>CM074753.1:2223411-2790911 GCA_037367245.1 Phrynocephalus guinanensis | reverse complement strand
CAGTATGTCACTGGACATGGGTATGCACACTGTCTTCGTCCTTCGTCTTAATTACCTGCACAACAGGGAAACGGACAGATCACACAAGAGCCAAAGCCATGGGGCAGGGAGATAGAGATAAGATAAATTTGGCACAGGAGCCGTTCACACATGCGGGCCCGCAACCATTCTCAAGGGTTTGCGCTTGAATGTCTGAATGGCTTCCACTGGAAATCATATTTCTGGAGATATAAGGGAGCTCTTGTTTAGAGCCATCCAGACGGGACTTATAGTGTCATCTCTTCAAGGGTCCTGCCTGCCAAAGCAGATGAATGCACCAGAGCATATGACTTAGTTATCACTTGGGTCAGTTGGCAACCCTCTCTGTTCTCCTTGCTGCAGGAGTTGAGCTAGCATTGTACATTTTTTGGGGGGGGGGGACCCTTCCAACCTCCAATAATGAATTTAGGCTCCACTCAGTTTGCTGGTAGTGTTGCTAATTGAGCATCTAAGAATTGTTCTCTCTCTCTCTCTCTCTCTCTTGGTCTCAAAAAGCTTCACTGGCTGATTTTGCCAAATCCCCGAGGGGTCAAGGGGCTCTTCTGGTTGCAACTGTTCCACCAGAAAAGCTGAACAAGAACAGCAGTGCCGGGACACATCGAGGGCCGCAGGAGACGAGGAAGACCCAACCGTGAGACCGGTTGACTCTCTCAAGGAAGCCACGAAGACTTGGGCCTGACAAGGCCAAGCAAGGGTGTTAAGGGCTGCTCCTTCGCAGGGTCATCTGGGGTCAGGGGCGTAAAAGAAGGTGAAAAGCAGGGTGCAGAATGACAACCACATTTCGCTGCTGTATCTCAGCAGTTGTGCACCAGCGGGAGTATCCACGCATCCTTCTGTATCAGAGGCAGATATCAAATGCACTAAAAGTTCCTTTTCTAGATGTACGTTTAGAGGGATTGGTGGGTCTTGGCTTGGATGCATCAGTTGCCAGGATGGCCCTAAACATTTATTTTATTTTATTTTATTTTATTTTGGAAGGGGGTCATGAAGAGAGATCATTTCTACCTTCTTTAGCCCAGCAACTGCCGCAATATACTTCATAAGCCAAAGCTCAACTCTCTTTTACACACACACACACACACACAGAGAGAGAGAGAGAGAGAGAGAGAGAGAGAGAGAGAGAGAGACGATGGTTTCACATTTAATTATTTGCAGCCCAGATTTTATGCTTTCATTTTGATTTGTGACGTGTCAGCTCTACCTTAAGGAAGGGCATTTACTTGCAGCTGACAGCAACTGCCAAATGGGGACCAGACACGGAAAGCAGGGCTGTGCATTTCCTTATTTATTTATTTATTTATTTATTTTTATCTCTGCAGCAGTTTCCTCGGTCCATTGGTTGCACGCGTTTCGGGCACGCTCTGTGTGCA
Organism: Phrynocephalus guinanensis; assembly: GCA_037367245.1. Taxonomy (NCBI): domain Eukaryota; kingdom Metazoa; phylum Chordata; class Lepidosauria; order Squamata; family Agamidae; genus Phrynocephalus; species Phrynocephalus guinanensis. Next base: position 2,789,502 of record CM074753.1, on the reverse strand, counting down.
ATGCAGCTCCATTGCAGCAACGGCGGCAGCAGCTGGCAGCCAGAGCCAACGGCGGAGGGGGAGGTGGGGGGGGGGAAGGTTTGCATCCAGCAGCTTGTGGGGGTGCTCGCTGCAGCCCAGGGTATTTATTGCAGGTGTGATGCCCTTGTCTAAGAAGGAGATAAAAGGGAAAGGTACAAAGAAGAAGGGCAGAAAAAGGACCAATGCGGTGAGAGGTTTAACCCTGGGAAAATCAATCAATTACTGGATGCCTTTTAGAACCGGTGTTCCCGGCCCATAGCGTGTTAACATGGAAATAAGTCCATGCATATCAGCTCCGGACAGACCCAGCCATAAAGGGAGGGCATCAGCTAGGCCTGAAGAACCTGTGGCTTTTGGCCGCTTGAAAGGATCCATCGTCTACATCCAAGAGAGGTTTGCTTTAGTGTCCTTTCCCACGAGCACCAGGGATGCTAAATTAAAAGTCGATTCCAACTTATGGTGACCCTGATGGGGTTTTTTTCCATGGGAGACACTCTTTTATCAGGGACATCCTCACAGAGTGGGTCCCTGCAGCCAAGGTGGGGGCTTGAACCCGGGTCTTCTTCCGAGGCCTCGTCCCACACTCTCCGTCACGCCACCCTCAGGGAGCCTGGCAGGCCCTCCGTGGATCCGTTTATGGCCAAACCAGGATTCCCGGAGGCCTCACCGAGTGTAAAAGGCCGCACGCACCCCCTGCCCTGCATGGAAAGATTTGGAGATGAACCGGGTAGGTAGAGAAACACCTTGAGCTGCAACAGAGAGATTTCGAGTGGTCCCTCCTCTGTCTGAGCACCCCTAAAATGGGCAGGTGAGGAGGCAGTTCTGAGTGTACCAAAAAAAAGTCTGTATTTTCAAAAAGGAAGATCAAATTTTACATAAGAACATTAACATAAGAACCTAAGAAGAGCCCTGCTGGATCAGGCCAAAGGCCCATCTAGTCCAGCTTCCTGGATCTCACAGTGGCCCCACCAGATGCGTCTGGGAGCGCACGAGACTAGATCTCTGTCTCCTGATACCCCTCCCCTGCATCTGGCCCTTGAAGTGCCCCGGCAAAAGGGTACAAATTTTGTACTCCCTGCTTCCAGCCTGCTTGCTGCCCCCTGTTTGATGTATATACTGTCTTGCATCCTAAAATAATTGCAATTTGGGGCTTTTGTTTTTGAGCTTTTCTTTTTTCTTTCTTTGGCAAAAAAAAAAGGTGACCTGCCCCCTTTTAAACAGGTGTGGGGTTTTGTATGTCTCTGTGTTTGGCAAATTGTAACTCTCAACTTTTGAAATATTAAAACAATATCTGCAGTTCGACCAAGTGTTGTTGTTGGTGGTGGTGTTGCAGAAAGTGGGCATCCATGATTGCCTTGCTTTATTTTTTTAATTCCTGTTCCTTCTGACGGTGTTGTGAGCCGCCTGGAACCCATTGGGGGGGGGGGAGAAAAGCAACGGGTCGATGCAATCAATCAATCGATCAACCAATCGATCAATAAAAGGCGCGCGAGAGTCATTGGACTCTCAGTGGGTCTTACGGCTGAGTAGTAATGGGGCGCAGGACGTGGGGTGGGTGGGTGGGAATTAAGAAAACCAAGTTTGTAAAATAATATTTTTAAACAGTGGTAACTTTTAAAGAGGCTGCAAGGTTTTGGGGGTTTCTCTAGCTTGCCGTCCAGACGACAGGGTAACTCGAGCAAGGTCTGCCCCGTAACAAATTCGCCAGCGAAACGATTTAAAGGCAAGGAATAAATTCCCTCGACTCGTGTTATGTTCCAAATGGACAAAATCCGCCTCGTCCGCCCTCCCACTCCGCCCAGCGCCGGCCCTTCTGCAACGTCAACCATAAGATCACACCCAGCTACCGGGCCGTCCTTGGCTGAGGAGGAGGAGGAGGAGGAGCTGGGCTTCGCTTCGGATTAAGGCGAGAGAGAGAGGAAAAAACGCCAGATCTGGATCCGGTTCGAACCGAGTCCCCTTTGGCGCCGCCTGTGGGAGGGAGGTGAGTGTGGGGCTCGAACCCACAACCAAACGGGGACGGGGGTGGGGGGAAGGAGGTTAGGTGTGCAACGGAGGGGGCTGTCCTCAGATCCAGCCCCCGCCTCGTTGCTTCTCCCCCAAATCTTTGCAAAAGCAAAACCGAAACGCGTGCGCAAAATCCGCTCCTGCGCCTTGGAAACCCCCTCCGGAGCGCACGGGTTTCCATCAGGGCCGCGCGAGATTGCTCCCTGGGAGGACCCCGGAAGGATGGCGTTGGTTGCATTTTAATGTCATTTTTACGGTATTTGCATCTCCCATCCCCACGGAGTAAGGATTCCCCCCTGTCTTGAGAAACACCCATGCCTGTCGCTCCGCTTCCAGAGAGAGAATAGAGGTGATCATCTGGGTTTCCACTGAACGCTCCTCTTTAATCCCGCCTGCCAGGGTGCTTAAGAACCGAACCACAACGGGACTTTTACAGGCCAAAGGCCTGCCTGGATCTCCGTCGTGTTTCCTGTGGCAGAGCTCACAGAGAGACAAGTATGGAAATGGGATTTTTAAACCAGCGTTTGGAAATGGCTTCCTTTTGAGGGGCCAAGGCGCTCAGCCAAATATTATAGGAAGCTGCCCTTTAATTGCCAAGTATTTGAAAGCTGTTTGGTTTCAGGGAGGGCCATCCAGAGCCGTTGGCTGGACAAAAGACCCGCTCCTGGTGGAAATGAAATAGGGGTAGTGAAGCTCATCGGTTGATACGGATCCGCCCAGCGGCATCCTTCCCCGTGCACGAGTACACACTCTTGGATGGGGTGCAAAGTATAGAAAAGGCAGTCTGGTCCCAGATGGGCAATTCAGAGCCATTAGCTTTATAAAAGACCTGCTCCTGGCAGGAAGAGAAGAAGCAAGAACTCAACTTTTGGTATGGATCCACCAGTCCACCTGGATTTTTTTTATTTTTCTTAGGAAGAAGCTGGCTATGGCCACTTGGACTTTATATTGTGACCCTGACCCTCACTCCCGAATCACCATCAAAATCTGAAAAGGAGTGCCCTTTGTTCCACAGGCCAGGAATTCCACATGTCTTTACAAGGGGCCCTAATTACTGGTAGCCCAACAAACATTTAGCCTGGGAAAACAGCTGGTGTCATGCCATGCACCTCTTTCCTTGTTTGATCTCTTCTCTGAAGTGTCAAGAGATAAGACTTCCCCTTAACACTCTGAATGCCAGCTTGGCCCCACCTCCCGCAGCAAAATGGAGCAATGTAGATAAATATTGTGAAACAGCAGTTGTGGGTGGGTTGAGAAACGGGGTTTTTTTTTCAGCTGAGCGAGGAGGCCATGAAACTGACAAAACTGGCACTAGGAAAGTGCCTGGATTGATCTCCCAAAAACATGCACGTTCTACGTTCCACGGCATGATTCCTCAGCCACATCCCCCCCCTCCGCCTGGCCTACCTCATAAGGGGGTTGTGAAACCCGAGGCAGAGCCGTGCCCACCACCTGGAGCTCACTGTGGGTGCGGCTTTCAGCCTCGTGGTGTGGTGGTTAAATGGCTGTCCTGCAGGTAAAACTGTGCTCACGATCTGGGGTTCAATCCCAGGTAGCAGGCTCAAGGTTCACTCAGCCTTCTATCCTTCCCAGGTTGGGAAAATGAGTACCCAGCTTGCTGGGGGGGGGAACAATGTGTAGCCTGTATAATTAAATTGTAAGCCACCCAGAGAGTGCTTGAAATACTATGGGGCAGTATATAGGCAGAAATAGGGCAGGCAGCGGTTGGCATCTGCAAGGGGAGGATGCTGGGTTAGGTAGTCCTTGATCTGTTCCAGGAAGCTGCTGCTTATGATCCTAAGAGGATTCGGCCAGGATGAATAAAAATGGTCCAGGCATCAGGGCAATGACCCTTTTGTTTCCAGGAAGGTGTGTCTGCTTACTTTTCCAGCAAAATATATGTACTTTTGGGGGTGGGGAGGGCTGCCACTTTACCAGGAAATGTTAAACAAAGCTTATCTCTGTGCCATTCTTGTTTACCTAACTGTTGACACCACCACCACCACCACTAATGTAGAGTTTCCCACTCTCTTTGCCTGGTAGATCTTTTTTTCCTTTTGAAGAAGAAAAGGTTGCTGACCAAAAAGGATTATTCTCCCAGGGCCTCTGAGACTGGGTAGGTCTGTGTAGCACTAATAACAAACTTATTTTTTTCCAAACAGCAACTTTCAAGTCTTTGGGTGTAATGTATTCTTTCTTTCTTTCTTTCTTTCTTTCTTTCTTTCTTTCTTTCTTTCTTTCTTTCTTTCTTTCTTTCTTTCTTTCTTTCTTTCTTTCTTTCTTTCTTTCCTTTCTTTCTTTCTTTCTTTCTTTCTTTCTTCCTTCCTTCCTTCCTTCCTTCCTTCCTTCCTTCCTTCCTTCCTTCCTCTCTTTTGGAAGTTGTGACTTACACAGTGTGGATCTTGCTATTCTCTGTGCCTTTAATCCCCGTAGTCGTTTTTGAACAGTTCACCCATCAAGTGACAGGGTTTCCTTTAAATTGGTAGGAAGTTTCAGGCTGGCCTGTATGTGGAGGAGACCTCTCGGGCCTTTCTAATAAGGCAGAAGGAAGAGTCTTTCAGAGTCTCGGGAGCGTCCTACGATTTCCTGTTCTGTGTTTATTAAAAGATGTGCAGCCCCATCAATTAATGTGTTCAAAGCTTGCAAGCTGCAATGGTAGCTGAGAGTTCCCTGAGAGTTCATGGGGAGGAACATCCCACAAACCATGGCCAGATCTGATGCATCCTCACAGCCGGTGGAAGATGGCTTATGCATTTGGTGCTGCTCCCAAATGGGATATAAGGCAATTGGTGGTTTTGTGTTTTATGTGTGTGTTTGGTTTCTTTTTTAACATTGACCAGGGAAGGTGCAGACTTGATACAATGTGGAGAAGTCCTTCTGATCAGCAGAGTTTCGAAACCAGAAAAGAAAAAGGAGATTTGTATCAGAAATTTGTATCAGAGCGAAAGAAGACAAAGTCTCTGCCTCCTCTTTTGAGTCCCTGTAGCAAATGGTTTGCTACATTGGTTCCTTTTTGGTGTTTGCTTTGTGTTCAGGCTGTTGACAAACACAAGAGGGGCAAAACAAATGTTAAAGTTACAAGTGTAACAAGCTGGCCAATTCGCTCTCAGCCAATACAGTACATGAAAGCAGAGGGTGTAGTGGAGCAGCAGAAAAACAGTAATGTTAACAGAGAAAAAAATATTATTATTTTTAAAGGAAAGGAAAAGTCTACAGATCTTGATATCATCATAATCTATAGCTAGATCATCAAGTGGATAATCCATAAATGACGCCTTAACTTTAACACATCTCTTGATAAGGCCAAAAAGCTCTCCTTAGAAGGAGAACTCAGAAAATGGGGCCATAATTGTGGAATTTAGGTAAAGGATGTGTGTGTTTTACTGTGCTTTCAGTACTTTTAAAATTCCTCTGTTTTTCTTTTTACTTGTTTCTCACCAGCGTCCTTTGTTTCCAAGATGCTTTTAAGAGGAGCAGTATGTGCCCTCTTCGTCCTCCAAGTGGTCCCCCTCCTGGCCTGGGAGACCCGTGGCCATGTGTCCGTGGTCCTCGTGGGTGCCACGGGTGATCTCGCCGGGAAATACCTGTGGCAGGGCCTGTTCCAGCTTTACCTGGACGAGGTGAGCCACGGACACACCTTCACCTTCCACGGAGGGGCCCAGTCGGAGCCCAAGCGAGGCCGGAAGGTCATGTACGAACGGCTGAAGGACCTCGCGTGCCTGCCGGAGGTCTCTCCGGACCGGTGCGCGGTGCTGAAGGACCAGTTCCTGAAGCTGACGGAATATCACCAGCTCAAAACGAAACAGGATTACGCGGCCCTCAACCAAGAGATCCAAACGGTTCTCGCCCAAGAGGGGCTGGAGGAAGCAGGCCGGATTTTCTACCTTTCGGTGCCGCCCTTCGCCTACGCTGAGATAGCCGGACACATCAACAGCAGCTGCAGGCCGCCGTCCGGAGCTTGGTTACGGGTCGCGCTGGAGAAACCGTTCGGGCATGATCTCAAGTCCGCCCAAGAGCTGGCTGAGAGCCTGAAGACCTTTTTTCGGGAAGAGGAAATCTACCGAGTGGATCACTATCTGGGCAAGCAGGTAAGGGTCGCGGGGTGGAATGCCCCCCCCCAAAAATCCCAGATGCTGGTGAGGCAACCGTTTCAGTGGTGGAGGAGCGCCCTTCCCCAAACCCAGAGAGAGAAGAAAAGGTATCAAAAAGTCCTCGTTTTGCTTCCTTCTGAGTACAGTAGCATCTCAACTTATGAATTTAATCTGTTCTGAATGCATGCTCTTAAGTCAAGCTACTCTTAAGACGGGGAACCTATCTAAAAAAATTGAACAAATAAGTTAAATATTTTTTAAAAAAAATGAAAAAAAATTATTTGCAAGTCAAGCGGACCATATCTAAAATTTGTAAGGCGGCAGTTTTCCGCTCTTAAGTCGCATTGGTCTTAAGTCGAGCTGCTCTTAAGTCGAGGCACCACTGCATTTGGGATCCAAGCCCCACCGGCCTCGCCTCTTGGGCCGAGGCTGATGGGTATTGTAGTCCAAAATGCCGTCCAGAGCTCGCGGCTGGAGGCAGCTTTTTTTTTTTTTTGCTCCGAGCCGAGGGATCAGGGGTTTCCTTGTAAACTTTGCTCACTGGGCGTGTAAGAGGGGGGCGACTTACTCCGTCTCCAATTTGCTTTGCTTTTTGCAAAAGAATATGGCCGATCTTCCCACCCACCCCATCAAAGTAATCAAGGGCAGGGTTTTTATTTTATTTTATTTCAAGGCCCTCTGTCTAGGGGACTTCGCTCCCTTCTTTGGGTGTCAGATAAGGGGTAGAGGTGTAAAGGCGGGGAAAGAAAGTGTCTGGATCAAACCCACCCCTTTCCACTTGATCTTCCCACCAAGGTCAGAGGCTTGGATTCTGCTGATTAATCAACCCTTTCTCTCCCCCCCCCCTCAGTCCGTTCTTGCTGGCATCACCTCTGCCAAGCAGGAGATGTTTGAGCGAGGCTTTTAATTTGATCAAAACGTGCAGATCGTGTACTCTTTGGTCTTTTCCCTCTTGCGGCGGGAGGGCGGCCGGGAAGGAGGGGTGTGTGTAATTGGCGCTGGATCGGAGATCGTTTGGCAAAGAGGGGTTGCGGCCGGGAAAATGGCTTGCGACCCAGAGCAGCAAGTGACATTGCATCCTTTGGGAGAGGCGCGCCATCAGTTCCTTGGATCCAGGGTGCACGTTCTGGAAAGCAGAGCAGCCACAAGGCTTTTCTGGGGAGTCTTTGCTGCATTTTGGCTGCACGGTGTGAAATAAAAAAGACAATGGTGCCTCTGGTCTTGTACAGAGTGCCTGAGAGACAAGAGCTCTCTCTTGAACTTAGGTCGATGAACGCCGCACGGCTGCGGATTGTAACTTCATCGTGCCATTTACAAATTATTTAGAAAAGAGGGAAAGGTCTTGCATGGAATAATTTCCTTTCGAATCAAAAGGGTGGCATGTGAACCACTTAACGTGGCTTTTGGTCGTTGTAGTCTCTTTCCTGAACCCCACCCCCCCCACACACACACGTCTTCTCGTTATTTCTTTTTTGCAATTTTGGTTTTCCCTCCCAACCCAGGCGATGGCCCACATCTTGCCCTTCCGTGAGCAGAACCGGCAGCATTTGGAACCCCTCTGGAACCGGCATCACGTGGAAAGGGTGGAGATTGTCTTGAAGGAGACAGTGGACGTGAAAAGTACGTTTGACTGTGTTGTTGGTTTTTTGGGGGGAAGGCCGGGGACGAGAGAGGACCCCATCCAGAGGTGCAAGGAGGGTTGGACAAACACAGGATGATGTTTGCCCTGTAAGTGGAGGTCATCACCATCCAGTTACTCCAGTGTTTCCGAACCTTGGTTCATCCAGGTGGATTGCAGGAGCATCTGGAGGTCCAAGGTCGGGGTGGGGGCTGCTTTAGGCTCCTCATTGGGGGGGGGAGCTTGGGAAAATGTGCATTTCTTTTTTAATTTTAACAGCAACCCTTGACCGTTCCTGCATCCCACTGGTGGGACTCCAAGAGCGACCAAGGCAGGCTGGATTGACCGTTGTGAATGAATGCACGGGTTTGGACGTGGAAGGAGCTACTTATATTTGACCAGGGTCTGGGTCCCCCTGACCTGCCGTTCTAGCACTCACGGGGAGACGGTGGGGGTTTCCTGGAGGACAAAGGTTCTCCTTTTCTCTCCCGCATCCCAAATTCCCAGCCTCTTAGGACAACCCCCAGCCCGGCCTTGCCAGGAATTCAAGGACGCCTCCGAGTTTGCTGCACCGGCACTTTTGCTGCAGGGCTGGATGCACCTGCGCCATCCCAGGGGCATTCGCCTGGCGCCTGGACGCTTGCAGCTCTTGAACGAAACACTTCCCCCTCCCCCTCGCCTTTATTCTGCAGGCTGTGCCAGGAAGCCATCGTAGTGATTAAAACCCGGGGAGGGGTCCTTTTTTGGGGGGGGGGAAATTACCGTTGTGAATTTGGCCCATCCACATCTGGTTTCACCTTCTCCAGGGAGAAAGAGTGAGGGGGTAGGAAAGTCAGGGCAAACCTCATCTGTCAGAGCAATCCTTCACTTGCGGTCATCCCTCTACCTCCCCACCACCCCCACCCGCTGGCCTTCTATTCTGCTTGTGTGGCTCACGACTCTTCCAGCTGATGTACGGCATTGATTACTTTAATTTCTGCCTTGTGGATCTGGTGCCTTTGGGTTTCCTGGCTCCAAAACACACACACACACACACACACACACAAAACCTAGATAGATGGGTGGAAGGAAGGAAGGAAGGAAGGAAGGAAGGAAGGAAGGAAGGAAGGAAGGAAGGAAGGAAGACAGGGAAAGAGCGAAGGAAGGAAGGAAGGAAGAGAAAGACGGATGGATAGATTTATTTTATTTTATTTTATTTTATTTTATTTTATTTTATTGAAAGGGAGTGTGTGGTTATACCATCTGCTGAGATCGCCCAAAGAAAGAAAATCTGGGGGTGTGAGGGGGGGGCTTAAGGATGACTTGGTTTTCGCTTCAGTTCCTCCTTCCCCTCCACCCTCCTGCCACCCTCAGTGGTTGATCACCCAGTAAAAAACAGGAGCTAAACGGGAATGTGGGGGGAGGGGAAGGAGCCCGGCAGGAAACTTCAGCACGGAAGACTAACCTTTTCTTCTCTCAAGGGCACTGCAGCAAAAGCGAAAGGACTCCACTCCCGCTATCCAAGCCGCTGCTTGCTGTAAAACAATTTTTTTTTGCCTCTCTTAATTGTTATTGATTTTTCTGTACTTCCGTTTTCTAATTCCCGCTTCCTCCAGGGAATGCCTCTGTGGAATCCCGCAGTGTGTGGCTGTTGAGAACAGAAAGAACCGGTCTCACCCATTTTTAGTGGGGGATCCCCCTAGGATCTTGGGTGGGAACACCATGTTTTCTCATCCTTAGGTTTCTTTGGTTCTCGGGTTTCCATAATGAGAGGAGCCCCTGGAGTTTTAGGGAGCTATTGGTGCACAGCTTTGGAAGAAAGATGGTCCTTGCAAAAACTCAAAAGGTGTCGGCGCTCGGCGGATCTCTTTAGGGAGGGCATTCCAAAGTTGAGCGCCTCTGATCTTTGAATGGAACCAGGCAGCCACCCGCCCTTTCAAGGAGAAAGGAGGTGTTAAAAATATTCTCTCTAACTAATTATGTCAATAGCCTGTCTGGGTAGATGGTGCTATAAGGTCATAAAATATTATTTTCTTCATTTATTCCTCATTCATCAGTCAGAGGTGGGCCGTCAGTTCCTATCTATGTTTCTAATGTAAACGGCAAAAAAAAATTGCAAATTTTAAAAGTTATTTTTCTTTTAGGGCCCATTTTCCTGCCACCTTCCTAGTCCTTTCAGCTGCTGATCTCGTTGATTAAACTTATCTCTGTTCTTTCCCCCTTCCCCACCGCCTGCCCCTGTGCCCTTGGGCAGACCGGACCAGCTTCTACGAAGAGTACGGGGTCGTCCGCGACATCCTGCAGAACCACCTCACCGAGATCTTGATGTTCCTGGCCATGGAGCTTCCGGAGAACGTGGACAATGCCGAAGACGTTCTCCGAAGCAAACTTCAGACTTTTGCGTCGCTCCGGGGCCTGGAGAAAAACAGCGCCGTGATGGGCCAGTACGAAGCCTACAACCGCCACGTGAGGGAGGAGCTTCAGAAAGGGCCGGACTATTTCAGCAGCACGCCCACCTTCGCAGGTAGGACAAACCAGGGTGGTGGTGGTATAGCATCCTCCCCGAATATTTTGGGGATCTCCGAGAGACCCAGCCCGTTCGGTTCCCTTTGAAGGTGTCGGGAGGTGTAAGGCGGACACACGGACCCATTTTTTTTTGCCCCGTTTGAAAGATGAGCGTGCATCTTGCACAACCACTGAATAACTCAGTGGTTTTGGTGCCTGGCTGCACAGCCGGTGGTCGGCAGTTCGATTCCCTGCTGGACCTCCTTGAGAAAAGCTGGACTTGATGATCTCTCGGGTCCCGTCTAAGATTATCTTGTGACTGGGAATACAGTAGGACCCCAGTATAGACTGGGGATTGGTTCCAGGACTTCCCGTGGATAATGAAGTCCTGCTTGACATATTCAATGTAATTTTTTTTAAAAAAACTGTACCCCCTTTTTCCCATACCCCTTCCCTTTGTTCCCTCCTTAAAAACCCAATAAAATTATTCAATTAAAAAAAAAAGATAATGAAAAATGTGGATAAGAGAGAATGCCTGCCCACCCACCTCCAAACTGCTGTTTCGTGCCAATAGCTTGCTTTATCATTGCTGTTTTGAGATAATAGCTTGCTTTATGGCTGCTGTTTGTGACAGTAGCTTGCTTTACCACTGCTGTTTGTGACAATAGCTTACTTTGTGGCTGCTGGATTATTTAATTTTTTTCCTCTGCCTACCGTGGATAACTGAATCAGTGGATAATGAATCAGTGGATACAGGGGTCCTTCTGTACCTGCTTCTCCTTTTGCCTAGACTCAGATGCAGAAATGCTTTCTCTCTTTTTCCCCCCAGGCGTGTTGGTTCAACTGGACAATCTTCGTTGGGAAGGAGTCCCCTTTATCCTCGCCTCCGGCAAAGTCCTGGACGAACGGGTGGGCTACGTCCGGGTCCTTTTCAAGAACCGGGCCTACTGCGCCCAGCATGAGGCAGCGTGGGACCCTGAGCAAAGCCATTGCAAACCCAGGCAGGTGGTCTTCTACGTCGGGCATGGGGAGCTGAACTCCCCTGCGGTCCTGGTGAGCCGCAACCTGTTCAGGCCGGCCATGCCAAGGGGCAGCTGGAAGGAGGTCCAGGACCGGACCCCCCTGCGCCTCTTCGGGCAACCCCTCTCCGATTACTACCTCTACGTCCCGGCAGTGGAGAGAGACGCCTATTCCGTCTTGATCTCCCAAATCTACCATGGCAAGAAGGACGTCTTCATCACCACCGAGAACCTGCTGGCCTCCTGGGCGTTTTGGACCCCTTTACTGGCCAACTGGGCTAGCGAGTCCCCCCGTTTGTATCCTGGGGGTCAGGAAAACGGGCCCCTCTTGGATTTCGAGGTGGTGGGCGGGGAAGTCCGGTTTGTGACGAAGGAGGCGGTGCAGGTGATGGCGCCCGGGGACCAGCAGACGCCCGGCGATTACAAGACCATCCAGTCCCGGTTTCGGCAAAGCCAGCTGGTCACCGCCTGGTCCGAGGAGTTGATCGCCCGGCTGGCGTCGGACATCGAAGTGGCTGCCCTCAAGGCCGTCCAGAGGTCCGGGGTCTTCCACTTCGCCCTCTCCGGTGGATCGAGCCCCCTGGCGCTGTTCAAGCAGCTGGCGTGGCACCACTACGGCTTCCCGTGGAGGCAGACCCACGTGTGGTTGGTGGACGAACGCTGCGTCCCCCTCGCCGACCCCGAGTCCAATTTCGGCAACCTCCACGAGCACCTCCTGCGCCACGTCCGGGTCCCCTACTTCAACGTCCACCCCATGCCGGTCCACGTCCACCAGCGCCTCTGCGTGGAGGAGGACCAGGGGCCGGCGGTGTACGCCCGCGAGATCGCCGCCCTGGTGGCCAACTCCAGCCTGGACCTGGTGCTGCTGGGGGTGGGCCGGGACGGGCACACGGCCTCGCTCTTCCCCCGCTCCCCCGTGGGCCTGGACGGCCAGGAACCAGACGTGGTGTTCACGGAGAGTCCTTCCAAGCCCCACCAGCGCATAACCTTCTCGCTGGCTCTCATCAACAAAGCCAAACGGGTGGCCGTGCTGGTCTTAGGGAAAGGCAAGCATGAGATTGTGACCGTGGTCAGCCGGGCAGGCCACGAACCTCAGAAGTGGCCCATTTCAGGCGTGAAGCCCAGTTCGGGCCAGCTGGCCTGGTACGTGGACTACGAAGCTTTGCTGGGATGAAAGACTACCTCCATACACCCCTTCTTCCTGGCCCGACCTGTCTTTCTGTTCCCCGTTCCTGCCGCTAACCATATCTGTTGTGTGGTTTGGCCACTTAGAGCCTCTTAACGATAATAACTGAAGGCACGTGGTCTCAACTGCAGTCCAAAACATCAAGTTCAATAGGACGCCCACTCTCCGCGCGATTGGTATCTGCTGATTGATTTATCGGCTACCTTAAAAGACAAAATATAAAGCCTCAGAAATGCAAAATTTCAGGGTATATATATACCAAAACCTGCCAAGGCTTCTACCGATGCCCTGTGGGTTGTCCTACTCTCGTTGAAAACTAGCAGTGCTTGTTTTCATTTCATTTTTTTATATTTCTTGCCTGATGACATGTAGCCCCAATGTTCTACCAGAGATGAGCAGACCTCTCCAGCATCTGAGTGCCCAGCTGAGACATTGGTCTGACCATAGGCTGTTTCTTCTGCACATAAAGGTTGCATTTTGCTAGCATGCCAAAAGAGCTTGGATTGATCTGTATCTTGGATTGATCTGATTCAAGACTAGGTGATGTGCAGCCTTCTGGGTAGTCTTTGATCACAGATCCCATCAGCCCCCACTCGTTGCTCTGTGGCCCGGGGCAGATGGGACCAGCAGTCCAAGAATACCTGGGAAGGCACAGATTTCCCTGCTTCCTGTTCCAAATCTGGTTTTTTTTAAGCTATCTAAACTGGTGACTCTGACAATATATCTTGTGGTGCAGAGTTCCACAGGCTCATCAACCTGAAGCTTCCAAGCAAGGAGTGTGTGTGAAAAGAGAGGAGGTCCACTCCTTTTTTGCATCATGACTAAGACTGCTTCGTGTCTGGATTCCCGCATAGGCAGCGACTGCTCAGGTTCTTCCCATCCGTAGTGTGTGCTGCACAGTGACACACAAGATTTATACTGCACTCTGGAAGCACCAAAATAGCCCGTCTTTGTGTCAATAATGCACCCTTGACTTTGCACCTTCCGAGCCCGTTTGCAATTCTTGGCCCCCCCCCCCCCGCCCTCCACAAAATCTTCAGAGACTTCTTTTGCAAACCTACTTGGAAGGATGATTGTAGCGAGGGTTGCATTGGGACGTGCTTAAGCTACAGACCTTTCCGTCATCCCTTTGCTACTTGTTAAAAACCCCAAAATAGGTCCCGAATGTTGAATGTTGAGAAATCCAATGAGAGGTGTCATAACCAGATATGGCCACAAGAGGGTGCCGTTGGATAAGTTTTGGATAGTTGAGCATTTCAACCACCAACACACACACTAGATAAGAATGCACTTGATGGCATAGGAATTATTATTACTATTATTATTAGTAATGGAGATTAACAAATGAAAGGGGGTAACTTTAAAATTCCTTCAACGTTTTGTGAATCCGTCTTAGAAACGTGAAGGGTTAGACACCTGAAAGGTGCTGAATAAGCCCAGCGGTGGCTTAGATGATGCCTATGATTGAAAGGACCCCAGCTCAAATTTGGTGTTTCATGGGTTATTTGATCCATCAGGTCCTCCAGCGCATGAAAAGTCTATCCCATAGAGTTGAATGGGGCTGACAGCTACCCACAAAAATTCAAAATAGCTGAGAGAACGTTGATGCTTGTCCACCCTGCATTTAACATCGGAGATGGACATTTAAAAGCAATGACAATGCCAGGTTGTGAATTAGTTTTTTCTCCTACTTCTGTGCACAGATTCTGGCCAGTGTTTCTTTTATTTATTTCATCCCAGCATGTTTTTTCTTTCTTTGATTGCTTTTGCAAAGGGATGAGGCATTTGTATCTGGTGTGACTGCACCGCAGATAACCTCAGGTTCTCTCAGGATTAATTTTGGGAATTATTTTCAGCAACGTGCCTTAAATTAATACCACCCAACCCGGCAGGTGATCGTCTGACTTCCTTCAAGAGGCTTTTAATTTGATGGCAGGAGTTTTCTAAAACTCTTCGCTTTGGCCCGACGGAAAAAGCGAGGAAAAGTTTTGACGCCGTCTTTTTGTTTTCGTTTGTAGACAACACACTGGAAATGTTTTTGGTACGAACGTTTTTTTGTAAATATAACATTTTAAAATAAAGTTTTTCCACTCTTGCAGAACTTACGTGATTTCCCTTATGCAGGCGTAGATCAACGATAGGATTCTGGCTGTTGAATCAGTTACAAGATAACCATCCTACGTTTATCCTTGGGGGTGGGCTAGAACTGACCCACTCACATCAGGAGAACTTGGATATGCAGAGATTCACATTGAGCCTGTTGATTGGATGGAGTGACTCCGGCTTGGTGGGGGAGGGTTAGGGTTGGATTGAGTCCACAACAACCCTGTGAGGTAGTCCTGATAGAGAGAGGAACTTCCTTGAAGCCCCTTGGTGAGTTTCATCACTAGATGAAGGGGGAATCTGCTTTATCTCAGTTACATGCTAACCATTAACACAGATCAGTGTTGTTGATGCCATAAGCAGTTTTTATTTCTTAATATATATATATTTTCCTCCCTTTTGGGGGCCTTGTCCTTTGAAAGAAGGAACGTTCTCCTTCATCTAGTTAAACAATTGTGAATGAAGGCCAGATGGAGCATTCCGTGGTGACTTCGCCTCCTCTCTGCCAAACAGATAGGCTGGGTCAAATAGAGAAAGCGTTTGTGTTTCGTTTGCACATCAGGAGTCCAGCGAGTGTTGCTTCTCTGTCCACACGCACGTCGCAGGGCTTTATCTCTTAAATGGACAGCCCGAGCCTAAGATGTGCAACTAAGTGAGGTCAGAGTTGCAGCAACCACGACCTCTCTCCTTTTCAATTATTTAGGAAAGCCCTTTCGTTGTCTCCTGGGACAGAACGACCAGACCAGTTCCCATCTCTCTGTGTGTGTTGTTTCGTCAAGAGATAAGGGCCAGTTTTTTTGTTTTTGTTTTTTACACACAGGAACCAGAGGGGGTCCAAGGGAAGGCTAAGGAGGATCTTGAGAAGCAGGATTCACGAAAAACAAAAGTATGCCTTGAAATAAGTAAACAATTAAAAGTTAGATTTCATTGGCTGCCTTGCTTACCCCACAGGGGATCCAAGGCGGCACCCAACAACTAAAAACACACCGGATTGACAGTTTTAAATGACATACAAACGCCCACACCCCAACACCTACATATTTTTAAGAAGAAAGAAACAGGATTAAAAAGGATTCCGGAAAAAACATTTTTAAAAGCATTTTAAAAGATGGAAATGTAAAGTGAACAAACAAACTAATGAACGAATTAATGAATGAATGAGCAAATTGACGGACAGAATGAGCTGTTAATGGCAGTGGAGTCCAGGAACTGCATAAGGCAAGGGCGAGCCAAATTCAGTCCTCCAGATGTTTAGCACAGGGTGGAACACAGATGTGGCCCTCCAGATGTTATTAGAGTGGGATGCTCAGCTTCCTCCTCCATGTTGAGTTTTGCCCCCCCATCCCTCGGCTCTGCTGTGGGGGGGGGGGGAGACTTGATAGGAGCTGCCGTCCCAACATCTGGAGAAGCATGTTCTGCTCTACCACTTCCAGGGGTCCTAAAGGTTTGTCTTCAGTCGTGCTCCATTAACTTCCATAGGATTCTCTCCTGGTTCCATTGACTTGCATAGGATTCGCTCCTGGTTCCATTTGACTTCCAGGGCTTTTTTAAAAAAAAAAAACTCCTGGTTCGATTGATTTGTATAGGATCCTCTCCTGGTTCCATTGACTTCCATAGGAGTCGCTCCTGGTTCCATCTCCGGTATTGCCACGGCGGGGGTGGTGGTGGGTGGGATGATTTACTCCGGAGGAGACGTGTGAACCCAACCGTTCTTTCTTTCTTTTTCCCAAACACGAGCGCGCACGGGCGCGGGGGCGCGCTCTCTCTCCCCGGCGCGTCTCCTTTAAGGGGCGGGGCCGAGCTGGCCGCCTTTGTGGGGGGGGGAGAGAGTCAGGGGGGGGGGACTTCTCCTCCCACGTGACCCGAGGCGCTGGCCTTTTTATCCGCGGCTGCCGGGGAGCGCGCTCTGGCCTGGGGTGGCGGGGACCGGGAAGGAGGAGAGGCGGAGGTGCTGCTGCATTTTTCCAGGTGGTTCCTTTCTCCGTGCGCCCCGGGGATGGGGACCCTTCGGGCAGCCTCCTCCGCCTCCACCACCAGCGCCCGATCCGAATTGCAGCCCCCGAGGTTGGGGCCAGGCGGTGCCTCGTCCCTAAAACCGCTCCCTTTTCTCTTCCGAATTCGCTGCTTCGTTTAACCGCTGGAGGCTTTCTGCCCAAAGGAGTCGCGCGGGGTCCCTTGTTTTACCTCTTCCCCCCAACCCACCCCCGACCCCAGACTTCAGGGGAACCGCGTCCAGGACCCGTTCTTCTACCTCGGGATGGTCCACTCCGGATCCTGCTCCGAATTCTTAAAGAGGTAAGAAAAGCCCACGGCTCCTTTCCACACCCACCCCAACACACCCGCCCCTTCTTTCTTTTCTTTACCCGCAGGGAACTTGATCGAAGCTGAGCTCGAGACGCGGGTTAGGGGTTAGGGTTCGCGTCTGAACGCGAAAGCGAGTTCGCTCCGGATTAAGGGAGCTCCCGGCGCCTTCGCTGCCCTGTTTGGCTGGGAAGGGTTCCGCCGGTCACCCTTTTTCAGCCGTGCTTGTATAAGAGGTGGCTTTCTTAATTGTGTGTGTGTGAGTGAGTGTGTGTGAGTGTGAGTGTGAGGGGGGCGCGCGGCTTTATTTTTACTTTCGTGAAACTTTGGGGACTCCGTGTAGCCCGGTGCAGGAACGCGAGTTAAGACCTGGTTTGGAGACACGTGTGTGTGTGTGTGTGTGTGTGTGTGTGTGTGTGTGTGTGTGTGTGTGTGTGTGTGTGTGTGTGTGTGTGTGTGTGTGAACATTGTATTTGAGCCACCACGGTTGTTGACCGGCCTTGCCTTGTGTGTCAACAAATGCCCGGGCTTGTTTGCAAACTCCCATGTTTCAGTTCCGGGTTGTTTACTTAGAATGGTTCTAAACACCGTGTGTCTGTAGATTTGTTTCTGTTGCTTGTGTAGCCGGCATAATTAAACTGTAAACCACCCAGAGAGGACTTGAAGTGCTATGGAGCAGTTTACTGTATAAGCAGAACACTTTGCTTTGCTTTTAATTGTTTTATTTGAGAACAGTGCTGCAGGAAAAAGGTGTTTAATGCCCAGAGTAACCATTGGCCAGATGGTATAAAAATCAAATAAATAAATAAATAAAACACATTCTTGCCTTTTAACAGGATTGTTGTTGTTGTTGTTGTTTTGGCAAAGGCTGGTACAGGTTCAGATGACTTTGGGGGGGTGTCAATGTGTGGATTTGCTACCATCCCGGGGGGGGGGGGTGGAACCTATGATCCACAAAGATTGCACCTCTGTGCTTTGTTTTACTCGCTCGGCCTACCCAGCAACCCTGCGAGGTAGGCCATCGGAAGGACAACACCCTCTCCTCCTCCCCCAATGCTTGCAAAGGCTTTTGTCGGGCTCCGCGGAGCGTTTTGAAGGCTGGTGTTTTTTGTTCAGAGCTGCGTCCGGGTCAGGTTGCCATCATCACATTTCCGAAAGCCTGGGAACCATCCAGGCTCCAGACGCTTTTCCATTCCATCTGGAGAATGACTTGCTCCCGGGGTCACCCAGTGAGTCACGGGGCTGTCGCTGTGAACCTGGCTTCTTTTGCTAGATTCCTCTAACTTTTGCAAAGTTGTGTCTTCTTGTTGTTCCACACACACCCCCGCACGCACACACACACACACTTCCTGCAATGGTGGACGTCTGGTAGAGTGGTTAGACTCATGGAGTCCGGTGAGCCGTGACTCTCCCTGGGTGACCTTGGGCGTCACCTGGCCTCCCTCGCAGGGGTCCTCAGTGGATAATATTGGGAGGAGCAGAGCTGTGGGGTCGGGGGAATAAAATTAAGCAATAAAATTAAGAGGTAGTCGACTAAAGTCACCAACTGTGATGCCTTGTGATGCCGGGCCAGTGTGATCGGTTGCCAAGAGTGATTGGCATTGTATTCCGTTAATAAATTAGCAAGGGCAACCTCTCCGTTCCTGCAATTTGAAGCCTTTATTTTGACTCCTACCCTCTGGAACTCCAGGAGACAAGCTTGCTCGATCTTCTTGGGGCATAATAATCTTGGAACCAGAGACCAGGAAGGGATCGTATAGATCAGGGGGTCTCAACCTGTGGGTCCCCAGATGTCTTCATCACTAGCTGAGGGATTTCTGGGAGTTGCAGTCCAGGAACATCTGGAGACCCACCGGTTGAGAGCCACTGCTGCAGACAGTAGTGGTGAACCTTCAGCACTCCAGATGTTTTGGACCACAGCTCCCAGAATTCCAAGCCTAGATTGCCAACGACACAGGACTGTGGGAGTTGGGGTCCAAAACATCTGGAGTGCCGAAGGCTTGCCACCACTGCTACAGATAGTAGTGACAAGCCTTCAGCACTCCAGATGTTTTGGACCACAACTCCCAGAATTCCAAGCCTAGATTGCCAACGACACAGGACTGTGGGAGTTGGGGTCCAAAACATCTGGAGTGCCAAAGGTTTGCCCCCACTGCTCTAGATCAACCCCTGTGAAGAAGGCAGAGGGGGGACTTGAACTCCCAACCATCACAGCTTGTAGGCTCAACCACTGTGCTATCTGGCAGCGTCTGTAGCTGAGTCCCCCTTTCCTTCTTTTATTCCAACAACCACCCTGCGAGGGAAGACAGGTTGAGAAGGAATTATAGTCCTGAGGGAATCCAGCGAATTTAAGGCTGTTGATGCTAAGACCTTTTGGGTGTTGTTGATTCTGCTCTAAGTCAGAAGCGTCCGGAATGTGTATGAGAAACTGGATTTGTCGGAGCTGACATTGTGACAAAGAGTCCAGTGGTGCTGTGAAAGCTAGCAGATTTATTTGGTAGACCGTCCGGTGGTGCCAGTTCCTCCTAGCATCGAGGCAGCATCCCTCTATCATTCTCTGACCGGTCAGATTGCTTTTCTCCATTCTAGAGCCAGGGTGGTTTGAGTTGGCTCTGAAGACATTTTCTTGTGAAGGTAAACAAGCAAACAAAAATTAACTGATCTGCTAAATTATAGACGGCGTTCCTTTTCCACCCGATGGGCCAAGAATAATTGTCCACAAAAAGTATGGTTGTTGATTGTCACTTCCCCCATTAATAAACCAACCCTGTTTGTCGGTCACGTTTGGCATGTTGGCTGTGGTTGTGTAACATGCAAAAACAAACAGTGATGCAACCTTTGTGCATTATACGTTTGCTGCTTTCTGTCCCTTGGGTTATCGGGTGCTGGCATGTGTTGGGCATCGGGCCCTTATCTTGTCTCCTGGTCTTGATTCAGAAAACGTGGCCTGTTATACCTCCTGCGGCTGATACTGGTGTCTCTGCCCTCATTACTGTGCAGAACGTGTGATTATATTATTAACCACTGTGGCTGCCGTGTCAAAAAGGATGGTTTCTTAGCCAAAGCGTGAGGGGGTTTCTTTTTTGGTGAGGAAAGGGGCCAAATTTGAGGATTCCTTCAGCCAACCCAGAAAAAAGGAACAGCTCCTGTTTTGATGTATCCATACAGGCATCTTTCTAATCCTAGCACGGCCAAGTCAATGTTATTATCTCCAGACGTGTTCAGCCTCAATACCATGAAGGTGGTGGACCTCTTGGCACATGCAAACCGAGCGGGCAAAGCTCTGTCTTGCTTCTTAATTGGGGGTAAATCTGAAGGGAGTGTGGGAGAGTACTGATTGGTAGTTAGGCAGCGTTCCTTGCTAGCCCTACCAGGAGATGTTGGGAATTGAAACCACATCCACCTGCCTGCAAAGCCTTAGAATCATAGAGTTGGAAGAGACCTGAAGGGCCATCCAGTCCAACTCCCATCAAAGTACCCCCCCCCGACAGATGGCCATCCAGTCTCTGCTTAGTGAAGACTGGAGACTCCAGTTTCATGAGGGTATTCAATCCACTCCAGGTTTTACAGGAGTAATCCAAGGTTCTGAATCTCATTCCCAAACAGGGAATTTCCTGCAAAGCTCAAACTGAAATCTGTCATGGAATCGGAATCGGAATTTTCCATTGTAAAGCTCAGGCTCCATTCTTTTGTTGTGGTTTGGTATGATGTTGGAAGAGTTCCTTTATTTCTTAAGTGGTGTGGACACATCACCAACGGTGATTTCTCCTCTTGGACGGTTCTTCACATTCAAAAGAGAAATGCATACAACATGTGCTTAGGAGTTGAATGGTCAATCAGTCTCTTGAGCAAAAGAACGAGGAACATAGTTGGCCTGCTGCAAAGTCAACGGAAACCCATCCCCTGCTTTCTAAAACACGTTTGCACTCCTGAGGGACTAGAAACTTGAAGGGTATGGCTTGAATCGTTTTAAGTCAAAGCTGTTGGAATCTAAGGAATAAAACCCAAATCGTTCAGGTTTTCAGGTGCCAAGTCACAGAACGCAGGGGGTGGGCAACCTGCATCGCAGCCCAGTGAGGTCTGGGTGGCTTCACTTGGTCTATCCCTGGTTTTTAAAAGTAAATGTGTCCAGAAGCAGCCAACGGGTGGCATTCAAGCTGCAAGCTGTTATAGAGAGGCAAGTTTCCAGAGGTTTAACCAAGGAGACAAAGGTGTCGCTTCTGCCCTGAAATGACCTCCCTAGAATATCGGGTACAGTACTATTTCTGCTTGCTGCTTCATCATCCCAAAGATCGGAAGTGCAGGGTGGCGGGGGGGGGGGAGGGGTCCTTCCTGTCCAGATTCCTGACTTATGATAAGGGGGAAACCCTGCTTCCCAGTTGTTCCTGGATGGCCGGCCAGCCTTGCTCTCCGCCTGGTCGCGTGACTAATCGGTGTGTCTGTTTCCTGCCGGCGTTTGGACAACCTGCCATGTGGTCTCGGCCTTCCAGACCTGTAGGAAGCGTCTGTTCCCCTTCTGAAACAAAACCCAGCGCGGATGGCAGTCGGTGCAACCCACAACCTGCAATGTTGTTGCAGTGAACGTCCATTCTCTGCCCTCCGTGGTTCTTTCATTTCTCAGTCCGGTTTTTCCTGTCCGGGAAAAGCAGCTTAACCTACACGCCCATCTGTGGTAATGGAGACCATTTTGCTGAGTCACCTTCGGAGGGGAACCCAGGGCCTCCCCGCTTTTTCCTTGTGCTGAGTCATGACCTTTGTGGCAAGAGGGACCTGGACCGTGGGGGGGGGATCCCTCTTAGAGCCGCTGGGATGCAAATCCCATCATCCCAGGCCCACTGATCGTGGAGGATGGGGGTTGTCCTGATCCCAGGGTATCAGGCCCCATCTTCACCTTGGTCCTGGCTAGTTCTTAAAAAGCTATCCGCTAGCTGTGCCTCATCCAAGCCATGGCACCCCAATGTTTCTAAATAGTCTCCCAGCATCCTACCGCGTAAGGTTGTTGTGCCGGTGGAGCAGAGAGAAAGGGAGCCGTAGATACCTCCTGGAGCCCCAAATGCATTTGACTGAACTTCCATGCAGTTCCCATCCGGATAGTTTAGGACAGCTCGGCAGCTTAAATCGTGGATGCTTCAGACGGAAAGGAGCTTGCGAAAGACACGCGGAGGTGCCTAACGCCTGTCTCCCCGGCCACCTCTTCAAATCCTGTTCCTTGTTCACCTCCATTATGTAACGTCATGGCAGCACCTGACACACACACACACACCGGGTGTACTTGCCCTCCTGCTGTGCCCGGCGCAATGACACCCCAAAGCCTGTCCGGCAACCTCCGTGCGGCTTTCCTCGAACCCGAGGACGCAGCCTAGCGGGTATGCGCTCGCCCAGAAGCACGTGCAGGTTAGGCCAGTCGGAGGAGTGAGGCGTCCCCGGCAAAACTATGGGATGGCGGCCTGGACAAACAGAGGGAGTCGGTTTCTGGGAAGGGTGAGGTGAAAGCAAAGCTTGCAGGAGAACTCTGCTTCAATTATTATTTTTCACCTCCCACTGAGGCAAGTCGTCTGACATGCTGGGCATCCCCGGACTGAAGTAGACTGTGGAACTCCCCGCCACAAGGTATAGAGTTGGTGCAGGATTGTTGTTGTTTTTTTGGGGGGGGGGAATCATGGAGCATGATCGGACCTAAGAAGAGGGGCAAGGCAGGGTTAATTCCTTTTTGAGAAAATCAAATACCTTGACCTCAGCCTTTTTTAAAAAAAAATCTTAGAAGGGCCCAAGACATCTTGCGCCGTTCAAAGGGCAACACTTAAAAACAAAACAAAAGGCTTTGTGTGCAGATTGTATTTATTAATGTATCTTATTTATAAGGCTTCCTTCCTCCCAATAAGGGGGGGGGGTAAGGGGGCTCACAGTATTTAAAAAAATATCTAGAATGTTTTTAAAACCCAGAGTAAGTGGTACATTAAAATGCAAACTGGAAAACAGATTAGAACTTGCCTAACATGTTCCCCAACAAAAGCAAGCAAACAAAAACAAAACAGCAGCAAACCCCAAATTAGATGCCAAATTAGAGAGGGTTTTTAATTAAATGGCCTTATGGTGTATTTCACCTATACCTAGGGGCGAAACAAGGGTAGGTGTGAAGTTAAAGAAATGCAGATTCAGGACTTTCTGGGGAATTTAGACCCCCTTTATGCAAGGAAGAGGAGAATAAAACCTCAGAATAGACATGGATGATCCTACTGGGTCTTTGCCCTTCGGGACATTTCTGAAACAGTCTAGATTATTTGGAAATTTAGGAAGGAAAAGTTTAAAAGGGGCGTTGAAGCGGCAAAGGGGAAGGACTCACATCCAGCCACCTCTGATGTTGATGGACTTTGTCTCCCATGTTCATTCTTTAGTTGAGAAGAAATTATACTGAATGGCTTGTCAAGATTGTTTTAACTTCTCCACCTTTTTCCCCCAACTCTAGTATGAGAACAGGAGGCTCTTTTCCCATCCTACGTGTATGCAGCGTTCAAAAAAAAACCACCCACCTCTGCCCATAGGAAGCACAGGAGGAGTGGCTCACTGATCAAAAAGATAGGAACAACCCATTCAAGGCCTCTAATTTTTGAACCTCAGCCGAGAACACCCCACAGGAAAGGAGGCAGAGGTCATTGTGGATTCTCATTCTTTTCTTGTGAGAACCCAGCAAGTCAGGAGGCTCCTCCCTGTCAGCCAGGGTGGATAATTAAGCGCTGGAAACTCACAAGGGAGCTACAACCGGTGCTTTAATAAACATTTGCATCAGTGCGTGCCATTCCTGGGATTTATTTGTCTATTTGTTTTCACATGACGTGCAGGAATGGAGCCTGTAACATCTCACAGTGCCGGTGAGATGGTCCTTCCTAGGTGGACAGTTTACAGCTCATCCAAATGCTCCTGGCGGGCAGCCTTCTTAGCCAGAAGGTGTGTTGGGTTCCTCTTTAATTAGAGAACTCTCTCTGTGTGTGTTTGCATATGTGAGAGCCGCTGCCAGGCCAGCTGTGTTGCAGTTAAGCCTCTGTCCACGGAGCACGGCATCGGAGGTGTCCAATTAGCCGGAGGCCACCTTCCTGCCTTGGCATGGTCTCGCTCCTCCTTCGGACAGATTTCCGGAGAGGACGGACGGAGGGGCTTGCTGGCAGCCATGGTTGTGTAGGCTGAGCCTTGATGTCACCTTCGCTTCCTGTGTGCCCGGCGGGTGAGAAGCGTTAGGTAATGAGCACCCCTTGATGCCTTGCCACCGATTTGAAGTCTGGGGACCTTGCCTTTGCAACACGAAAGGGCTTGGGGTTTCAACATGTCTTTTTTCTAGAGCTTGGGGGGGGTGTTTAACTTTCTTGGATGCCATCTCCCACAATCCTTTTCTCCTACAAAAAAAAAGTTTAGAGCCTTTTAATAATAATGGTCTCTTGTCAAGTCAGGTTTGAATTAGGGTGTCCCCTTTTCAGGGCATTGCAGGTAGAGGAGACTCAGAAGGGGGTTGTCCTTCCCTTCTAGCCCCTGGGATGGATGGTACAGCTGGCCCAAGGCCACCCAGGCTGGCTGTTATCCCAGGAGGCTTGGTGGGGAATCGAACACCCTACCTCTGGCTTTCCAGCCAGAGACCTAGACCACTGAGCTATTCAGCCACTTCAGAGCCTTTTATCTTTGCTGAAAAAGAAAAGATACCAAGTTTTATTTACAGGTCATCTCCCCCTCCCTTTAGAGCAGTGGTTCTCAACCTGTGGGTCCCTAGATGTTCCTGGACTGCAACTCCCAGACACTCCTTCCAGCACAACGAGTGGTGGAGGCTTCTGGGAACTGCAGTCCAGGAACATCTGGGGACCCACAGGCTGAGAACCACTGCTTTAGAGCATAGCTCCAAATAATTAATAGCCTGCCTTTATAACGTCTGGGTTGCCCTCCTTGTACATGGCTTGTTTTAGAGGTGTACATGTGTGTGTTTGGGGGGCTGTTGGACGGCAACAACCAGAATCCCCAGGCCCAAACAAAAATTAGCACCACTCTGATTTCTTTCCCTATTTGGATTGGCTCTGTTTGAACGTTGTGCCTGTGTGTCCTTTTTGTCGGTCTTTCTGTTTCTTGACTAGTGCCACTTCCGGATAACTGCCTTCACTCCTCAACCCGGGTTTCCTCTGTCAACGCCTCTCTTGTCTTCTCGATTTCACTTCCACGTTGCTGTGTGTTTTTTTCCCCTTTTGCTTTGTTTTTGCAGCCTGCCAAAGGCAGATTTCCCCGTGTGTCTTTTGTGGCTTGCAACACAGATCTATCATCTGGCACGTTGGGCTGCCACCGGCAGTAAGAAAAAAAAAAGCTTCCGGAAGTCCAGCATGGCCAGTGGTCAGGAATTTTGGACCCGGGAGTTTGTGGCCTCTGCACGCTCGTTGGATACAGCAGGGACGCCGTCTGCTCACGTTGTGTTTTTTTGTTCCTACTTGGCTGAAGTGTGGCCTGTTAAAGGAAGCACAGATACTTTCATTTCTCTGCAGAAAAAAAAATCAGTTAACCGGGCAGATGTTGGAGAATCTTAATATCCTTGTACTGTCTTGCTCAACTGCCTTTGCGATGCTGAATTATCAATATGCCAGGTTTCTTGGTTGCTGTCATGGTTTCTTTTGCCAAGCTAAGGTACTTTTCAGACCCTCCTCTCTCTTTCTCTCTCTCTCTCTCTCTCTCATGTGTGTGCATTAACACAAGCTCTTATTCACGCGCTACCCATTTTTTCCATGCCAAAACGAAATCCTGACCGTGAATTAACGGCTACATCTGCAGCTGGCCGGGTTTCTACAAGATTGCCTCACTCCAGGAAATGTTTTAAAACCTTCTTCGAAAGCTGGTTCCCACCCTTTAATATGCTTTTTATTTTTGGGGAAGTTTTTTTTTTTGCCTTCTGTTTCCCTCAGCACCACACACACACACACACACACACACACCTCTACATCTCTTTGCCTGGCGTCACTGCCATACCGAAGGTTGTTTGTGCAACCAATTGAGTGCAGAACCAGCGGTTGTGTTTCTCTGTGTGCGTGTGGGTTGGGTCCTGTGTGTGAACTCCTTGCAGGAGAGCCAGTTTAGGTGCAAATCAGGTTGTGGGGTGTGAAGGGCAGGTCCTCAGAGCTGAATCGACCATCCCACAAAAAGTTCATCATGGTTTGTCTCTGGACTTTGAAGGACAACTCTCTTGGTCTCTCCGTCTCTGAGAGAACAGCCACCTCAGGATAAGCCAAGGGGTGTGTGAGTTATTGCAGTGCTCCCCAACCTTTTTATCACCGTGGACCGGTAAATGTTTGATAATTTTTCCCTGGCCCGCTTGTGGGGGGGGGGTTGCGGCGGCGTCGGTGGCGCGTTTGCGGGGGAGTCGCGGCGGCGGCGTCGGTGATGGTGGGGCGGGGGTGATGGCGGGGGGTCGTGGCGATGGCGGGGCGGGGCGGGCGCGATTGCGGGGGGGGGTCGCGGCGGCGGCGGGATTGCGGGGGGGGGGTCGCGGCGGCAACGGCGGCGGCGGCGATGGCGGGGCAGGGCGGGCGCGATTGCGGGGGGGGTCGCCGCGGCGGCGCGATTGCGGGGGGGGTCACAGCGGCGGCGGCAGCGACGATGGCGGGGCGGGGCGGGGCGGGGCGGGCGCGATTGCGGGGAGGTCGCGGCGGCGGCAGCGATGGCGGAGCGGGGCGGTTGCGGGGGGGGTTGCGAGGCGGCGGCGAAAACACCCGGGCCGGCCTGCGCCGCCGCCCCCCTGCCCACCTCAACACAGGTGCAGCGGCACCCGGTACCGCCGCCCCCCCCGCCCACCTCAACACAGGCGCGGCGGCACCCGGGCCGGCCTGCGCCGCCCGCCCCCCCCCGCCCACCTCAACACAGGCGCGGCGGCACCTGGGCCGGCCTGCGCCGCCCCCCCCGCCCACCTCAACACAGGCGCGGCGGCACCCGGGCCGGCCTGCGCCACCCCCTCCCGCCCACTTCAACACAGGCGCGGCGGCAGCAAAAACACCCAGGCCGGCCTGCGCCGCTCACCTCAACACAGGCCGAGCTCGCAGGCGGCCGTTAATGCCTGTCCGGGAGCCGGGCCGCCGCCACAGGGAAATGATTTGAAGTTCCTTGGGCGGCGGCCCGGTGCGGATTGCTCCACGGCCCGGCACCGGTCCGCGGCCCGGGGGTTGAGGACCACTGAGTTATTGGACCCCTTGTTCTCTTCCTGTCCTCCTTCCGTGCGCACATTTCTGGGTTAGATGTCCCTGATCTTTTTAGAAGCGGTTTTGGTTTTGCTAGGCACAGGTCACGCATCTCCCGTCTACACACCATTGACTTTGTGACGTTGACTCCCAGGTTATCAGACGGTGACAGGGTGAAGGTTTTCATCGACTTATGGAACGTTGTCTTTCCATGGACTGAAACCCACATGCTGTGAACCTGGGAAGGGATCCTGGAGGCCATCTTGTCCAGCCCACTAATTATGCCGCCGGCATCTCTCGTGCAGAAACATGAAGAGTTCAGCACTGTCCGTGGTGGACAGCTCCCAAATTGGGTCTGCTCGCCCCATCTCCCTGCCCCCAAAGGCATTCCAAAGGATTCCATATCCCAGCTATTCTTTCCAGAATCTAGAACCTTCCGTCCCGAGAGCTCCAAGCGGCCAACTTAGAACCGGACTAACCTTCTGATTGTAACAGTGGCGGTTGTGTTGGATGAACCTTGCATTTGGGGAGACAGGTGTGTGTGCCGCCTTCTCTTAGTGTTCTCTGCCTGGTAGTGGAAGCAAACAGATTCTGTACAGAGCCAAACATATGGGGCGTAGTGTGTTTTTTTCCCCTCCTTCAAAATGTTTAACTCTTACCTCCTGTTTTCCTTTCCCCTCCATTAGGCAAGACTGACGAGCATCGGTTCGGTTGGGTTTCGTAGCAACCCTTCTCTCTTCTGCCGGAAGCTTCGGTGAGCACTCCCAGTGGCCTGGGAGGAGTCGGTTGATGTGCTCGCCTGGGGAGACGCTGAACAGGTGACAGGCGACAGTCAGGATGGGGCAGAAGGTGACGGGCGGCATCAAGACGGTGGACATGAGGGACCCAGCCTACCAGCCTTTGAAGCACGAACTTCAGGGGCTTGATTACTGCAAGCCGTCCCGCCTGGACCTCCTCCTGGACATGCCGGCCGTCTCCTACGAGGTCCAGCTTCTGCACTCGTGGAACAACGACGACCGGTCGCTCAACGTCTTTGTCAAAGAGGACGACAAGCTCATTTTTCACCGGCATCCGGTGGCCCAGAGCACCGACGCCATCCGCGGCAAGGTGGGCTACACCCGTGGCTTGCACGTCTGGCAGATCACGTGGGCCATGAGGCAGAGGGGCACGCACGCCGTGGTGGGGGTGGCCACGGCGGAGGCCCCCTTGCACTCGGTGGGCTACACCACGCTGGTGGGGAACAACCACGAGTCGTGGGGCTGGGACCTTGGGCGCAACAGGCTCTACCACGATGGCAAGAACCAGCCAAGTAAGACCTACCCGGCCTTCTTAGAGCCGGACGAGACGTTCCTTGTGCCGGACTCGTTCTTGGTAGTTTTAGACATGGACGATGGGACGTTGAGCTTCATCGTCGACGGACAGTACATGGGAGTTGCCTTTCGGGGACTCAAAGGGAAAAAACTCTACCCTGTTGTGAGTGCTGTCTGGGGCCACTGTGAAATTAAGATGCGCTACTTGAACGGACTTGACCGTAAGTATGGCTTGGCATTTGCTTGCCTTCTCTTTGGTGTGGTTACCAAAGACGATTCTGAGTGAGGCTAAGACGGGGGTTTTTTTTTCCAAAATTCGTCCCTCCAGATATTTTGGACCACAACTTCCAGGATTCCAAGCCTAGATTGCCAATGACAAAGGACTATGGGAGTTGTGGTCCAAAACATCTGGAGGGCCAAAGTTTGGACACCGCTGGGCTAAGATGTCTCGGAGGCCCATTTGCCGTGCCGGGACGTGGCCCATCTGTGGAGGGGCCTCAATGGCCACGAGGCAGACCTCCCGATGTTGCTGAGCTGCAGCTTTCTGGCCGTTGTAAGCCTGGCTAGCTGGGGGGACGATGGAGATTGTGGTCCTTCAGCACGCCGTAAGGCTGATCGGCTTCCCTCTGTTTTCAGGGGGCTTTAAAACTTCCCTTAGCAGCTGTGGAAATCCACTTTGACGTTCTACGAATTGGGAATTTTGGCATCCCCCCCTTCCTTCTCGAAGTTGCTCTCCCGCCATCTGCTACCTCAACTGGAAAAATTGGTCTAAGGGACGAAGCTGCAACCAGGGGTGAAGTCACCGCACGGAGACTCTGGCCAGGCAAAATCTTAATGGCCCGTGTCCCTGACGTCGGTCAGCAGCAGGTGTCTTTCCTGTTGGGTCCTGAACACCATCTTCCAGGGAAACTGGATGAGATCATCTCAGGAATGAGGGCTCTCCAAAATGTCCGGGTCTCAAGAATCTTACAAACTGAAGCCGCCGTGGTTTCCTTTAGGGAGTTAACCCATCTCATCTCTCATTGTCCTCATTTCCTGCTGGCTTCCACCTCTCCTGGCATTAATTGTCTTTTCTTGGGAATCCTTTCTGCAACTCAAGAATGCAAGGGAGGGTTGTGACTTATTTTGCTTACTACTTTTGTCCCCTGCCTTTTCGGCATGGGTGGCTCTACCCCAAAGTAATCCAGCGAGCTTCATGACCCAGGGGGAATTTAAACCTAGGTCTGCTGATTCTTGCTCCGAGGTTTTAACCACTATCCTTTCTGTCCTTATTATTGCAAGAGCTATCAACAACTGCCCTTTTGTTTGAGAGGGATTGAACCCTCTTAAAACTGGGGGGGGGGGTAAAGCAGGAGAACCAAAACTGGAGGACCAAAACAAGGTAGCCATGGGGAAAATATTTAAAAAGCAGAGTATATCATCTATTCATTATGGACATTTAACTTTCATATGTTTAATAGGGATCAAAACAAAGAATTCAGGTTCTTAGATACAAATCATGCTCCTGTGTATCACTTCGCAAATCCAGTTGGATTCCATTTTCCTACATCACAGGTAGTGCTAGCTTTTGAGTTACACAGGGTTCCTTGATAAAGCACTGGAAGATAGATGAGTCTGTTTTAGGGCTGATGCCAGAACCTGCACAGCTCACTGTGTTGGAAAACAAAATAACAGGCCTGGCTTGAATGTGGAGGGTATGCCTGGTTGTACAACCTTGTACAGATTTCAGAGGGGTGTGTGTGAGGCGTAGTGGGGTATTGTCCTTGGCTGAACACAGTTCTGAATCTGGATAACTTATTGCATCAGTTAAATGAATATGGATAAGTTGGGGGGGTCTAGATTTCGAGCGTTACAACACATCATTGTGGTTGGAATTAAATTGGCTCCTTTGGGCTGTGTGTCAACTGTGCCCATTTTACAGGTCAGTCCACTGAGACCTGTTGTATAAATCTGTGATTTAGCTGTTTGCTCTTGGAAATTTCATATTGTGGTAGAGATGTGATTTCGTTGCAGGGATTAATGTGTTCTCTCTCTCTCTCTCTCTCTCTCTCTCTCTCTGTGTGTGTGTGTGTGTGTGTGTGTGTGTGTGTGTGTGTTTCTTCCCATGCTGTCACCTGCAGCTGAACCTTTGCCTTTGATGGACCTCTGCCGGCGATCCGTGCGTCTGGCTCTGGGCAAGGCTCGTTTGAATGAGATCCCTGCACTGCCTTTACCTGAATCCCTCAAGAGCTATCTTCTGTACCAATGACCTCGGCTTGGAGGCGGGAGCCCCCTAAAAATTCTCTGGAAGCCAAGGGAGGCATGGATTTTACAGGCCACAGCATCTCCGGGTGACCATTGGGCTGTTTTCTATGCATACAACATGCCTCTTCCCCTACGTGCTCTTTTTTCCAAACGTGCCGGTTTTGCGTCCGAACTTCCCAGCTTGAGATCCGTACCTTGTTGCTACAAAATAGCCTTGAGTCCACCACATTCTGCACTCCAGAGATCTCTCCTGGGATATAAAAACTCATGCCATTCAAGTCAACTGCTAGACCCAAAACTCCTCCAGATGTCATGGTGCGTCACCCCTGTGTTTAGGCCAACAAAACCCATCGTGCTGTTCTGTTTGCTGAACACAGAGTTTCAGAGGAGAGAGAAAAGAAGGGTATCAGGAAGGCGATCTCGGCATGGTGACGTATGGAAAATCAGGGACAAAATAACCCACCACAAACCCCCCCCCCTCAAAAAAAATCAACAGCAACAAAAATGCCCCTTCTGTCACCCAGCGCTTCAGCAAGGAAGAGCACAGACCCTGACAAAATTACTCCATGAGGACTAGTCTCTTGAATACTCAGCCGCTGCCAATGTCAGAGGAGCGTCCAGATTCTGTGATGTCCTCTTGTTTCGGAGTGTGTCTGTGTGGTTGTCCAACATCCTCTTAACACCTTCTTGAAGGCATAAGGGCCTGTGATGCTCCTGCACTCGGAATCACTTTTTTTCCTGGTCATTCACTTGAACCCTTAGTTTGGGAGTCGTGGCGGGTGGAGGGGGAGGAGGGAAATGAACCTGGGAGAACCTTTTGGTAACGGGGACAGAAAGACCCATCGTTCATTTTTGGGGAAAAGTTTGTTGCTCTTCTAGACCAACTCAGCCTTGAGTTCTCTGTTGTCAACCAGCCTCCCCGTCTCTCTGTGTCTTGGACCACAACTTCCATCAATCCTGGCAGAGCATGCTGGGGATGATGGAGGGTGTAGTCCCAAACATACAAATGGCGACTCTTTGAATCTCTCTCTCTCTCTCTCTCTTTGCTTCACACATAATGCAGTTCCCAGAATCCTTTGACCCTCAGCCATCTTGGGGGGGGGATTCTGGGAGATGTAGTCTTTAAAAGGATCCCCCACCCAGACTCACGAGAAGTCTGCAGAGTTTTTCCTTGTCCTTCACCTGCTCTTTTTTGAATTCTTTGAATGAACGTCTCCTGAGCCCAGGTTCTGTGTTGGGCACTCTTGTCCCACCTACACCAACTCGGTGGTTCTCAACCCTTGGGCCTCCCCAGATGTTCTTGGACTACGACTCCCAGAAGCCCTGGCCTAGCACTGCCCGTGGTGGTGGCTTCTGGGATTTGTAGTCCAAGAACATCTGGGGACCCGAGGCTGGGAACCCCCACTCTTTGCTACGTTATGCGTTCTCTCCTCGAGGGCTTAAGATCCACTCAGTCGGGGGGACTGACACGATAGCGAACCTTTGGCACTCCGGATGCTTGGGACCACAACTTCCAGAATTCCATGCCTACATTGTCAATGACAAAGGACCGTGGGAGTTGTGGTCCAAAACATCTGGAGTGCCAAAGGTTTGCCCCCACTGCGAGAGGATGAGAGCATGCCGGGTTCATTGAATATTATAAAATGGTTAGGCCTGAGAGTGAGTTAATCTAGAAGAGCAGATTCGAATCAACCCCCAAAATAATGAGCTTTTAAGCTGCCATCACAAAGGGGTTTATTTTGCACATAATTGTTTTTATTTCTTACCAAGGGAAAATGCACCCCTGTTCCTCTCTATTTTTCACCTGATCGGTATTGGATGCATGTGTGTTTTCTTCCTGTCTATCTCTCTTTTTAAAAATTGTATAGGTACAAATGCGTGGATATGTTAGAAAATGTTAATATATTTTTTTTGCATTTTTGTATGTAAAACGACTGTGTTTGGGTTTTTTAAGAAATGCTGCTGTAGGATATTATCTTTATTTTTAATGACAAAAATAGCCTGTCTTGTTTTTTTTAAAAGCTCACAACTGGTGCCAATGTTGGGTTGTTTTTGGTTGTGGTTAGGATATATTTTTTTGTTGTGTGGGGGGGGAGAAAGGAGGAATGTGACGTGGCTCTTTTTAAAATCAAGAATGAACTCTTACAAGCGAGACACCTTAAAAAGTGCACAGCGAATTTTAATACGTAAAGAGCCAAGTCTTTTTTTTTTTTAAAGAAAAATCTCCTTCAGCCCTGCTTTGTTTTCTCTGCCACCGACACCGGGAAAGGCCATAATCTCCCTCTTTTTGTCTCGTTTCTATGTAGCCGTCTGGTTCTCTACCCTATTCTTCTGTCCTTTTTCCACCGCTTCTTTAAACCCCTGGGTGTATCAAGCTTGTACAATTTTTATTTTTTAAAAGCTCCCAATGGTTCTGCCCCCTCCTCCATTGATTGTAGATCATCAGTAACTGGGTCTTTTTTTTTAATAAAATAAAATAAAAATAAAATAAAAGTTTATTAAATATGATAAGCCGATGGTGGTCGTTCTTCCAGATCAGCTTGGGGAAGCTTCAGGATTGTCATGTAATACTGCTTGGACTGAATTTGTAGTGCTCCTTGTCTTTGTTTCTTTCCCCTTCTCTCTTTGTTTGCTTATTCTTAGCTTCAATGTTGCCTTTTTAACGATGCAAGAGGTCTCTTTGCTTTCATTGTTCTTAGCGTTGAGAATGTTTCTTGGCCAGTGTGCTCGGTTGTCTCCAACTTGGCGTCTTGGCCCATCCGCGTTGGAAGCTGCCTTGGGCCCGTTCCCAGGAGAAAGGTGGGGTAACAACATTTTGAATAAATTAAATGAATAAATTAAACAACCGAAGCGCAGACTAAAGGCCGGGTTCAAAAGCAGAAGAACCTTAATAGGCCTAGCCGTTCTAGGCTAAAATTCCCTTCTGTTTGGATTTCATTGGCAAACATTCTGGAGATTAGAAAGCCAATATTAGTCTGAATTCGCCAGCCCTCCAGCGCCGATAACTCTGTTTGAGTTGGCTCAAGCTGTGAAGGAATCCCCAGAGGTAAATTCCCTCTTTATCTGCGGCATACAAAATATTTCTCCAGCAGAATTTAAAAAAGATGGCAGAATGGGAAGGCCAGGGCAGTCTAAAGTGAATCAAAAATTAGGAGGGACTGTTGGTGTATCTTTTGCAGCCCTATCCTACTTATTGAGTTTTGACATTTTTGTGTACCTACCAGGGTATGTATTACATGCCAGTGACAGGCTTCCTTTCTGTGTCTTCCTTTCCGTCAAGTTTTCACAGCTGTGCAAGAGGCTGCAAGACCGTTTTCCAACTGGAGATGGGGGGAAAGCAGAAATAAAATAAGAAGCAGGGTGTTGCATACTCATCGAACACCATGTTGGCTTTATCTTAGCAAGAGGGAGGTCAGATATAGGGGAGAGAAGTAGGGGAAACTCCCCGTTGGCTGGGATGGAGCGCTCTGGAATCCCATTTTGATTTACAAGTCTCTGGCGGCCTCATCCACCCTTCAGACAGAGAACTATTTGACATGGCTTCCAAATGTTTTGTCTGAGCTGGTGTGTTTTACAGCTTGCTTACTGTTTAGTTTTGTTGGGTTTGTGTGTGTGTGTGTGTGTGTGTGTGTGTGTGTGTGTGTGTGTGTGTGTGTGTGTGTGTGTGTGTGTGTGTGTATGCGCGCATGTGTTTTTCTTTAAGCCTCCTAGTTCCTCGGCTCCTCCGATTCCTGTTTTGTCTTCACCACTCCTGGGCCCGCGTGTGCGTGTGTCAAAGTGGTTTTTCGTGTGTGTGTGTTTTCCTTGGAAAGAGTCTGGTTTCCAGAAACCACAGCTGGGTCCCAAGCGATGCGAGGGTGAATTTCTCCTGGACCCCTGGAGTGGTTGGGTTTCATAAAACCCCCTCCTTAAGGCCTGGTTACAGAAAGAGAGAGTGAATTAAAAAATTTTTAAAAATGACTGCCGAGCTCAAGACAAAACAAACCAGCCGACCCAATCCGAACCTCCTTTTGTTTTGTTCTTTCCTTATCCGTTTTTATCTTCTGCATCCAAGCACCCTTGGAAAAATCTTCCTAAGGAAAGTCAGCAATTGGACATATACGAGACTGAAACCCAAGTTAAGCCTAGTATGGCCAACACGGGCTGGCAGCTGTTTGCCATGGCTTTCAGAGCTGAGCCTTGCCTATGTCCACTTGGAGCGGTTAGGGGTGATCAGATTATAATTCAGTGTCCCCTATCCCATCCCCGAACCCAAGGATGATGAGAAATGTAGTCTCAGCTAGGTTTTCACATCCTTTGCAGGTCAAGTGTTCGGACTTAAGATTCAGCGTCTGCATTAAGTCCACCTCGATTTTCTTCTCCCTTCCCGGAAAGGAAAACCTGCTCAGAAGAAGAAATTAGAAAATGAGCTAGGAAAGATGAGCACATTTTCAAACGATTTCAAATTAGCTACAATCTGCTACTTTGGGCGTGGGGATATAACAAAGGTACATTCCAGACGTAACCAAATCAACAGGGAAGTTAACGCAGTGGCCAACGTTTCTTAGGTATTTTGAAAGTTAATTCTGAAGAGTATTTGAGGGTACTTTTAGAAGTCATCTGACCCGAATTGGGTTTTCCTAAAGTTTTTACCTTTCAGTCATAAAGCATAAACCCGAACGAATGAACTTGATCAGACAGATCTTGGGCCGAAGACTGGGAAAGTTAGTTGCTTTGTTTCTTTTGTTGTATAGTTCAAGTAGCTTTTAAACTGTGTCAATTTTGTGTTTGCTCTGATGTAGCAATTTATCCCATAGTGTTTTAAACACTTCCTTGTGTGTGTTTTTTAGTTGTATCTTATTTTAAATGCCTGTTGGCTCTCTTTTCCCCACCCCCCTGACCCTGGGAAGTAAAGAATGAATCAAAAATATTGTGGGCCTCACCAAGGGGTGGGTGGGGATCATGGGTTACTTAGTCCAGCAAAATTTGGAAGGCCACCAAATTCCATGTAAGGAGAGGACCCTGTGCTAGGAATACTGGCATGACTAACCACGCTGAAGCGGGGGATGTTTATTAATAAACCAATTTAATTCGGATAATATTGGTCCGTGGCTCTCAGAAATGTGGGCATCTCAAGAGAAGCCCTGTTTGGTTTCCGGTCATGTGAAAACCATGTGTAGTCTGTTTTTGTGGTGGTAGTGGTTCAGGCTTTGTGAAAACACTCCTGGAAAGAAGCAGAGACGTAACAAGGGTCCTGTCTGGGTTTTATATTCTCATTATCTTGTGGCTTTTATCTCTAACAAGCCAACTGCTGACGATTCGCTCTGGACTCTGACATCTGATGTCCTGAGAACAGGGTGTTGCGTTCTTTTTTTTTTTCCTGGCCCTTTCTTTTTTTTTCATTTATTTATTTATGCGCCTTTTTTCAGGAAGCAGCTTGGCCCTGATTCTGGTGGCTGCCTCGCTCTGTAGCCAAGAAAAGTGGTGGTGGGGGGAATCACACTTTTGCCCAGTGGTATCTCCCTGGAGAGATGTTAGCTGAAGCTGTTGAGTGCAGCATCCACATGGCGAGTGGTTTTTGTTGACTCTTTGGGAGAAGGTCCAGGGGTCAGTGGGATTTTTTTGTTTTTGTTGACATTTAAAAATAGAACACAGAGCTGTTCTTCAGATAGAGGTTCCTTGCTTTGGAGTTGAAAAGGCTTGTCTGAAAGGATTTGACCCTATTTTTTTTATTTTATTTTTTGCATCTGGGAAGGTGCAAACAGTTGCTAAAAGGAGGCCAGTTTGCAGGCATGAGTTGTCCAAGGAAAGGTACGATTTATTAGTCATAGTCAGTACAGAATCCTAATTTATTATGGATCATCGTGGAGAAACTCCTGGGTTGTTGTTTTTCAGACGCAACTATGCCACAGAAACCGGTCTTTAAATTTGTAGCAGCCTCACCGAGGAGAGGCCAGAAATTCAGGCAGCAATGGGGCTGTGCCCAACCCAAACCAGTTATTTCGACTCCACTGGGAGCAGGTCTTTTGTAAAGCCAACGGGTCTTGATTGCCGGCTCAAGACCAACCCAGAATATTGTGCGTTATCACATGGATGGCACAAAGCATTGCCTGGAGTCCCAGCTAAAGTAGGGCCAGTGAATCAGTGGGTACTTGGTGCGTCAATTCCTGTGTAAGTTCAATTGATTCATTGGCCTGCTCTGGTCATGACAAAAACAGGACTTCAGCCTATTTATTATTGCTAGGGAAATCTAGTCTTCACTCAGCTACTATGATGATCATACCAGAGTTTATCGGTAGTGTTCTTCCAGTGACACACAACCTCACAACAACAAAGTCCAACCAGCAAGGCAGAAAAGGGGAACGAACCAAAATAAGCCTTGAGTATTTTTATTTATTACGGCATCGGTGGGCCGCTCCACGTCCAGACAGCTGGCGTTAGCCTCTGAAATAGCTCTGGAATGTGAAAGCAGATCTTGTTTATGGGAGGAGGAGGAGGAGGAGGCTGGTGTCGAAGGCAAACGCTAAAAATAAGTTGATTTCATGCAATGCGGTCCTCCAGAACTCACTGCTACAAGATGTTTGGTTGAGTGGCATTAAAGGAGGCGAGGAGGAGATACTTGGGCCTAAAGAGAAAATAAGCGAAACGTGTGCTTTACAGAAGATTCATTCTGGAAGAATATTTGATGTAAGGTTTTGAGATTCATATACAATTTGGTGGCATGTTGTTGTCAGAGGCCAAGCCATAAACTCGCCCCAAATCAGGTTGCAAGTCTAACCTAAACTCAGCTAAGTAATTTATATATATATATATATATATATATATATATATATATATATATATATATATATATATATATATATATATATATATATATATATATATATATATATATATATATATATATATATATATATACATATATAATAACAGTATCATCTTAAAGTATTTCTTTCTTTCTTTCTTTCTTTCTGTCTGTCTGTCTGTCTTTGGGGGTTGAGCCAGGAGAAAAGCATCCCTCCTTGTTCTCCCAGGGTTTGAGTGGGTTTTGCTGACTTGCAGGGTGAGGCCAAGAGGCTGAGCCAGGAAGCTGGACGGATCCCAGCCGTCTCAGGAATTTCCCTCCTGTGCTGGCAGCTGGAGACGGAGTCAGAAAGGGCCGGTGGGGGTTGGAGTAGTGGTGGGGTTTCAGAGATAGGAATGGTCCAGGTATCACCTGGCAGAGGATGTAGTCCGTCTGGAAACAATGGCTTGAGAACAATAGCTGCAACTCCCTGTCTGACTTTTAACCTTCCTTATTCTGGAGAAATCCGAAAGCATGCCCCTGCTTTCCTTACAGGAAGGACTTTCCCCCCTTTTAATTGCGGTTATAAAATCCTCCAGACCTGCCCACGATGCCTCTCTTTCTGATGCGAAGCCGCCCTCCTCCTCCTCCTCCTCTTTTCCCATAAATGGGTTGTTGCAATCGAATGGTAAATTATGAAATGCAGGCCCCGTCTGCACAAAACAGCCTTCCTTGCCAGCTGCCCCAGGAGAGGTCAAAGCACCCTTCGCCTTGTTAATCTGTGTCAACAACCACCACCTTGCTGCTTTCCTTTCTCAATACAACTATTCCCCCGTTGCCAGAACTAGAGTGGTCCATGTTTACCTGCAGGGCCGTCAGAGGAAGAGCTCAGAAATCTAAACCGTTTTTCAATCATCGCAGGGAGCAGGTCTTTTGTAAAGCCAATGGATCTTGATTGCCCATTCCAGACCCAGCTGGTGCTAAGGTCCCAGCCAGGATGAGAGGGAGCAGGAACATTTGGGAGGGTGGCGTAATTGTAACTCACATTTTGTCATGTTGCTTACAGAGTTTTGCTCTCCCAAAATCCTTTTTCTTTGATATTTCCCAATTTAAAATAAAAAAACTTCAAAAAGTAAAGCAAGTACAGCGAGCATAGCAAGTGGGGGATTAGAACTCAGGCCTGGGTGTTCTGACCATTGTACCATGCTGTCTCCCTTTTCTTCCTCCATCTTCTTTGCTGTTGCAGATGGGGAAACTTACGCTGCTGCACTGCACTGCCTTTTTACCCACTTACCCGAGTCCTTTCAGGGCAGAAAATATGTTTTTCTTTTAACTGGCCTCACTTGGAGTCCACTTTGCCTCCCGGAGCCAACAGGAGCAGGGGATTGCGATAAGCAGTAGCCCCGAGCGCCAAGAACAGAGACTGGAAAGCTGCTTGGATTCCAGTCTAGGAATCAGTTTGGGGTGGGAAAGAGACCCAGTGTAAACCGAAATCCTGGTGTGGAGGATGCAGCTGTATCATTTTCTCATGCGCAGCGAAAGCGGAGATCGTCTCTTTAAATAAAAAAATAAAAATAAATAAAAAGCCTGCTTGGTCCAGAACGGACTCTGAGCAGCCCTGAAACTGGGTGGCAAACCTGCCTTAATTTTGTCCCCATAAAATAGCCTGAGCACTTTCCCACAAGGCAGTTTCTGAAATACCCACAATCCCAGAAGGACGGCGGTCTTTCGGCTGCCTGTGAAGGTCCGCAGAGATCAAGAAGGCTGATTTCTCAGCAGGGCCGGCCCTAACATAAGGCAAAGGGAATCCGGTCCCTTCGGCTGGTAGAGTCTAGGGCAGGCATGTCCAAACTTCGGCCCTCCTGATGTTTTGGACCGCAACTCCCAGAAATCTAAGCTTAGATTGCCAATGGCAAAGGACTGTGGGAGTTGCAGTCTGGAGGGCCAAAGTTTGGCCATGTCTGGTCTAGGAGGCAGCCGGAAGGTCGCCGTTAAGGACGCCGTTCCCTTGTTTGTGTTGGGGGTGGGGGCACAAGTGTATGCTCAGAGGTACTCTTTGCAAGAGAAGATTGAAGCAAGGACAGCCACAGATACCGAGGGATAAGGCTGTGTGACCGGAACACGTTGCTTTCGTGCACAAACCGCCAAGCTGTGCGTCGGTTACTTGATTTGGGGTGGCCGAGCCAGGAGGGTCCCATCACTCGGAAAAAAGCAGCTGTCCAGGGTGTGTTTGGCACACAAGGTGCGCAGGGAAAACAGCCCGCCTGGTTGGAAAGGAGGAGGAAAGAGGGAACGCCAAGGCCTGCCTAGATGGCAGTGAGGCAGCATCGTCTTTCTGTCCAGATCAGAGGGTGTCCGCATTCGGAGCTTGGCTGCGTCTTCGCCTCTAGCATCCTTGTTGGGGCTCATAGGCCAAAGAGGAACCTGATCGGTCCTTTTCCTGGCCATTTCTCTTGAACCTGCAGGGCAAAGCGGTGGACAGCACTGGTTGTGGGCTGTGGATCTCAGGGCAATATTAATCATGCACCGTATTCAAGTTAATTCTGATTTATGGTGACTCTCTTTTAAGGTTTTCCAGTATTTCGTCCTTCCCTTCATCTGGAGCGCCCTGAGACCTAAACCACAGAGCCAAAATGCTTTATCCAAAGCTAGATCAGGTAATCGGCAAGCCTGTTTGCTCTCGTCAGCTGCCCAAGCTTGAGAAAAACACTTCTGTGTATTCTCTTCCTGGAAAACCATGTGGGGGGGGGGGAGAGACCACTCACCATAAATCAGAATTTACTTGATGGCATACCTTCGGCACTCCGGATGTTTTGGACCACAACTCCCAGAATTCTGAGCCTGGATTTACAATTGCAAAGGACTGTGGGAGTTGTGATCTAAAACATCTGGAGTGCCAAAGGTTTGCCACCACTGGGATGATGCCCTCACAACCTTAAAAAGAACCCCAAGTTTTCCTTAGAACACAGCTGGGATAAAATTCCTTTTAATGTATCTTGAGATGCGTTTGCACAACACAGGGTCTGCTGAGCCAACGCTTAAATTTAAAATGAAATGTTGAACCTAAATAATTGGTCGTGAACTGCAAGAGCCTTTCTCCCCATTGGCGGGGTGTAACGGGGGGTGAGAAATTAGATTTTTTTTAAAAAAAATTCTTCAACACCATCCGCGGGCCAATCCAGTCTGGACAGATTTTCCCTCTGGGTTCTTTTGAATCTTGCCAATCGCTTGCCATCAGCAAGAAATAAAATAAAATTACAAATGGATGCACCTGCATTTTCTTGGGCAGTGTAGAAAGGAGGTTACTTTACCCTTCAAATGTTTTTTTTAAAATAATGGGAAAAATCTGTGGGTGTAAGACGCCAGCTGCTGCCCTGGTGTCCAGGACAGGCTGCGGGTTTCACCTTTTTAGTCCCCCTAAATTTCTCAAATTTAAGTTCATAACTGGCCTTACGAGAGAGGAGAGAGCAGCAGGTGGAGGGGGGGGGAGTTTTTATTTTATTTTTATTTCTGCATTATTATTTTTTGGGCCGGCACCACCCCGCTTCTAATTAGGTGATACAATTTCTTCAGATGAAGGCCAGCTCTGAGGGGAATATTAGATTTTACAGGGGCCCCGCGTGAGATGCCGTGTTTTGTGTACCGGGTCGCCTAGCAACGCAAAAAAACTGCATGGATGTGAGACCAGTTTTATGGTCGGGCCGGGCTGTTCTTGGACAGCCAACAGTAAGCAGGGTTATTTCAACCACGCTGGAATTTCTCTGCCTTCCATGACCGCGTGTGTGTCTCTGTGTTTTTCGAAACAGGAATTTCTTTAAAGGGGGGGGGGGAGGCCCGCCAAACAAGTGTGAAAGCGATTAGATGTCTACGCCTGGCTGGACTTGGTTTACTACCCCTGGGGCAAAATTTCTACATTATGTTACATCCAGGTGTAGTCTCCAAAAAAATAAAAAGTGCACAAAGATCCTTTGGAATATTTTAGTTCCATCATATCCTTAGTGGTAAATGGAGTGGTGTGCAGATTTTGGGGGGTGGGGGGGGGTGGGGATGGTTTTTTTTTTAAACTCTAGTTCCAGGACACTGGGGGTTGGAATTTAAAATAATAAAAATAATGGGAAACTGCGATATTCCATCTTTGAGGACAATCATCAGATCACCTAACTGGTCATTGGAACAAACAAAAAACAAGCAAGAAATCTGCAAGAAATCTGACTAGCAAGGTCACTCCTGCTTTTTGAGATCCAGTGAGAAACATGGTAATGTCCCTTGTGTTTCTGCCTGAGCAATTAAAATGCAAACGAAGCACAGCTTTAATTCCTGGTGACCCATCACACAATGAAACAAGCTGATTTCCAAGTCAAGGCAGGTATGAAAATCTCCTAGTTACAGCCAAAAGGCATTGTCAATCAGGAGCCCACCATTAACATCTAGCTTAGAGTATTGGTATTATGTAGTCTGATTGGCACAATAGTTCACCAAGAGTTTAGGCAAAGTCTTACTTATCCTATTAACTATGAAATCTTTTCCTGATGTTCATTTCATGAAACTGAAGGTGCAAAGGAGGAATCCAACCAGCGATGTCCTTCCTATGAATCATGACCCTCAGCCATGAGGCAGCTTCTTGAGCAGAGACTCAAGGTTTGCTCATGTTCATCAAACCACAAATCAGCCACGGTTTCCCTATAAATGCAAATCTCAGTGTCTCACACACAGCACACTAGACAGATAGACTGACTAACCAGCCACCACCACCACAAAGCTGCAACAGCTGTCAGGCAGGCCCGGATGGAGATGCAGGGCCATCTGTCTTGGTGATCCTCTGGCGTTTTGTATGTGTGCGCGCATGGCTGAGTTTTCTGTCTGTTTTTTGGAGATGGTGCGTGTACCTTCCTCAGAAAGAACCATGAGTCAGCTGGCCACCGGGGTCAACCCGATGCACAATCTACACTT
This sequence comes from Phrynocephalus guinanensis, assembly GCA_037367245.1. NCBI lineage: Eukaryota > Metazoa > Chordata > Lepidosauria > Squamata > Agamidae > Phrynocephalus > Phrynocephalus guinanensis. Next base: position 2,747,215 of record CM074753.1, on the reverse strand, counting down.
TGCACAGTCATCTCTGAAATCATACCCAGACCAGATCACAACGAGTGGTTTATCATTCTGTGTCAGAAAGGGACATGAAGGCAGAGCCGGCCCTATCATTGATTGCCTGAAGCATCTGTCGCAAAAGTTGTACATTAAAAGACCAGAGCAACAACCATCGCAGCGAGCAATAATTCTGCCCCAAAAGATTCAAATCTCACTATTAAGCTTCAGTTTGGAGCTGCTGGTAGCTAATTCCCCCCTATTATTCTGCAACATTACCTAGCCGGGGAAGCTGTGGGGGGGGGGGAGAGGAAGAGGAGGAGAAGTGTGACCTGACAACATCTGGAAGGAACCCAGTTGCAGAAGGCTCTCCTTGAGTGTCCAAGCAGGTGTGATTTGCTTAAGGTTTCCGGAGAAAGCTTTGGGAACACGGAGGCCCGACTTATGAACAAAAGAAAAGGACAGAGTCCAGCCGGTTGTCTGGCTGGACAGCTTTGTTATAACCAGCACCTGGAGTTGGGTGTGGTTTACCCTTTCCTGTCTTCCATTGTCTTTGCGGCTCAAATCCTTCCTAGGCAGACTGACGGGGTGGAAAAATAAAGAAGGAAGGGAGAAAAACACCCCCTAGATTTAGATGACCGTCTGTTGTACAGTTTCCAGACTGTTCTAGAAGACTGGAGCGCTCGACTGTTTCTCATGAAACTCCCTCTAAAACGGTTCACCTATAAGATATGGAAATCAATTTCACTGTGTTCCGTTCGGACTCAATCAAGATGTGGGGCTTTTATTATTAGTGAGGTTTCTTCATGGCCTGCTGTTTTGTCTTTCCGGTTCTTGGGGTTTTTATAGGGTCTCCCTTCTCATAAGCCATGCTGTAGGAAAAGTTAAGAGAAAACTAGAAAACATAACCAAACCGTAACCTTTTCCATTTTTTAAAAAAATCCTTCCATTTTTGCTTTTAAATGTGCAGGAACTATTTGCAAGCAACTAGCGAGTTGTCATTAATACCCTAATAGTGAAGGTATAAATACATTACATCATTCGTGGCTTATAAGGGATAATTTCACCCCTTTCGCTCAGTAACTTTTAAAGTTCCTTTTATAGTTACAAAGGTGTGGCCTCACAAAATAGCGGAGGTGGGATTTAATACTCTAAGGTGCTGGCCGGTGTAGCATTGCACGTGATGAGATAACAGCCAGGTGGATGGCTGCAGCAAGGTGCATATTATCTTACAGCTGTTTTTTGTTTTTGTTTTTGTAACTGGGAAGAAATTTGAAAAGGAACTAAAAGGAACTTTACAAATTATTTGGGAGTAAAGGAAAAGAAGAGCATTGTCGTAGCGATGACTACTTGAGGAACACTTGGCACTCTCTCCGTGTGGACTTTATTATTTTTTAACAGTAACATGCCGTGTTTTGGGAGGTGGGGCCTTTGAGAGAGACAATCCACGGAGCTGTCTGAAGGGCCCAAGACGTTTTTCTCCTTCGAGAGCACCTTTCTGCTTTTCCGCATTCACACAGGATCCAGGATGGGGGGCGGAGGCAGAGAAGAGGCAACCAGACCAGTCCTGGACACAACAGAAAGCCGGGTAGTTTAAGGTTGGTGTGTCAAAGGCATCAGGGCCAGCGAGGCAGAAATTCCACAGATGTTTCACGTGCAAAGGGATACTTCCTTAAAGAACCTCCCTAGACTAAATAATGCTTTCTTGTGTCTGGAACTGGCTGTTGCTTCCCTGATGGACCCCTGCAGCTGTGTAAAGAACCCCAAGAAAGTCTGTGCCTTACAGTCTTCGGGCGCTTCTTTCTGATGTCCGCAGCATCGATGGTCTCTCGTCAACCTGAGGTTTCCCTCCCCAGGTGTGATAAACTGGTATTGGGATGAGATTTCACCCAAAGGAGCCCGATCACCTAATAGTGAGCTGCCCAGTGAGAAAGGCATGTTCTGATCCTGGGGGTACACAAAGAGATTTGATTATTAGTTCCAATGAATTAAAATCAATGGCCGTGTGTGGACATGTTTTCTGGAGGAGGGAAAGAAAGAGAGAGAGTGTGAAGGAGACAGAGAGAGAGAGAGAGAGAGAGACGTTGAGGCCTCTCTTTGGCTCACCCATCAGGCATGGGATCGACCGAGTTGCATTGCAGTGACATGCTCAGAGGCACTCTTGAGCTGGCTCAGATGGGGCCCGGCAACTGAGCTCGGAGCAGTGGGCCGTTGGAGAAAGCATCCTGATGGGCCAGGTAATGTAAATTCTCAGAACCGGATGCCTGTTTCCAAGCAGAGGAGGTGTGTGTGTTTTGGGGGGGGTACAACTCCCATCATCCTGGCTTCCTAGAGAATGACGGGTGCCGTCACCAAAAAAACACTGTTTTTTTTTTTTTTGCAAGATTGTAGAGTTACAAAAGATCCCTGGTTTCTCAAAGCAGCATCCATGGATTTGGGGAGCCCACGGGGTGTTTGTTTACTTTCCACGTAGGTGACCACGGACATTTCACAGGTAGACCTGAGAACAAACCAACATGTCTCCATCCTATATTTGATGTCTGTACTCTGGCGCGCCAGCCTGGTCAGGCTGTTGTGAGGATCAACAACACACGTTCTCCGTGGCCGACATCACAGCTGGCGAGGGGTTGTCCTTCACCGTCCTCTATCAGGACTTGGGAGACCTGGGTTCAAATCCCCCACGCGGCAGTGGCGTTGGCTGGAGGATGTTGGAGTAGCCGCCTCGCAGGGCTGTAGGGAAGAGTCCGGCCATGGGCATAGCCTTGAGTGCAAAGGGAGGAACCGCAGATGTTCACCAGAGCGTGCAAATATGTCTAGAACCAGTCCATTTAAAAAAAGGGACCAGTACAAGGACATTTGACTGTGTGCTGCAGGAAACCAACTCTGGACTACATAGGGTGAAGGGGGAGACCCTGAGATGGGTGGTGCCCAATGCAAAACCTGAAATTATGACGACCCAAGAGGTGGGGCCCCGAACAGGTCTGGGATAAAGCATTTCCTCTGGGCAAAATTCCCGGGAGCCTCTGAAGGGGCAAGAACACCCCCCCGGAGCCCCTTTCGTAAAAGATGCTAGTGTCTCTTTGGCAAGGCAGGGTGTGTGTGTGGAGAGAAGGGGGGGATGTTTTGAGCCAACCAGCCCAGCAAATCCTCTGTCATTCTTTTTTTTAATCCCCCAAGGAGATTTCCCCTGCTTTCAAGGTTTCTGGTGTTGAATGAACTGGACAAGGTTATACACAGTCTAGACACGCTCGATGTATTTATAACTCTGGTGTGTGTGTGTGTGTGTGTGTATTGTGAGAGGTGAATAGCTAACATTCAAAAGCAGGGCTTTTTATATCCTTGGGGTGGTGAACTTCAAGGGTCTCTCTTGGAGGCGGTGGGGGGGGGGGGTCCTCCGGAGGGAATCTGGAGTCAACCTTAAAAAAGGAAAAGAGGCAGTCAGCCGGGCGATCCGAAAACAGAGCTTCCCTTAACAGGCAGGACCTCAAGTCTAGAAAAGGGTCCAGTCATGGGTTTTTGATATTGGTGAACTTCCCGGCTGGACTACTGCAATCTGTTTCATCTGGAGCCGCCCTTGGAAGGCGGTCCAGACGCCCGGTGTTGGGGGTTGGGGGGTTGGGACAAAAATGGGTTTTAGAACTTTGGTTGGGCTTGTCTGTTGGGAGACGGGCTTAATGTGTGCTCCTCGATCACCTTGCCCAGGCATGGAGGTCATTTCAGGAGTCCATAAAAGGAAGTTACATTTTTCCAGTGCTTAGACTTGTCTAGGTGGAGGAGAGGGGCAAGTTGGTGTTTTAAAAAAAATGAAGTGAGAAGGATATTCTCTCTTGTGTGACCCTGGCCTAACCCTATTGCCTATGGGGTTGTAGCAGCTAGAATCCAAAACAGTAAAATTTTTCGTCTCTTTACTGAGAAAAGGGGCTCATGAGATCCTTTGCAGGGTTTTGAGTTCAAATCCTGGGGTGCCCCCCCAAGGCTGGGGGAGTGGATGGGGTAGACCAGCTTCTCTTTGGGGGCCAAAATTCAGAAGTGTTCTCTCATTTTCACAGGCTTGCTCCCTCCCCCATCTTGGGGCAGTGGCAGGCCCACATTTTGGAGGCCCTGAAGATTGAAGCATCAAGGGTCCCCCCCCCTTTGCAACCAGTAATGCAATCTGGGTCACCCCTGTGCTCTTATTTAATGGGGTTGATTCCATGACAGAGCACTACAATTTATTTATTTATTTTTAAAATGTGGGTTACAGTCACATCTGGGGCCCCTCTGGGATTCGGGGCCCTTTTGCTGAAGCTAAATTAGAGTATAGATCCCTCTTTGTTGTAGGGTGTCCGTGTCAGGCCAGTGGGGGGGGGGAGGGGGAGAAAGCTATTTCCTCTGCGTTTGGCTCCGTTCGCCTCATCCCGGCAGCCGCCTGAAATCTGTCAGGAGGCCCAGAAAACAGAGATCTGTTTGAGCGGTTGCCTAGACACAGGCCAAACACTCCGCCGCTGTGCCGGAGACGTGCTAGAAAAAAAAAATCACACGCAAAACAGAAGGGATAGAAACGGAGGCCTGTATTTACCCCCCCCCCCATCCCATCGGTTTAGGGCAGGCATGTCCGAACTTCGGCCCTCCAGATGTTTTGGACCACAACTCCCACCGTTCTTTGCAATCTAAGCTTAGAATTCTGGGAGTTGTGGTCCAAAACATCTGGAGGGCCGAAGTTCGGACATGCCTGGTTTAGGGGAAGCATGCAAAGTCTGGGTTCAAAACTCACCACCTCTACCCTCGAGGACCGCCTCTCTGGCGGGGGACTTGATACAAAGGCAGCCCGCGATACTGTGCTGCCTGAGGCCAACGGCAACTGGTCCCCCTCTCTGCGCCACCCCTTGCTGTAAACCGCCCAGAGTAGACCCAGGGCGAGATGGGCAGTAAAAAACGTCAAATAAATAAATAAAATGATGTTCTGTTAACTAGTGTCCCCCCCCTCAAAAATCAACAACACCACAAACCCATAGCCAATATTTTCTGTCACCTACACTGTAGCTCCTACAGTAAATAATCTTATAAAGGCCTCTCGCGCACCGCAAGCAGTTACAACGCAAGGTAGAACCAGCGTGCTTCTTTAAAACCATGCATTGTCACAATATATCAACAGCAACCCAAAACATACATATTTACACATAAATGTCAGAGGACATCCCTTCCCTCATTCCTGAAGATTGTTGCTGCACTTTTGACGGTACGGTATTTGAAGGGAACGTGCGTGTTCTTCAATGAACATTATTGGCTTTTCTCTTGACGCCCCACTTTGTCCAACGGCGGGGCTCGTCCTGGATCCGCAGCCTTTCCTGTTCTTGTTGGGGAGGGAGCCCCCATAAGCCCCAGCTCGTGTGGGCTAATGGTCAGGAGAGATGGGATTTGTAATCTCTGGGGAACCAAAGTTTGCCTGCTCCAGAGTTCTGCCATCCCAGCCTACAGCCTTATAGGAGCTTCCCAGCTCCTGAGGGTCCGCAGACCCAATATGTACGCCTCTCTGTTTGCAAAATGCTTCATCCGCAGAGCGGCACAGCATTCCTCCGCGGAGGGTGCATCGCACGTAAGGCAGTGGGTTTGTTAGTGCCAAAGAAAACCTGCCCCAACCTACCTACTCAGGCGTAAAGGCTCAGAAAGATTCCCCAAAGCCCAACGACCCCTTAACCATCCACCCTACCACTCCAGAGAACACCACTGCCCTAGACCCAGTTCTGTGGGGACTTTAAATCCAGACTGCAGTCTTCTGCTGCCCCCTTATGGGCAGCTGCAAGGGTGACATACAGCCAAGAGTTGGGTGGAAACTTAAAAACACACCCATTCCCTCCAAGATTTAAAAAAAAAACATTTCTGAGTTTAACCTGTGTTGTATAAGTGATGAGAGGCTGAAGTTTTTTCCTGAATGCAACTAAGTTTCAGGCAATGGGAGGAAAGGTGGATCTGTAGGAACAGGTCTCTTTATATGGAGCTCATCAGCATCTTAGGGGGGGTCTCTTCCAAATTAAGTCATGGCACAAACCTCCAGGACTTAATGCTCCTTATCGGGAATCTGCCCCCCCCCCTGCGCGGTTACTTTTTGCAACCTCTTGCCCCTCAAAGAGATCAGAGAAGTCGGAAACTGGCACTATTGTATGCGTTGTGTTGTGTTGTGGTTGGTTGGTTTTATTGTGTGTGTGTGAGCCTTATAAAAGGCCCATCCTAGAAGGGGTTGTGGCATTCATCATGGCAAGTCCGGGAGATGATTCCCTATCCCGTGAGATCCACAAAAGTTACTTACTTACTTACTTACTTTTACTCACAAAAGTGTGATGCAGAATTTCAGCGACACGCACCAGGACACGGGACTGAGTGTACGTTCACGGATACCGATGCCAGAGGGAACTCAATGCAAAAGCAATTAATGTTGTAAATTGCTGACCTTCTCTTATCACTACTAGGCGTTTTTATGTTCCATTCTTCTGCAACCTCACTTTTTGGGGCCAATGTAGTTCTGAAAAGCATACATTCAGTGAGGTGAGCTATCCCCTGTAATAATTTGTTCTACAAAACATTTAGATGCTAAAAGAAATTAACTTTGGAAACATGTTTTTTTTAAAAAAACACCAATGTTTTTTTTAAAGATTAGTTTGGGGAAATAGTCTTTAAGCATTTGTCTCTACTTCCTCACTGGAGGCTACGTTTCCTGTGTTAGTCAGCATTGCAATCACAGGGTGTCCCGCTACATAGCTTGGAATTTCCACACAGCACTGTTGTATTTATTGATTGGTTCCATCTAGAACTTTTTGGTTTGCCGCTCCAGATTTCAGGGCGGTGGTGCAGGTGTCTCTGCCCACCTGTCTAACTCCCGTGGCCTGGAGCCCCTTAGCCTGCAGAAAAGGAGGACTCGAAGGGAGAAAGTTAGCCCCAAATGGGGCACCGCAGATTGATCGTCACCTAAGAAAAGCCGAGCCTAAAGGGACCCTAAAGGTCATCCAGTCCAGCCCCTCTCAAGGGGGGCCCAGATGTTGCACCTGACTCCGTTTAATAGAGCTTCCTGTGAATAATGTGTTATTTTAGCACTCGGGAGGGGAGAAGAACCTTTTAAGTCCCTCCAGCGTGGCCGGGCTTTTCTGCCCCAGAAGCAAGAGGCAAAGAAAAATACCCCATCTTGAGTTGATCTGCAAAGGAGCTGCCTGCTGCCCCTCCCAATTCCGTTGTGGTTCCCACCTCCCGCTGCTGCTTAAGTGGACCTCCCGCCCAAACCCCATTTATCCTCATTTGCCTCTGGTCTGTTGGCCACCGGCCACCATCCTGCAAGGCCGGGTTGCCTGGATACTGCGCAGCGGACCCTGTCAAGAAGATTCTCCGGTTCAGGGTGACGTGCCTGAAATCCTAAAACAGGGGAGCCAAAGCTGGCCTTGTTTGAGGCCCCAAAACGTAGTCCTCCTTGGGTCAAGAGGAGTCGAAGGGAGGCTTGCTTTTAGGGTGGCCGGGGGGGGGGGGAGAGCAGGATGCAAAGGGATGGATTTAAATTTTCATAAACTGCTGGATGGCTCAGTGGTTTAGGTGGCCGGGCCAGACGTTGGGAGTTTGATTGCCTACTGCGGCTCCTTGAGAGGGGATGGACTTCATCTAGAGCAGTGGTCCTCCATCCTGTGGGTCCCCAGATGTTCCTGGACTCCAACTCCCAGAAGTCTTCATCACTAGCTGAGCTGGCCAGGATTTCTGGGAGTTGCAGTCCAGGGAACATCTGGGGACCCCTAGGTTGAGAACTACTAGTCCAGGGGTGTCCAAACTTCAGCCCTCCAGAGGTTTTGGACCACAACTCCCAGAATTCCAAGCCTGTATTGCCATGACAAAGGACTATGGGAGTTGTGGTCCAAAACATCTGGAGGGCTGAAGTTTGGACACCGCTGCACTAGTCTACAAGGGTCCCTTTCAGCTCGGCAGCTTTCACGATGACAATGTTTTCGTTGTCAATGATGATGATGATGATGATGATGGTGATGGTGATGGTGATGGTGATGGTGATGGTGATGATGATGATGAGTTTTTGGTTAAAATGGCAAGCATGTGGTGCAGGCTTCCTCAACCCAATAGGTGGCGAAACACATCTCCCATAATCCCTGGCCAAGAACTTGCCATTTTCTCCTCTGTTCTCTCCGTGGCCCTGGTGTCCACGAGGCCCCTCCTTCGTTCTCTGCACACTCCAAGAATCATTCCAGTTACTATACTGCTCTTCAGTTTATCTGGCAAGCTTCCTTTTCAACTGAACAAACCAGTTTCTATCCCAGAGCTGCAGGCTGGTTTATAAATAACTCCCTTCCGGCCATGCACATGTCCTTCGCCAAGGGTTTCAGAGTTTACTGCTGATCAGATGTTCCCACCCCGTCACCAATCTGTATGTACAGCCAGTGGGTTTAGAAAATAATAACATTAAAATCCTGCCTGGCTTTTGGACTTTGCAATCTGAATAAGCTTGCCGTGTTGGTTTTATGTTACTTTCGGAAAACCCAGGAGGCTTTGGGATAATTTGATTCTTTCTATTTGTACCCCGCTGTTTTCCTAAAGGAGGCCTCAGAGTAGCTTCGTCACAGTTGCAACCCCAAAGGGAGTCCAAAGATGCCGGCTGAGGTATTGATTTTTTTCTGAAAGGTCTGGGGGCAGGTCTTTAGTAAAGCTAATGCCTCTTAATTGTCGATTCAGGACCAAGGCATTCCATACTCAAAAGAGACAACATGGGGTAAATTCGCACCTGAAGTGAAGGGTTCTAGATTTCCAAAAAGATGTCATTCTTGCATTTCTGACTCCTTCTGCAGGCAAACTTTGTTCAATAGCCACAACTCTCTCTCCAGTTTGAGAACAGATGGGAGGGGTTACAAGAGGAAGGGGGAGGAGACAGCCCTTTCCGCCCCTTCGATATCAGTCACCCGAGGCAGCCACCTTTCTGCTTATTAATTTGGTGTAGCAGACTCTTGGCTCGGCCAGTGTACAGTGTAATTGGAGCCCAGGACTTGAAGTCCTCCCAGTGGCTGCCACCTCTTTCCAAAATTATCCCACAGGGCAGTCCCTGCATCTCCTGATGGACAGCTGACTCTTCTGCCCAACTCCCAGGAGAGAGGAGCGATGGAGAGGAGTGGGGGGGGACGACGACGACAAGGGGTGTGTTTGCTAAATGACTTGCAAAACCTCCAACTGCAGAAGGTCAAACACACACACCCCCCCACACACACACACCGCCACGACTCCTTTTGGGCTCAGCAGCCTCATGTGACAGAAAGTTCATGCATTTGTCACTTGCAGAGAACAGACCAGCAGCCGAGAGGGAGGTTTGGGTGGGATGGCTCCCATGACATAGTTCAAAATAAAAAACAAGAAGTGGGTTGTTATGGTGTTTAAATCCACCACTGGGATTATCTGTCTATCAGCTCTGGGCACCATGACACATGCCCAAGTGATGTCCCTGCTAGACAACTGTAATGAGCTCTATTTGGGGCTACCAATGAAAAGCCTCAGGAAACTTCTACAGGTCCAAAATGCAGCAACCAGCCGGCTGACTGGGTGCGGGGTACAGAGATCACATTACACCCCTATTAAAACAGCTCCACTGGCTGTCATGTCGATCAGTTATCGGGCACAATTCAAGGTGCTGACCTTGACTGACAAAGCGCTGTACGGCCTGGGTCCTAGCTACCTCAAAGATCGAATCCCACAGTATGAACCGACTCAGGTGTTAAGATCATCAGGAGAGGCCCTTCTCTCCATCCTGCCACCCTCACAGGTACATCTCGTGGGAACCCATGAAAGGGCCTTCTCAACTGCTGCACCCAGACTCTGGAACTCCCTCCCACTGGAAGCCAGGACTGCCTCATCTCTGATGTCTTTCTGGAAACAGGCAAAGACCTTTCTCTTCAGGCAAGCTTTCCCTGAATAATGGACTACCTATTATGTGTATTTTACATGAATCGATAGGGTCACATAGACTTTAGTGTTTATAACTACTTATAACCTTATGTGTTTACATTGACACTAACTAATGTTTTCCACGTTAGCTTCCATCACTCATAACTTTTACATGGAATTGTACTCTTTTTAACTACACATGTTGTCTTGTAGCTTTAATGTAATTTATTTATTTATTTATTTATTTATTTATTTATTATATTTATACCCCGCTTATCTTCCTTGTGGAACTCTAAGCGGCTTACAGTGAGCGACATGCGCCAAATAGACAAAAATTGCAATCAGATTGTTTATTATTGCTTTTAGATGTCCCTCAATTCCCTGTTCTCAGTACCTGCACATGTCTTAATTGTACTGGACTTTATACATCATCATTACTGTAAACCGCCTAGGGTCTTTTTTCCAAGGAGAAAGGCGGGGTAAACATACTCTAAAATAAAATAAATAAAGTAAATAAATTGCCTTTGTCCTGCTGAGAGCACACCCATGGCAATCAATGGGTATGCTTTCAGTAGGACTTAAACCCGGACCCAGCCTGCCGCCGGCCACGTGCTCCGTCGGGGACCCTGCCTCCCTTTGGCGCCATTCATAAAACAAAAGCCGGTACCCTGGCCCGGCAACGGGGTCCCGCCCCTTAGCAACGACGCCCCGCCTCCCTTTCTGAAGTCACCCGCCTGTCACGCCCTCTCACCCCCCCCCTCGCCGCCGGGAACCAATCGCCTCTCCCCGTACCCTCGATGACGTCACCTGAAGACGAAGGCGGCCTCGCGGTTGGCCCGCGCCGCACGCGGAGCCCGGGAGGGGGTGAGTGTCGCGTGACCGGCTCGGCGCAGGCGCAGTGCTGCCCAGCGAGGCTCAGCAGCAGGCGCCGTACATCGTTGTGCTCGCCCGGCTGGTTGGGAGGGAAGCCGCCCGGCGAGGGGGACGAGAGGCATGGCCGGCCCCGCGCAGGAGAAAAGCACGCTGCTCCATCTCTTCGCCGGAGGGTGAGTCTCCCTTCCCTCCTTTCATCCCTTGGCTTCCCCCCCCCTTAAATCCTTTCATTCATTCCCCCCCTTTCATCCCCCCTCCCATTCATAATTTAACAATTTCCTTTCATTCATTCCCCCCCTCCATTCATTTTTCCCTCCCCCTTTGATTGCCCCCCTCCCATTCATAATTGAACAATTTAATGATTTCATAATTTAATAATTTCCCCTCCTCCCCTCCTCCATGCACGTTCTTCCACCCTTCCCTTCCTTTCCCCATTCATCTTTCTATTCCACCACCCCCCCCCCCAAAAAAAGCCTTTTCATCTGCTCCTACCACTATACCGCCTAGAGTCCCATTGGAAAATAGGCGGGATAAAAGTGCAATAAATACATACATAAATAAATAAATATACCAATACGACCTCTGCTTATTCTGAGTGCATGCTCATAAGTCGAACAGCTCGTAAGTAGAGCGTCCGTATCTAAAAATAAATAAATAAAATTAAAAATTTCCTTTCATTCCTCCTCTGTTATCATTCTCTTCTCATCCGCCCTCTTTTCTCATTCTCCTTGAGAATATGATAATGTAAGCCTGATCTTAGAACTGCAAAGCTGCAAGGGATCTTGTACATCAGTGGTGGCCAAACTTGGGCCCTCCAGATGTTTTGGACCGCAACTCCCAGAATTCCAAACCTGTATTGCCAATGACAAAGGACTGTGGGAGTTGTGGTCTAAAACATCTGGAGAGGCTGAAGTTTGGCTACCACTGCTGTACATCAACCCTAACCCTAACTCTTGTTAAGGAGGCCCAGTTAGGGAATCAAACTCCAGATTGGCTCCTACAGCCAGAGACCTAAACCACTGAGTTTATCTTCCTATCCCCTGCTTTCTTCACTAATCCCCTTTCTCCTTCAATCAACTCTCACCATCTTTCTTTCTTTCTTTCTTTCCTCCTCTCAAATCCTCTTTTTTTAACAAGGCCGGGAATTTTTTTTTTTTGCCTTCCTGTTGATGTGCTTTTGAAGTGCTTGCAAATTCCATCTTCAAATATATTCTGCATGTGAATTTGGTAGTGTGATGTTTTCATCTGCAGGCTTTTAAAACTCAGGTTTCAAACTGGCCCAAGTTGTAGTGTCGGAAGTGCACCGAAACCATACGGAATAAGGGGGCCCTTGGTGTGGAGTAGCCGCCTATTCAGAACGCCAAGTGGCTATGTGGTGTAGTGGTTAGAGTGGAAGATTATTGACAGTCAAAAACAACGGGTATGCCCCTTGTTTCAGAATGCTCCATGACTCCTGTGCATCATGGGAGGTGTAGATTAGTGGACAAGGAAGGGCAAGGCGTTGTTTTAACTCACTGATGTGAAGGGACCCAGCTTGAAACTTTTTCAGTTCTTGTGTAGTTTCTGATGGCGTCCCGTCCATTTTTGCTACATTCTAATGCGTTTGGAAAGGGAACGCAGCACTTGATTATCTTTTTTTCTTCTTGAGTCCAGAGAAGTTCATCTCCCCCTTAGGAACAGGATGTGACCTTTTCTTTTTCCTTCTATAAATATGTATCAACACAGGGAGAAGTAAGAAGTCCCCAGGATTTCTGTTATGAATGTTTTCTCTTCCACCACCCACCACCACATTAAGACACTGTTGTTGTCTTGGTGGTGGTGGTGGTGGGGAACTCTCCATTCAAAACCGGAGCGTCCAACCGAGCCTCCGAAAACGATTCCCTGCTTTGCATAAAGTTTTCTCAGCTGTGAGATCCGAAGGCAGCCAGCCGCTTTCAAACGTTGCGTCAGAGGTGTCTCAGGCTGTGATTTGGGGCGGGTGGAGGGGAGGGTTACGCAGGGAGAAGTTTCAGCTTTCGGAAACAGCCTCTTGGAGCATGTGCCGGGCGTTTTTCCATTCGCCCGGCTGAGCGGCGTGTTTATTTCTAGCACCCAGCTCTTGATGCAGGACGAAATCCCAAAACTTAAAAATTTAAAAAGCCTTTAGAACGGCCAGCCTGGAAGGCATCCTGTAGACATCAGTCGAGGAGGACTGGCAGGGATTCGAACCCCCAACCACTGAGCGATCCAGCTGCTCTTGCTTCCAGGCAGGTGTACTTAAACCCCTTTGGCTTGTTTACTGACAACGAACCTTCATGCTGTGTCCGATGGCGCACACTGTAGGATGGGGTGGGCTGCCTGCTGACCTCTGGGTCATCTTGGGTTACAGTTCCCATCACCCTTGGCCATCCCACGGGGATAATGGGAGCTGGCGTCCAAAGCCTCTGCCAGTTTTGCGAAAGCAGCGTGCTCAAGGGGTTTTCCTTTTAAAAGCAGGACAACCCCCCCTTCATTTGCCATTCTTAATTGGGTTTTCATTTTGATATCCCCCGCCCCCATTAAGCAGGCTGAGTATAATTTGTTTCCTGCCTGCTGGAATTTAGGATAGAGTAACCTCATTATCTTGAATATTCCTTAACTTTCTTTTCTGCTTTACCTAAGACAGTCCCCGCGCAACTAAAACACCATTAAAAGCCTTTTCTCCTTGGTCACGGTGTTAATATTGGATGCTCCCACTGAAATGCCAGGTGGCAAAATCACTATTAAGGCCAAAAAATGAGGAGCCTACCCCTTGTGGATTAGTAGAGACATCAGGTCATGCCCACCCTGACTTCCCTCTCTGCTTAGCTGAAGTCCTTGTACTAGCTGGGGAGAAATCTTTTTTCCCCCCAGCAACAACAATTAGTTGCATAGTTTGGTAGCTTGGCCTTGAATGGATAATTAAGAGCCGTAAGCTTTACAAAAGACCTGCCTCTGGTGCAGATGAACCCTGCTACAATTGGGCTATTGAAATACCTGATTGTCTTGTTGTTTGTTCCTCCCCTGAGACTCTCCTAATTATCCCCTGCAATTCAAAACGTACCAAATACAACCCTGTAAATAATTTTTAAAGGTCTGTCTTTGCTGACTCAATAAGCTGGCTGCTGGAGGGAGGAGCATAAATGAATTCCATACTCACCATATTGCTATCCAAGCAATAATGTTTCTTTAAATGCCTCGGTAACAAAAGGAGTAGTTCAAAGCAAAACACTTTCGCTCCAATTTAAGCTTGGCAGAACACACCTTGGTCAAAGTCCAATGAAGATACATACTTGTAAGGACAGAATCGCTGTTTTCTCGTTGTCCTGCCTGGAACACGATGTTTTGGCATTAGGTGAGAGAATTTAAAACAATGACAACACTGTGTTCTAAAATCCACCCGCTGATGTGCAGCTACAATTCACGCCATCTTCTTATTAGGTTAATTGGAGCTTTCCAAGTTGATAGGGCGCTGTCCAGGGACCTCAAGTTGGTGAATCCTAATTTAAAGGTAGACTGCGTCTAGATGCGGAGTTCTATCGGGCCAAGTGTGTAAAACCTTTGAAATTAGCATCATAAGTCCTGCTTTTCATGAAATAGTGTGAAAGCTGTTTGTCCTTTTCATTTTTTTTCTAACCTAGAAGAAATGCCCTGTTTCTTGATCAACCAGCGTTTTGAGTCGCACCAGGTTGGACAGGCAGCTGGTTTTTCCTCGCCGTTTTTCTTCTTTTGCTTGGAAAAGCAGTCTTGGGAGCCAAGCGGGAAGGTGAAAATATGGGGCTTTGTCAGTTTAGCGGGTGAAACAGGACCATGTGGAGGTTGAAGGCCTGGCATTTCTCCAGGTCGCTTAAACATTAATTGACCCCACGGGTGAACACTGTGTGTATTGTTTTTTTATCTTTTATTAAGCGTGTCAAAGGCATCTTGTGCCATCTCTCTCCTTCCTGTACAGCAGGCATGTCCAAACTTCGCCCCCCCCCCGATGTTTTGGACTGCAACTCCCAGAATTCCAAGCCTGTCTTTCCAATGGCAAAGGACTGTGGGAGTTGTGGTCCAAAACATCTGGAGGGCTGAAGTTTGGACATGCCTTCTGTACACTAACTGTTCAAAGCGCTTTCAGGGCCTGTCGGTACGCCAACGCCACCCCTCAGTCCGTGGAACCCGTCAACGCAGAGATGCTTGGATGCCTTTCAGCCAGGAAAGACGGAACAAGGAGATAAAAAGAGTTTTGCTCATGGCCAAGACAGGGGAGAACAGCTGGTGCTTGGAGGATGATGGCCACGTCCCTCCCAGCAGGAGACTGGAAGCTCAGGAGCAGGGAGCACACGGAATCCAAACATTTGTCACACTTGTGAGCATTGCCACCCCACGTGGTAGCCCTGTGTCTTGGTTTTTCAAACTAAAAGTGCTCCGTTTGGACCCCTGTTTTGTCTAGCGCAGAGGGGGCACCTCAAGCCGGCGGCAAACCACTGGAGTTGAGAACTGCCTGTCTTTGAAGGTACCAGGAGAGGCTTTTGGTGTGGCATTCGTGTTTTGCAAAAGCTTCTCCTGAGATCTCTCTGCCTAACTCTTCCGTCCCCAAGGGATAATCATTTGTTTGTGAGCCTCTAATGGAGGAGGGTGATGGTGGATTCCTAGCTGAGATCTTCCCACCCCAGCTCGCTTCACATGACCTGGGTGACCCCCGATGACGACAAGATTCTCTATTTTAAAAAAAAAAAAAGGCAGTCGGACGAAGGGCTTAGGCGTAAAAAGCATCTTGATGCTGGGTTAAAAATATCTCAGCAACCAGGGCCGCGTCTCAGGCTGTAAGGCCTAATGCCATTTCCCTAAATAGATTTATGTAACCTTCTCTCTCTGCCTTGGCCAATTTCTCAGCCTGGCACCCCCAACCCTACCCCTGGCAGGGGTGTGATGGGCCAAATAAGCTGTCTTCCCTGCCACGAGTCTCTTTTTGGAGGCACACCAGGCGAAATCGCAAGGAAAAACAACAACAAAGGACCTGCGGCACCTGAAAGGCTATTACATTTCGATATAAGCTTTCGTGGATCAAGTCCACGTCTTCAGACATACGTGCAGCTGCCTCTTCCAAAGCTCTCCCTCGACCGTTTTCTGTGCAGGAAGAGGAGACAATCCCGCCTCAAATCCTGGGAGGTTTTGGTGCTGATAAGGTCCCGACCAGGAAATAAATTTTATTTTTAATCCTCCTTAATTTTTTTGTAGCCTCTAAAGGTCTCTCCTAATTGCCGCCTCTTGCATTGTTGTGATTGCATGCCGTCAAGTCAGTTCTAAGTTACGACAACCCTTTTCAAAAGTTTTCCAGGGAGAGAAGACTCGGAAGTGATTTCCCCTTTTCTCCTTCTGGTGGTGGTGCAGGGTATCCCTGGGACTGTGCAGCTGGCCCAAGGCCACCCAGGGTGGCTCTTCTCCAAAGTGCCATTATGGGGAATTGAACTCCCGAACTCTGGCTCTCTAGGTGAGACCTCAACCCCTGGGAAATCCACTCAGCTCAGACATTCTTAAATCTGAGAGGCTTGGAACACACTGAGAGAGACGAGTTTTCAGATGGTCCATGCTAGTGGCCAAGAGAGATGGGAGGAATTGCAAATTCCCGCCAGCCTGGCCCAATTGATATGAGGTGTGGGTTGAAAGCAGAATGAATAGATCTGGAGGAAAAGTAACCCAGAAGCTCAGCTGATTTAATCTACTAGTTTGGGGGGGGAAAGACTTTAAAGGTGCAGTATATAGCATAAAAATTCTGACACTAGCCGGCTGAAGATTAGGAGTTTCCCTCTTTAGGGTGTATCATGCACCACTGCAGAAAACAAAGGATTCGTAACTATTTCGCTAGAGCAGGGGGTCTCTTTGGTCCTCTATCCCCTGTTTGGCTTTGTCGTGCGTTGACCTCACAAACGCACAGGTCACTCTGGACCATATCAGGTTGCCATCAGATGTGTCCGGTTGGCCTACAAACCAGCATGGCAGGACCTGTTTAGGACCCCAAGTTGCGAAAGCCTCCCCTCCTGATTTCCTCTTGCCCTCTTTGATGCTTGTGTGCATGTGAAGGGCACAGGTTCTGGGTTCTGTGTGTATCTGTCTGTGTGATGAAATGGCCAGGGCCGTACTTGCAGAGCATACGTGCCAAGGTCAGTGCCGGGCTTTGTACACAAGGCAGAAGCAAAGTGCAAAAGATCACAGCTGCTTCCCAAGTGACCATGCTCGTGGTCGGATGCTCTTTGCTTGGAGCTGGGTCAAAGCCTTAAGCCGCTGGCTTTGAGACTCCCGCTAAGGTCGAAAGTCAGCCGATTAAAGTGATCTGGCAGGCCAAAGCTGCTCGGAACTTCCTATGGGTCACGAAACCACGCTTGCCCTCCCCTTCCTCTGACGCGGAACCACTTTCTGCGAGACTGTGGCTACTTAAAGTTTACAGGAGGTAGCCACACACTCCACCTCCAGAGGGAAAGTCCTGAGTTCGGCAATACTTGGATTGGATCACTTTAAAAAAAAAGATACAGCTAAGGTAGGATCTTGGGTGTTGCAAGCCCCTTTGTCAGGCAAAGATTGTGATTCAAGCCAGACATGCAAAAATAGATCCAGATGTGAGTCATGAGAGGGCAAGCTGGGGTGTTTCACACCAGGATAGCTGTGACCTCTAGATTTACCCCACTACGGCTCCCATGAGGCTTAGGCAGCATGTCCAACAGCGGGGGATCGCGGGAACCCAATATACAGTATATATACATATATGGAGGGCTACAGTTGTGCACCTTGTGGTCTTACTTAGTGTAACACAGCTGGGAAGTGCGTGGTCCTGTCAATGCAGCTGGATTGCAAACAGTTTGTTACTGTGTTTCTCTTGGTGTTTGTCTTTTATTGTTCCATTATCGGAGTTGACATTTGCTGGTATCGACTGTAACTTTAGGCTGAAGTGTGTGTTTATATATACAATATCCTACCTTGTATCAAAAAGTCTCAAGCGGGTTCTTAGGGGATTTGAAACAAGGAACTACCAAAAGCAATTTGGAATTATTTAAAACCACGGCCACCAAGGCCAGAATTGACTTGACAGCACATTATTATTATTATTATCATCATCATCATCACCACCACCACCACCACAAAGCAGACAAGATAACTACGCTGGATTTTGTATTACAAATCCCTAGTCAAACGTTTCCCAAGCGTTAGGATTATATGATGTATCGGCAAATTATGCGAGCAGATCCCAGTAAGGTGGCTTTCTGCAGCTGTTGTTGTTGTTGTTGTTGTTGTTGTTGTTAAATCATCACATAGCACACAAGATAACTATGCTGGATTTTGTATTACAAATTACAAGTCAAACGCTTCCCAAGCGTTTAGGACTATGTGATGTATCGATGATGGTGGTGATGATGGTGATGATGATGATGATGATGATAGTAGCAATGGTGGTGGTGGTGAAGGTGGTATTGTTGTCATTGTGACCAGGTTTGAATATCTGTGTCTTTCCCATCGGTTGATGTCATGTACGTTGGCCTTTCCAGGTGTGGTGGGACGGTGGGTGCCATCTTCACCTGCCCTTTGGAAGTCATCAAGACCAGGCTGCAGTCTTCGAAGCTGGCTTTCCGGGCCGTCTACTACCCTCAGGTCCAGTTGGGGACCATTAGCGGCGAAGGAGTGGTCCGGCCGACGCCCGTCTCTCCGGGTCTCCTCCGGGTTCTGAAGTAAGTAGGGGGACGTTGACTCTGGTACTGCTTTGGTGGTGCCTCCCTTGGTCTTTGGCGAACCCAATTTGCTTCTGGGCCGCAGGTGGTTGGGAATTTCCACCCCTTTCTACAGAAGAACATGTACCTTTAGCCGAGACTGGCTTCTTCCCCGTTCCGCTTGTGTTTTGGTTTGCGCTCAGGGAGGTTCCGAGCCAGGAAAAACACCTTGGTTGAATTTTTCAGCATAATCATGGTGCCGGGGCTAATCATTATGGCCACCGGCCTGCTAACTCCGTACAAATTATGTACGAGCGGCAACCTGAACGACAGCTGGGCTCGATCGAAGGATTCCATGTAGTTGAAGAGAATCTCCGGCTTGGCCCACAGAGAGTGTAGTTGCCGACCCCGGTTACTTGTATTTTTTTCACAGGGAGGTTTGGTCGCACCTCCCGTGATCCTGGGAATCATTCAGATCGTGAACTTGAAAGAAACCCATTTAATTCCGCAGGACCTGTGTTTCCTCCCTTCCCAAAATGCTACAGAGAGGAATTTTCACACATGCAGGGTTGATTTTATTGGCTTCCCGCGCACCCTAGGTCTCCGGCACTCCTGATGTGAGAAGCAAATTTAGAAATGGTTTGGACTACATTAACCATAATTCCCAATATGACATTATTCTCTTTAGCTACAGGTCTGAAAATTAATGTTTCTAAGATCTGCACTATTCAAAAATCATCCATCTTTCCCCAGAAGGGGGAAAAATAGATTTTTATTTTCAGTTACATTCACATCTTGCCTTTCCTTTAGTCAGGTTTGCCCTAACACTCTGTTTGTAAGCACTCTTAAGCACTTAACCATTTCTTAATTTTCTCTACTCTCTTTTTATCTCTCCCCTCTCTTGTTTTTTTTAAACAGATCTATTTTAGAAAAAGAAGGCCCAAAGTCTCTTTTCCGCGGGCTGGGGCCAAATTTGGTTGGAGTTGCGCCCTCAAGGTATGACTCTCAAACTACCACCACCTATTCTGCAAGCCCCCCCCCCGAAAAAAAGGTATTAAGTGTATTTCATAAGCAGCCATTTCGAATTAACCCACAATGTCCCGGGGTGGGATTACAGCAAGGTATTGTGGGAAATCATTGCCCACTGGAGGGGACTGTAATCAGATGGTAGGTGGCAGTCCTGGTGTCGCATCAGCTGGAACTGGGAGTGTTTACATTTTTTTGATCTCAAAAAAGATAGGTTTCTAGACCTCAATAAATCAAGGGAGTCTTAAAGGTATACTTGCCATACAGAGAGACATTCTTGACGAGAGAGGGAGAAAATGCATCCTTGACAAGGGTCCCAAACTGGCACCCACTTTCCAAATGATATTATTGGATGACAAGGCCCCATCACGTTTGGCCAGCAAGGCTAGTGGGTGTTGTAGTCCACCTCAAGGAGAGGGTGTCCCGTCAGGGAAAACTAGGTTGAGTGATTTAACGAACTCATTCTTGGCTGTTTTCTCTTGTGCAGGGCGGTGTACTTTGCATGTTATTCAAAGGCCAAGGAGCAGTTCAATAGCATCTTTGTACCGAATAGCAATATTGTCCATATCTGTTCAGCCGGCTCCGCAGGTTGGTAGCAACATTAAGTTTTTAGTATACCAAATCTGAAGAAGGCTGCGAACTGTTTTTTGTTTGAGAAGGAATATAAAAACGAAATTTATTCCCCTCCTGGTCCCCCAACTTGCTGACTCAATGCGCCATCTAGAGTCTGACATGGGGGACGCAATATTTCTGTGCCTTTAAAAATAATAATACAGTGGACCCTTGTATAACAAACAGCTTGTATAACATTAAAATTTGTACAACATAAAAAATTCCGGAGATAGGGGAAATTTGCTTAACATAATCGCCTATGGGGAGAATCTGTACAACATAAAAATGAGATTGCTCCATTTTCAATGCATTCCTATGGGAATTTGTATAAAGGAAAATTTGCTTAACATAATTTCATTTGGAACGAATTAATTCCTTTATACAAGGTACCACTGTACTGTACTGTACAGTAATCCTGTGCTGCCAGTTCAGCAGGGGATGAAATGCATGATTCAACGAAAGACGGATCCAATGTTTGTAGGAGGGAAAATGTTACTCGGTTTGTAAATGGAAATTTATTTATCCTGGGACACACATTCCATGCTTCATAGGGGTTGTGGCATGTGGTTAGATAACTGGTTAGAATCATCTGTTGTTGTTTTTTTAAACCCCACAAAACTTTACATGAATTTAAAAAGTGACTGTTGGCCCCCATGACTGAGAAGAAATTTTGGCAAATACTCAAAATACTTCCCACTCAAGCTTTCCTTGATATGCTAACCAATTTCCTTTTCATCTCTTTCCCACCTTGGTTTTTTCCCCCTCTCCTCCCCCCACTTTTTATTGGCAGCTTTTATCACAAATTCGCTGATGAACCCCATATGGATGGTAAAAACCCGGATGCAGCTAGAGAGGAGGTAAGGGGTAGGACATTCCCCCCCCCCCAATAAAACCATGATGTACTGTACCTACAAGCAAGCATGTCCAAACTTCGGCTCTCATGATGTTTTGGACCACAGCTCCCAGAATTCTAAGCTTAGATTGCCAGTGATAAAGGGCTGTGGGAGTTGTGGTCCAGAACATCTGGAGGGCCGAAGTTTGGACATGCCTCTGCACTTGTTGCCTTTCTGAGGCCCAGTTATGGGCTCATTTTTCTGCAGTTTTTATTATAGCGCGGTGTTACAAAAAGCAGGTTAAAGCCGGGAGGGAACAGGGTGTGCGTGTGTAGAAATCCCTGGGTTTGATCTTTACGTCATGCTATCTGCATGATATCCATCAATTTAAGACCAAACTGAAGGGCCTTGAAGATCAGTTAATCTACTTGAATAAAGTAAAACAGGACTGTCGAAAATCCAGGTCATTTTTTAAAAATTGTATCTTCATATATAATATTCCCTAAGACGTGTGCCAAATAAAATATATTTGTAGCTGAAAAGTAGAGAAAAAAGATGTTTGGAAAATCAAGAGGCAGCAGCTTGCTTGACGCATCCTGTTCCATTTTGGATAATATTTTTATTTTAAAAACAACAACCACCCCCGTTGTTGCCTTCTAGAGTTAGAGGTTCGAAGCAGAGGAACACCCTGCAATGCGCTCAGTACATCTATCGGACAGAGGGGGTTCGCGGTTTCTACCGAGGCCTCACCGCCTCTTACGCCGGCATCTCGGAGACCATCATCTGCTTTGCGATTTACGAGAGCCTCAAGAAGCACATTGTCCAGGACAACGAGTGGTCCCCTCCGCCCTCCGGCAACCCCGACCGGAATTCCACCAACTTCTTCGGACTTATGATGGCCGCAGCCGTCTCCAAGGGTTGCGCGTCGTGTATCGCTTACCCACACGGTACATGCACCTTTTAAAAAAAACAAAAACGGTTCCGTTCCCCGCGGCGTACGGATGCAAGACCGTTTCTCCCGTTGCACGACTGATACATACATATTCTTTTTCTTCTTCCTCCCCCCCCATCCCTCTCCTCTGCAGAGGTTATACGGACTCGGTTACGTGAAGAAGGGACGAAATACAAAACGTTTATCCAGACGGCACGGCTGGTGTTTCGGGAGGAAGGCTACTTGGCCTTCTACAGAGGACTTTTAGCTCAGCTTATCCGGCAGATCCCAAACACGGCCATTGTTTTGTCCACCTACGAATTAATAGTATATCTGTTGGAAGACCGAGTTAAGTAGCCGACCAAGACTTCAAATGCAGACCACACACACACACATACACACATACAATTGTGTGCATGCAAAAAACCCAAAACTCACGGACCAGCTTTCGGGATGAGCAATTTCATACAGCAATGCCAGTTGGAAAAAAATGTTTCAATGTTAGACGTTCTTTCCTCTTTCTTATTTTAAACCTCATTCCCCTTCCCTACTTATTGTTTTTTTGTGTGTGTTTTCTCCCATTTGTTTTCCCCTTCTGGATCCCTTCCTTCTGAAAGAGGATGTTCATATTAATTATTAGGGAGGTTTTTTTTTTAACTTAAAGAGACGAGGTTCAGAAATTAAAACAACTAAATTAAATCTCATTATTTAATTTACAGACAGGTCTCGGGTGTGTCTGTAGTTCCTCACTGCGGTTATAGCTGAGCAGGGAAGGGATGTGAACACCTCTAGACGGTGGTGGATGATGGCCGGAAGGTTTTGGAGCACTGATCCTACAGTGGGGGCCAACTGATCCGTTTATAACGTTGATGAAGTGAACAGGAGATCTGGTCCCTAATGTTTGTCTGGGGGATAGACCAACTGTGACTCTCCAGATACTGCCTGTGAATGGCATTGGCCAGGTTGTTGGGCACTTTAGTCCTGAAACATCTGGTGCACCACTGTGCCCACCCGGGTTTTAATGGTGTCCGTGTTCAAAGGCATTGTTGAAATACTGTCCCTTTGGAAGGACTGGGACAATAAAAACACCTCCCTCCCTTCACTTCAGAGGCAGTCCAAGAACATCCCAGCTGCGTGCCTGAAGTAAACTGCCTGGCTTTTTTCCATCTTGCCATGGACTCTACACCTAAGAAATAATTCCCGGCAAATCCATCTATTGCCATGTTATTACCTATTGGTACCACTCTGAGGAAGAGGGCTTTGCCCCCGAAATGTTAGCAATGTTTTGTTATTTTTATAGCAGCCTAAAGGTATCACCTGTTCCACTTTTGTATTTCTCTTTTGTGATGGCTACCACCGCTCCTTGAATTGTTTTGCTTCAATACCGTCACTCTAAGGATGAACCAGAAGGGACAGTGGGGGGCAAAAAAAAATAGGCTGTGGAGAAGCAGGCAGGCTTTGAAGGCCTGCAACAGAGGTTTGGAAACCAGAACAAGGATGGAGTGTGCCTGGGTGGCTGTAACCTGGATTGCTCTTCTAAAAGGTGCTCTCTGCTGCAACTTTTTAATACAGTACGGTGCTTTCTGCTGGGGAGATCCCCTGCTGGCTCTCACCAGGCCAGCTGCTGATCGCCTCTTCTGCATCATTCAAGGGCGCAGACAAATCGGTTCGTTGCCCACCCGCCCACCAGGCTTGTAAATCCTGTAGTTCCGGCACGACACACGGATGCGCGCCCCCCCCCAAGGAAAAGGCACCCTCCGTGCTGTTGCCGCACCAGAAGGGCAGGCAAGAGCTTTAAAATCTGGGGGGGGGGCTGGTCGTGCCTCCTCCTGACTCACTTCCTCCTCCCTCCGAAAGATGATTCACACACACCCAAGCGCGGCGTCTGGCACGATCCCGGCCTTTCACGCGTCCGTGGGTTCCGACGCCTGCCTGCCCGCCCCCGCCAGCCGCCCACGTTTCGGTCCCTTCTCGCGCCATCCATCCATCGATCCACGAAGCGTTCCCCTCTCTATAAAAGGCGGCCAGGAGGAGACAAAAGAGGGAAAGCCAGCCGGCAAAGGAGCGCGCTCGTGGGAATAATGGGGTTGGGGAGGGGGGTTGCTGCTTTTAAGATCATTGGGGCTTTTTCCTCCAAAAGGCGTGCTCTTGCTTCGGGTGGTCTAGATTGAGCTCCGATTCGCTTCTCTTTCTCCTCCCCCCCCCCCCAAATCCTCAACACCCCCACCACCACCACGCCGCGTGCTTTTCCATCGGCTGCATGACGACGCTGATTCGTTGGGTGTGAAACCTTTTTCGGGGACTTCTGATGCAGTTTTCAATTTTTATTTATTTATTTATTTATTTATTTGTGTTTGCATCGATTAACCAGCCCTGCCTCCTGCAACCATCCTCTGGCGATTTCCCCATCTTCTCCCACAAAGGATCTCAGGCGCCTGATAGACGACTACTGTATATTATATGGCAAGCCAGTTCGATCGAGCATGCTTTTGCTTTTGAGAAAGAGAGCTTGCCCCCGACAGCTCAGCTTGCATTATTTGCTTTTGTTTTATTAATAGCGACCTTATAAAGGTCCTGTCTCACCTCCTAGCTAGCCTAGCCTTGTATCGAGTTTTTTATTTTCTCCAACTGGGGGGGGGGGGGAGAAGGCGAAGGAGGCGGATCCGGAGCCTCGGGTGGAAGAGGAGGAGCAGCAGGAGCAGCAGCCCCAGCGGCGGCGGCAGAGAGGGAAGGTCACGCCGCTTTTCCAAGCGGGGAGGAGGAAGAGGAGGAGGAGGAGGAGGAGAAGAAAAGGCGCCGAGCCGAAGCAGAGCGGGTCCGGCCGGCACCGAACGTTGGAGTCCGCCGCGTTCCAAGCGCCGCGATTGGCCCGCGCCGGCGTTCTGCACCTCCGAATCGTCCGAACGTTCAGAACCCGAACGTTCCAAATCGAACGTTCAGAACGCGAACGTTCCAAAGGCGACGGCGGCGGCTCGACCTTAAACGGCCGGCGCTGGCAAACGGGGAGTGGAGAAGAAGAAACCGGAGCCGCTCCTCTTTGGGGGGAAAAGGAGGGGGGGAAATCGGTTCCGGAGCGCGTTCCGATCCGATCCGCTTTGTGCACGCGGCCGGCGCCGATTCCTTTCTTTTTTTTTTTATTACTCCCTCCCTCCTTCCTTCCTTCCCTCCACGCCGTTCCCTGCCTTTGTGGATCCCGATCCTGCTGCACCGGTTTTCCCCCCCGGGGCGAGCGGGAATTCTTCATGGAGGGAGTCCGGGCGCTGCTGGCCGGAGCCCCCACCGCCGGCCTGGCTGGGGGCCTGGGAGTGACGGTGTGCGCGGCCGCCGGAGGGGTGCTCCTCTACAGGATCGCCCGGAGGTAAGCCTGCTTAGCGGCCTGGCTCGCTTTTATTTTATTTTATTTTATTTTATTTTATTTTATTTTTTAAAAGAATACCCGGGTTCAGCCTTTTCCCACGCGACGGGAAAACCCCCCTCTCCCGGTCCTCCTCCACGCGCCTCGTGTTGAGTTTGCCAAGGGAGGCCCAGGCCAGCTGGGCGGGGCCGCCGCTGGATTTCCAGCATGCTTTTTTTTGCCCCCCCCCCTCTTGGTTTTTCTTCTTCCGGGAAGGATTTCCCCCCTTCGCTCCTGCTTTTGTGGCCCAGAGGGAACACGGGTAGTCGGGGGAGGCGTTCTTACGTGCGGGGGGGGAAGAGGAGGGGGGGGTTAGACGCCCGAAGCCCTCCCTAGACGGGGATAACACGCGTGAACGGAGCAGGAGGTGCCAAGGCCACGCCAAGGGGGCCGATCCCATCATCCTCGCTCCCTGGGAGTGATGGCTGTTGTTGTCCAACTGGGACTTAACCGGCAGGGTTGCAAAAGACGGCGGAGTGGGTGGACTCGAACCGGCAGGAGCTTGCAAGCCCTCCTTGCGAACACGAGAGTTCTTTGGTGTCCTTTTCTGAGTCTTGACGTTTGCATGACCCCGTGTGTTCGTAGGAGGGTTTACCTTAATGTGGAAGGAGATTGGCATTTTTCGGAGCGGAGCTGCCTTACTTCAAATCTGGGGCTCCGAAACGTGGTACTGATCTGTATTCTCTTTGCAATATTGCACCTGTAGCAAAAACACATGGTGGTTGCTGCATTGTTTAGAAAAGTAGGAAGGCGGAGACCCCCTTACCCAGTTGAGAGAAGATATTTGCATGTAACACTGACTAAGCCCTAATGGTCAATCTCCATTCTTTTCGTCATGAGCTGTCCTTGCTATATAAGCCAACAAACCCGTTTATTTCTAACCCTTTCAAAACTGAACTGATCCTTGCTTGTAGTTCTGGCTTCGGACAAGCCTTACTTCCAACAATCCGGAGTTTGTAAGCAAAGAGATGCGACAATCCTGTATATCCTGTGACATGGGAAGGCAAACCAGCTTTCTCCTCTGGTGTCTTTTTCATTCCCTCGCTGCCTTCCTTCCTATGAAAGAGCTCAGTTAAAAAAAAAAAGATTGCATTTTGCTTCTCTCATAGCCTTGCCAGGGTAATCCCCGTAGGTTAAGGGACTTTCCAGAGGTAACCCAGTGCCTCTGTGGCATTCACTGATGTTGGTGCATCACTCTGATCACAGTCCTGTTCCTTCTCACTCAGACACAAGTCCCAGCTGAGTGCCCATAGGTTTGCAGAAGCGGACTGATGTACACTTAACTTCAAGCGAATAAACCCCAATTAGTCCCAGGGGACTTATCTCTCATCCACTGTATATTCAAGCAATATATAGTCTCTTAGCCATTCTACAGGGCCGGCTGCCTCAGTTCCGTGCCTGGGTGGAAAGGCACCAGCCTACTTTTTTATGACTTCTGGGGAAGTTGAGGGTTTTTTAAAAAAGTTGTGTTAAACCAGGCATGTCCAAACTTCGGCCCTCCTGATGTTTTGGACCACAATTCCCAGAATGCTAAGCTTAGATTGCCAATGGCAAAGGACTGGGGGAGTTGCAGTCCAAAACATCGGGGGGGGGGGGGGCGAAGTTTGGACATGCTTGTGTTAAACAATTGCAGTGCCAGAGTAAAGGTGTGGATGTTTGCATTTCTGCTGTTTGGTGAGGGAGGATGATTGAACAAGGCAGGCGGGGGGGCAAGGAAATAAAAAGATTAAAAGGAAATCAAATCAGTGCACCTTTTGCCGCAGGGAGAGGATTAAGCTCGGACTGGTTCTGTTTAATTAAAAGTCTTGGGTGGAATGTAAAGTATGCGCTTAGTTTGGGGCAGGAATGGTTTTCTGGTGCAATATCAGTTTTCCGCCTCCCCTGAGGGCCTTGACCTGCTATTTGGTAACCAGAGGCCTGGAAGAAAGCTTTAAGAAACACATGCAGCTGCTTCCATGTCTGGGGATAACTATAAGGGAGGTAGCACCCTGCCGTTTGTCCTTTTCAGCTTCTGATGGTTTCAGGTGGTGATGCCGCTGCCTTCTGAATTTTTTAAAAAATGAACTCCATTGCCTCTTGAACCTGGAAAAAGGTGCTGCTTAGAATGGCTGTGTTTGTGCGTCACAATAAACCGTGGTTTGCATTAACTGTGGTTAGTTGTTCAAGCTGCATATTGTTTCCACAATTGACCAAATGGGGCCTCGTCTTCCTGTTCCTGATGAAGTTTCTCTTCTTATGCTTTTATTTACATCAGGACAAAGAATTGAGGAGGGGGTGGTGGGAAACTCTTCTGGGTTTGGGCATGATAACAAAGAATGGTTTAAAAAGTCAGTGTTCCCATGCTGTCAGGGGCGAACCATGTTGATAAATGATGGACTGGAGTTTGCAAGCAGAATTCGTCAGTTATGCTGCTCTAAAAGCTAGATTTTAGCCAACCCAACCGTGGTGCATAATGCCACAAAAATAAAATGCATCTCCTCTGTGTGAGTTGCACTTCTGGGCACGCAGAGATACAACAGGCAGACTCTTCCCGGGATAGTTAATTCTGTTAGATCGGTAGATCATTCCAGTGTACGAGTTGCAGGTGGTGTGGAGACCTGGAAGGATTCCCTCATATTCAGGAGAAATTGATTGGAAGGATTCCAGAGGGAGAAGGTTCTAACAGAGACTCATGCAGAGATGCAGTAAAGAGCACCCAGTAGGGAAATCAGCAGTTCACAGAGAACAAAGGCAAATGTTGTTCTTCCCTCCATTGATGAGAGGGGCATAGTCATGATTAGTTATCTCCACAAATTCCAGTCTCTGGCTAGGACAGAAAATGCTTCTTTAAGTAGAGTTTGCAGAAGCATTAATACTGTTTGTGGTTGGTCAAGTAATTCTGGAACAGAGGACACCGTCTTCCAGATGTCATTGGACTGCACCTCCCCTGACCTCTCACCACATAGCTGGTGGTGGAGAATGATGGGAACCGTAGTCCAGCAAGACCTGGAGGAGCACATGTGTTGTCCAGCTTCGCAGTAAACTGTATGGTTTGCCTCTGGGATATGTCTGCAGGTGTAATAGGTTCACAAAGATAGTTTTATGCAGGGATTAGTAGTTCGTTAGTGCAAGAAAGGGGAGTTCTTGGGCTGTGGTTGATGGATCAGGAGTTTTTTCGAAGCTCCGAGTCAGATGATGATCTGTATTCAATCTCTTACTTCATTTCTGTTTGCTAGCACTGAAGTGAGGTTTGGGGCAAGGCCAGATGATTAGAGAAGGTGACCAAACCATGACTGAGGACCTGTAATTTTTGTACAGTGGTCCTGGGTTGATCTGTTGATGTACTAACATATCCTGATCTCTCTCTCTCTCTCTCTCTCTCTCTCTCTCTCTCTCTCATCCCAAGTGGGAGTGGGTGGAGGAGGACCTTTGCAGAAGTATTGTAAAAGTAGCACAATCCAGATGCAGGTTGGCCAACCCATGTGTTCTCTGTGAGAACCAGGTAGGCGTAGGAGTGCTCATTGCCACACACAGCGTGGTTCACGTGTCCCAGCTGAAGATCCGGGACTTCTGTTTTAAATAGACTCTCAGAGGCAGCTTCTGAGAAGGAAGTTGTGTCCCCATGTCCTACAGTTTTAGAGCTCTTGAGAAAAGGTATATTTAGATGACATGTCCCAGCATCCTCAGAGCCTCTGGGGATTTGGGGCATTGAGACCCTTTTGGGTCTGTCTTGCCCTCTTTGTTCACCGCCCGGAGTTCCTTCGGGAAGATGGGCGGTATAAAAATGAATGAATGAATGAATGAATATTGTGTGCAGAAACCAATTGCAGAGATGGGGGAGATCTGGTGTTAAAACAGTGCACTTTATATGTCATATGGCATACAAATGTGTATACACACATCTCCTTAAAAGAGTCCTGGTCGCTATTGTCCATGAAAGCGTATGACAGCTCCTTTTCTTTAGGGACAAGTCTCTGTCGCTGGAGTGTGTTAGGTGGAGGTTCAACTGGTGCAGTTTCTCTACTGGGCTTTCTGAGGACAACCCCTTGCTTCTGACCGATCACCTTCACCGGCTGTTCCCAAATCAGAACAGGGTTCATTGATGCTACATGTCCAGAAAAGTGTAGGATTTCTGAGTGCTGAGTAATAGCCCTACACGCTCTTAAGACTGTTCTTTTTCTTCATCAAGGACCCCTCTGTCCAAAAGGATTAATATTAGGCTGATAGACTCTCCACTCTGGTGCCCAAGTGTTCAGTTGTGCACGCGGAAAGGCTTCATTCACAACTGGACCCCTTGTCTTTCTCTGCCCTCCCTGTGCAACTGACATAATCCACACAGCTGGTCATAACTTGAGACAACTGCTACGAACAACTGCCCTTGTGCTTGTTTTGTTGCAGTTGCCTTGAACTCTCGGTGGTGCTTTTTCCTTTTATTCCCCCCCCCCCTCGCTCCAAAAAAGATGGTCTTGAATCCAGTCAGGAAGGGCCCAAGGCTCCCTTAATAGTCTGTGAAGTTTTTGGTCTTCTCTTAGTCACTTTCCATTGTCATCCTTGTCGTTGTCTTAGAACTGCAGAGTTGGCGCCATGAAGGACAGGAAGTAGAAGCATCTTGTCGTTGCTTAGCAACCATGGCTCTCTCCTGTAGCTTCTGAGTAGGCCTCAAAGGCTTCAGGAAGCACATCCCATGTTTATAATCTTTTCCCCTTCAGGCGAGGCCTAGTGGTGCCAGAGCAGGCCCTCGGGTTGCTAGGTGACCAGATCATCTGGTTGCTAGGTTCTTCCGTGGGAGCATCTTCTGGGTGCCTAGCAACCACAGGAAGTGGTCTCTTGCAGGGGGCCGTTGGAAAAGAAGGTCCAGAAGTGGTCATGCAACGACCTGGTGTTTCTACCCTAGCTTGTTTATATATGTATATTTACCTATATTCTGCAATAACGTGTAGTTAAAACTATGGAACTCTTTGCCACAAGATGGAGCGACGGCTGTTGGCTTGGGTGCCGAAAACACAGTTTAATCGGACAGACTTATCAAGGGTGGGTCCTTTGGAATTCAGTCTTGGATGGGTCTTCTTTTATAACTGTAAGATTTAGGATGAACGAAACTGGAACTATAGCAGATAATTAGGGACAGATTTGAATATTATTAATTATTGTCTTAGTTGCTAGAACATTGGGGGCTTTTGTTGTCTGGTTCGGCTTCCTAGTAGTGGCCCTTTGCCCGCTGTGGGGAGAAGATGATGGCCAGACAAGCCCTGGGGGTTCGGATCCTGAACAGCTGCTTTCTTCTTAAAATGTCCTGTGGCTGGATTTGCTGGGCAGCTATATCTGACTTGCTTTGGTGTTCCATTAGTTTGCTACATTTATTTTGGTGTTGATGCTCTTGCGATTCTTTTACGTCATCTAAGCAAGGTTACAATTTTGCAGGCCTTGTTTACTTTACAAAGAGCTGTGGCACGGTTACAATCACAGGGGCATGGCGTTTTTTTCTGAGATGGGAAATGAAAGCAACTTAAACCCATGTACCCAAACATCCATGCAGTTACGTAAGACAGTTGCTGAGAACAGAATCAAATAGGGTTCCTTGCTGTGAAGATTAAAGTCAAAGAAGGAAAATGATGCATGCTGCCTTGGGTTTATTAAAAGAGGCGTGTAGAAGTGGAACTAACAGAGGAGCCTCCGTCATCTGCGGATCGCTATCCGTTGATCCTCTTAACCACAGTCATCCGCCGTTAATGAAACTGGATCATCCACAACAGTTTAAGGAAGGAATTCACAAATTAAACGTCAAAAACCTATTTATTGGGTGTTTCTTCAGTATCCACGGTTTCCACTATCCACGGAGGGTATATATGGGTGATGGTGCTGTACTAAGAAGGAAAGAAAAGGAGACCCAGCCTGTTTTTCACTAAACACGGGCCTGATCCGTCTCCATCCGTAACCCATCTCTCACATAACCCTTCAGAACTGATGGTGGTTTTTTTTGGGGGGGGGGGTGTATGTCCCATCACCTGATCTTTGCGCCTCTGCCCTGGCCCATTGCAGGAAGAAGCCCACTCACACGGCCGTCAACTGTTGGTTCTGCAACCAAGACACCGTGGTGCCCTACGGGAACCGCAACTGTTGGGATTGCCCCAACTGCGAGCAGTACAACGGCTTCCAAGAGGTATTTAACATGCTTCCCTCGGGTCAAAGGTCACCAAGAAGTGGGCCGCCTCGAATTCCCGGCAAGAGGCAGGGAACTGATGTCACTTGTATTTAAGTGAAATACTCCAAACGAGGGGTTTTGCTTTGGCTCTTCTTATCCTGGGTTTTCAGCCCACCTGTTTTTCTGGTTAATAATATCATTGTCTCCCATAAACGTGAGCGTTTGCTCGCGTTCCAGAGGCAAGTGTAGGCGGCCCAAATTGAGACTCCGTAGAATGAGCTTTTTCTGGTTGGTTGGTTGGTTGGTTGGTTGACTGGTGTGTCTCATCAGAATGGAGATTACAACAAGCCCATCCCGGCCCAGTACCTGGAGCACCTCAACCATGTCGTCTCTGGAGCCAGCGCCTTCTATGACCCGACGAAGCCCCAGCAGTGGGTGAGCAGCCAAGTGCTTCTGTGCAAAAAGTGCAACAACTTCCAGACGATGAAGATCAAGCTGCTGGCGTCCTTTACGCCCAGGGAAGAGGTATGATCTGTGGCAGTGAGGGGGAACTGGGTAGCTCCTTCCTTCCTTCCTTCCTCCCTTCCTTCCATTATCAGCGCCTTCCTTCCTTCCCTCTTTCCTTCCTTCCTTCCTTCCATTATCAGCGCCTTCCTTCCTTCCTTCCTTCCTTCCTTCCTTCCTTCCTTCCTTCCTTCCTTCCTTCCTTCCATTATCAGTGCCTTCCTTCCATTATCAGTGCCTTCCTTCCTTCCTTCCTTCCTTCCTTCCTTCCTTCCTTCCTTCCTTCCTTCCTTCCTTCCATTATCAGCGCCTTCCTTCCTTCCTTCCTTCCTTCCTTCCTTCCTTTCTTCCTTCCATTATCAGCATCTTCCTTCCTTCCTTCCTTCCTTCCTTCCTTCCTTCCTTCCTTCCTTCCTTCCTTCCTCTCTCTCTCTCTCTCTCTCTCTCTCCTTCCTACCTTCCTTTGCAGCCGGTAACCCTAACCTGGCAGGCGGTCTCTGTCTTTTGAAAGGTCTGCCCCACATTCCTGATGCCATGGCAACCAGCTGGGGATGGAAAGGGTAGCCTGTTGGCTCCACCCCGCCTGCAACACAAGAAGGTTTTTGTCTTGAAAGCCAGTTTAGGGGGGAGGAAACACATAAGACACAAGCACACACGGAACCTTATTCCCCTGCCCTGAGCTAAGTGTCTAGGAGAAGCAAGAGTGAAACAGGAAGAATTTTTTTAAAAATACAAATAAAACAGCCCTTGTATCATTGCTATTATTTCTTAAGTTTATATTATTTTTACTTACCTTTAGCGTGCGCACACACACACCGCTTTGTAGGGGGAAAAGCTCTCAAAGCTGTTGAATTAATTGCTAATTGATTAAGTCAGGCATGTCCAACCTTTGACCCTCCAGGTTTTTTGGACCACAACTCCCACAGTCCTTTGTCGTTGGCAGTCTAAGCTTAGAATTCTGGGTGTGGTGGTCCAAAACATCAGGAGGGCCTGGATTAAGTCAATGCCGACTTAACGGCAACGCTTCCAGTTTTTCTTATCCATGCTGTTTTGTTTGTCTGTAGGAAAGACGTTCATGCACTGTTTACTTGGCTTAAGTCAGATGTATCTTAACCCAGTGAGCTAGACCACTCCAAAACAGCTTATATATCAATAAAAGCCAACTGGGTTGTCCCCGTTCCCTTTGGCCTTGCATAAATTTGGTAAAATCAAGACACGACATGAAAGGAGAAGGCGAGGAGGAGGGAAGAGGAAAAACACGTTACGTGTAAGAAGCTGCCTTACGCCAGGGTGGACTACCTAACTCGGATCTCCATTGTAATGGCCTTCCATTCTCTCTCTCTCTCTCTCTTTTTCGCTTGCTGTCTTACGAGCAGGGTAAATACGATGAGGAGATTGAAGTGTACAAGCACCACCTGGAGCAGATGTACAAGCTCTGTCGGCCCTGCCAGGCGGCCGTGGAATATTACATCAAGCACCAGAACCGTCAGTTGCGGGCCCTCCTACTGCAGCATCACTTTAGCCAGCGGAAGACGGACAAGACTTACATGCAGGTAGGTAGGGAGGGTCCCCGGTTCTGGCAGCTGCCGCATTCTGCCTTTTGCTCTGAACTGCTTTTATGGACTATAATTTAATTACGTCCTGCTGCTGTACTCCAGATAGGAGTTAAATTGGATTTTGGCTCCCCCCCCCCACGCCTGAGATGTCCAAAGAGTAGCCCTAATTTGTCCCTGTTGCCTTAGAAGAACCAAAAATTGGGTACATTTCTTTATGCAGAGAAAACGAGGCAACCGTTGCACCCCTGTATTTGCAAACACAGCAAAAATATTTTTTTCCAAATAAACGCATGTTGCTTATCTACTGCCCCATAGTTCTTAAAGCACTCTCTGAGTGGTTTACAGTTTAATTGTGCAGGCTACACATTGCTCTCTCCTTCTGCCCCCAAGTGAACTGGGTAATCAATATACACTGACCTTTGGAAGGATGGAAGGCTGAGGGAACCTCGAGCCATCTCCCCGGGATTGAACCTTGGATCGTGAGGTGTGACCAGATGTATTTCTCTTTGCAGAGTTTCTATGCCGCAGCCTCGTCGGCCACCACACCGGTTCAAGTCATCGCCCTGCGCTTCCTAGCTTTCCTCAGCTGTACGGTCCTGGTGACCATGGCCCTTTATGGGTCGGGCAACCCCTTCTCCCGGGCGCCCTCCCCTCCCCCTGCTCCGCCGGGCCTGGCGCTGGTGAAGAATGGGACGGAGGCCTCGCCGGGGCCGCCAACGTCCGGCAATGGGACTCTTCTGGCGTCTTTGAGCTGGCAGGAGGTGGTCCAGATGTTACCGGAGCACATGGTGGAGACGCTGAGCGCAGCCTGGTCCTACGGGAAGAACCATCAGGTGGCAGTGGTCGCCCTTGGCTTGATGACGTGTTTCTTGGCCATGATGCTGGCGGGGCGCGTCCGGTACGTGGGCATTGGGGTTGGGGTTGGGGTTGGGTTCTCTCTCACCCCACTGGCTTCCCAAACGTAAGGCATCAAGAAGTCTTGGGCAGCACCTCCCAGAGGCCCTGGCCAGCACAGCGAAAGGTTGAGCCTTCTGGGAGTTGTAGTCCACAGACATCTGGAGCCCACAGCTTTACAATCGACTGCACTCAGCTTTTAGACCAGAAGTGCCAGCATCCTGGCATGTCCTCCTCCAGGTCCATGATTTTGGAAGGGCTGGGCCGGCCCCATGACCCGAAACCAGAGGGAGAGCGCGTGGCCGGAAACACCCGCTCCTGTTAAGTTGAGCCCCAAATTTGGGGCTCGTAGAATTATCACAAGGGTCAGCCCATGCCTTGCTTTAGAGGAAAACCGGTTCCTTCACGTCTTGATGGCCTTTGACCTGTTACAATGTCTTTCTGCTTTCCACGGCGGATTCTTCCCCCTCGGTGGCTTGCGTCGCCTTACCGGCCGTGTCTTTCCCGCCCCCCCCCCCCAGGCTCCGTCGGATCGACGCCTTCGCCTCCGTCCTGTGGCTGCTGGTGATGGGGTTTCACCTTGCCGAAAACTACCTGCAGACGGACCCCCCCAGCTGGCTCGACACTGCCAAGTTCGGGACCACCTCCCTCTGTTGCCTGGTGGGCTTTGCGGCGGCCGTGGCCACGCGGAAAATGACGGGCCAGCGGAGACCCCGGCCACGAAGGTCAGAGCCCAAACAGTGACCGCGGGGCGTTGAGGGTGGGGACACGTGTCCTGGCGATAAAACAATGACGCTAATAATAATCCGAGCCTTCCAAAGTTGGTTTTACTTCTAAGTTTTCCCTTCTTTTCCAATTCTTTCCCTTGATTTTTCCCCCTAGATTTTTTTTAAAGCTGGGGCTCAGGGGGTGGGTGGGATCGTGATTTATGGACACGGCAGGCCTCTCCTTGTCTTCTGTCTTTTCCCGGATGTCAGCATGACGTTTCTGATAACGAAAGGAAAAGGTTGCAACGGAGGGCTCCGTAAACGAGCCTCGTTCGTCCAGATGATCTTCCCTGCGAGCCACGAAACGAATGTTTCTGTGCTTTCTTAATTTGGTGGACAACAGGTCTGTGTTTTATCAGGACAGAAATTAAGGTAGCCTTGCACCCTTTCCCACCTCGCCATCGGCCGGTTTGAACCAGTTTCATCACTCCCGGAAAGAAAGCCCCAATACTGGTTGCATGCTTTTAAAATTTTAGTTTGTAAACGTGTTTACCAAGGGGTTTTAACATTTTTTTAAAAAAAAAATTAACATTATTATTTTTGATAGAGAATCTTAGCCACAAAAGGTAATAACCAGGCCTTTGAGGCACTTTGGTTGCTTGGGAGTTATACTCCTTAAAACCGGATTGGAACTGGTTTAAAATAGACAGGCTCCCTTTTTTGCTGTGATTTTTGTGCGTGGAATGCTGTGGCTTGGTTTTGGTTTGGATTGGGCCCTTGTTTTGTGTTGACGTGCATTTCAAGGGTCACATTGGTTTTATTTCTTCTCTCGGTTTTAACTGATTGTACATGGGAGTCATCTCCCCCCCCCAAAAAAAAAAATATCTTTGCTTTTAATTGCCTGTCCTCAGTTAACAGCATGTTGCTACCCGGGTTGTCCATGGGACATGACTTAAGAAGATACTACAGGAATAACTGTGTTTTGTGTGTGTGTGTGGTTTAATTAACAAACAGCCCTCGAGTGTAATTAAAGGTTTTTTGTTTTTTGTTTTTTTGTAACTGGACTTATTGCCACATCTCATTCTGATCTTTATTGGTCCTAAGGAGAAGAGGGAATGAGAATGGAAGAATAACTTGTGGTATAGAGATTGTTTTTGTGTGAGATGTGGCAGTTGCTTTGCCATAAGAATTGCCTCTAGGTGATATGACGCTGCCTAGTGAGTCCAGCTCAGACAATTCGTGAAAAACTTTTTGTACACGTAGCTTCACAGTTTTCACCTTAGGTAAGGCACAAGTATCTTCCCCAACCTCCTTGCTCTAATCTTGTAACAGGATGATGAACCACCCGATTGGAGCCAGAAGGGGCATCCACAGCCCTCGACCTATCATTGGATTACCACTCCCATCATTCCCCAACATTGGCCAGGTTTACCAAGAGAGAGGGCTAGTGAGTGCAGATGGGATTTGTAGTTTGCAGCATTGGCATCTTTCCTGCCCTCTCCTCAGTTCTGGGTTGTTTTTTGGGGGGAGAGGTGTTCCCTGTGATAATTTAAGAGGAGTGGGATGATTTGTGGACATCGCTTCCCCCCCCCTTTAAAATTAAGAACACCTTGCAGTATGAAGTGGCATTACAGAATCACAGAGTTTTTGTCTATTTGATATGTCACTCCCTAACACTCAGCTACATGGAGGCACTTAGGAGACCCTTGTAAAAATTTCTATTATTCTGTGCAATCTCTAATGTAGATTTTGTCCAACATATAATCTAACACTAGCTTCAAAATGGAGTTTTTAAAAATACTTAAAACGATACTTGCGTGATTGTTTGGAAAGGCTTGGCCTTCACCTCCTTTCACGTGAGAGAATGGCTTTACATCTTTATGCTACCGTTAACGTTACTTTTTACCCAAGCTTGGAGAAATTTGTTTGTTGGAAGTTGCAGCTCTAACAGCACCTGCTCTTTCTTACGGTTTCTTTTCTTTCACCCGAGTGTGTGTGTGTGTGTGTGTGTGTGTGTGTGTGTGTGTGTGTGTGTGTGTGTGTGTGTGTGTGTGTGTGTGTTTCCATCTATTTTGTCTCTGTAGTCAGTGTTCATAACATAAGTGGGATGGTTTATTTTCAATTATTATTATTATATTCAATGTGTTCCATCAAAACTAGAGCTCTCATCCTTTTTATTTTAAAAAAAACATGGAAATTGTAAGGAGGTACCCTGGGGGATTATCCAGATCTCCATGTATATTTGCTGTTCCTTAACCATTCGGCAAGCGAGTTTTCGCTTACCCGATTCTGCTGTGAAAAATTTGAGTTTCTGGTCATCTGAATTACAAAAGGGTCGTAGATTCACTTCTGTTGTTTCTGTGTGCCCGCACCTATATTTCCTGTGAACCCAATGCCCAGGTGCTAACCGCGGACGAGGGGCTTTCTCCTTCCCCCATAACTACTTATAGGGGGAATTTTGAGCAATCATGGTTACCCCAGCTCATGCCACATTGGTGGCCCCAGTGCAAGTATCACACTAAACCATGGTTTCCGGTTTTGGCCTCAATCATGGTTTAAGCTTCCTTACCACCAGAGGAGACATGGGGTACAGCAGGAAAAGAGAGTCAGTTTTGATGGAACTGGGGTGTGTGTGAGGCAGATGCTGTAAGTTGTATATGCTTTTTGCCTCTTCTCATCAGGGTTTTGTTGTTTGTTTGTTTTTTTTGTTTGTTTTGTTGGTTTTTTGTTTGGTTTTGTTTTTTTTGTGTGGTGGTTTGTTGGTTGGTTTGTGTGTTTTGATTTTGTTTTTTTTTTTTTCGTTCCTAGTGTTATATTTGCTATTCTTTGCTCCTCTGGCCAAGATTATTGTGGGGTATCTTTTTCCCTCCTTCACGACAAACATTTCTCTTTTCCCTGTAAACCTGACTTCCACTTTATGCCCCGAATGAATCACAAGTTGTGACTGCAAAGGAAATGTTTTCGGTGCTATGTACGCGATCCCAGGTTCAAAATGGTGTCTCTATTTATATAACTATTATCAATATTTATGATTACTATTATTACTATTATTATTTTATTAAAGCTTTAAAATACCCTCCTATTTTATATAGCATAACTGTGCCTAATTGTCTAGTTCACACCATAATTGTAAAGCACTACTTGAGCTACTGAGTTTTGAAAAATAAAATAAAGGGCTCCTTGGCTGTAATTCTTTTCAACTGTGGTTTTTTTGTTGACTCTCCGGCCTCCCCCATCCTCAAAATTTAAATAATCTCTTTGTTTCCCTCAGTTGTTTACATTCACCATTCCAACCCACTGGCAGCTGTGATTTTTAAAGTTAAAAATATAAAAGGCAAGAGACCCCATGATGCAGGTTGGGAAATCTTTTTGAGCCTTGGTTGAGGGTGGGGGGGGGAATACACACTTGTGCACTTCTGCACCATGAGGACTAGTAGCTTGTTACAGAAGCCTCCAAATTCTGAAAGATCTGTATGGATCAAACAACAGGCTTCACCCTGAGGCTTAGAGATGTTTCAAAAAAAATGTCAAAGCCATGGAGGGAAAAAAAACAATTGGAAAAAATTCCAGAAATTTATTTATTCATTCATTTATAGTATTTATATGCCACCCATCTGACAGCAAAGTCACTCTGGGTGGTTCAGAACACCTTTTGCATATTCAACTGAGCTCTTTTTGTCGTCACCTGATTTTCTTGGCAGCTGCTATTTAATGCTGTCTCGTCCGTAACACATGCGCACTAAAATTTCACACTTCTCGGAGCTGGTGGGCCACAAACGGCGTGCCTTTCTGTGTCAGGGGACAGTGGGACGCATTGCACAGTCATTCGCCGTGAAGTGGCCTCCGGCTGTGATGGCATGGTTCTGCCTGCACCTCATCTGAGATGCCTCTGGCCCGATCAGAACTTGCAGCGGTGGTGCATTTGTTGATTTTCGCTCATTGTTCCTATGGCCCTTCCCCGCTGAGTAAGATCGAAGTGAAAACAATGCCATGGGTCTCGCCTAGTGTCATCTACTCAGGCCGGAAAGCTGTTCTCCATCATCTTGGTTTGCAATCTTTCTGCCTCCCCCTGGTCCCTGATGTCCGTCTTAATGCAGCGCCGAAGCTGGGGCATCTTGGCTGGCGATGCTCTGTCTTCTCTACATTTTGTGCAAAAAAACATAATTTGGAATGTGTGTTATCCTTTGCGTTTCCTGTCTTCCTCTGTTTCCTTGTGTGTTTATTTTTTTAATCAAACCATCGTCTGATGCCGGGCTACTTGTGTGGGACTTCTGGCTGGGCCGGAGGTGTTGGTACTTACACGATGATGAACAAAAAGGTTGCCCCTTGCCCTCATTTTCCGTACCGGGGGAGCTCAAGGTAGGAAGCCCACCTTCTCTTCTCCTTACAACAGCCCTGTGGGGTAGGTCAGGCTAAGACAAACAAGTCATCCAGGGCTTGGTGGAGATTTGAATTTGGAATTCCCGGGCCCCAGTTCTGCACTCAATCACTTCACCAAGGATGAGGGCAAGGCATTAGAAAAACCAGTAGGACCCCTATATCCACTGATTCATTATCCACTGATTCAGTTATCCACGGTTGGCAGAGGAATAAAATTATTCGGCAGCTGTAAAGCAAGCTATTGTCACAAACAGCAGCTGTAAAGCAAGCTATTGTCACAAATAGCATGTGTAAAGCAAGCTGCTGTCTCAAAACAGCAGTCATAAAGCAAGCTACTGTCAGGAAACAGCAGTTTGGAGGTGGGTGGGCAGGAGTTCTCTCTTATGCACGGTTTTCATTATCCACAGGAAGGCCTGGAACCAATCCCCAGTGGATACCAGGGTCCTGTTGTATATCAGGAAGGGCAGCCTTATTCACAGATTTCTGATCTTGATCACGATCCTAGAGAAGGAAATTGAGCTATGATGGTGTTTTCATGTCAACCTCGAGTTCTGCGCCCCCCCCCTCAGGTGGTTGTGCTGGCAAGAGACTACAAGAGTATCACATTATTATTTAGGAAATAAAATCGGGGGTGGGGGGAGAAAGCCACCGTAATCTTTGCTCCCCGTTCAGCTGGAGGCCAAATCATGTTGTACACAAACCTTATAGGTTTATTGAGATGCGTACATCTGCAGCAACTTAGTCCTTCTTGGTTACTTTATTTATTTTAGGGTTGCCTGCGGGGGGGGGGGAATGATATGAAGTTGGGTCTTCTCCCTCCAGCGTGGGTCTTGGGCCTCGATCCTGGGAACCCTTGTACACGCTTCTACCTTCCTCTTGTCTTCCTCCATACTGAAAAAAGGAAGAGGAATCGTTACTATTTTTCAGGGGGGTTTTGTCTCCCGAGGGCAGCTGCCCCCCCCCCCCCCCAAAAAGGGAAGGCTGCCCGGTACATGTTGGCATTCCGACACTGGTAGGGAGCACTCCCCCGCCCGCCCCCCGGAAGGTTCTTAGCCAATAGCAACGAGGCATGCAGATGAACCTCTGCGCAAGCTGGCCTATCCCGACTGTGCCGGAATCGGAATGTGAAACACGCTGTTGGCAGGTCCTAAGGTTATGGTGAAGGATGCTCTTATCTCAATGTCCAGCATCTCTTAACACATCAGAGGAGTGAGTGTCTCCCTTTTTCCTTTGTGACGGCCGTAGCGACTCAAAGCCCTCTGGTGCCCTGATAAAGCGCCCCAGTCCATCTCGGGTTTTTTATGGGAAACAGATCTTCTGCCTCTCAAGAGGCTTTCCTGTTAAGGAAACGAGGCACGGATGTTCCGCTCAGGTTCACTTGAGCTGAGCGAGGGCGGTCTCTGCAAAATCAGAATCCCTTTCTCTGCAACATCAGAATTCCTTTCTATTGCATTAAATAAATGCAGTCCCTGGTGGTTTTTATTTTAGAAGACCAGACTTGGGATTTTTTTTTAGAATTACTAGACCCTGTTTTCTGGGACAAGAGAGAGACTTTTCTGCAGCTGACCTGGTGGGGATTATCTTCTACACTGGCTTTTGTAAAGGAGACATCAAGTTTACCCCATAATTATTTGCTGTCAGGAACTAAACATGGAGGTGTCAATGGTTGAGACGGACCCTTTTCTTCCCTGGGGGTGCGGGCTCTAATCTTGGGGAATGGGGGTTGAGGTTCCTCCTACTGACTTCTTTTCTTGAAAAGGCGTGGAAAATTAAAAGAAGACCGAGGGTCTTAGTTCACTCCCTTGTAACACTGAAATTTCATGTTTTTGAAGTGCCTAACAACTCATGGATATTTTATAGCAGGCATACCCAAACTTCGGCCCTGCAGATGTTTTGGACCACAACTCCCAGAATTCCAAGCCTTTATTTCCAATGGCAAAGGACTGTGGGAGTTGTGGTCCAAAACATCTGCAGGGCCGAAGTTTGGGCATGCCTGCTTTATAGCCTAACCATTCATGAATCATTGCATTGCTTCCATCTGCTTTTTACCCATTGCAAGTTTTAAAAGATAATTAAAAAAAAGGTGGCAATACTGGCCAACACAAGCTAAAAATAAATGTTTAAGCTTGAAAAAGCCATGGTAAAAAACATGCTGTGTATCTTTTTCCTCTTCTTACTCGACTGATGTATATGTTCAGTTCCTTTTACAAACATTATGGAAACTGATGGTTCTAGTTGTTGTTTTTTAAAAGCAAGGGTGTGAACGTGGCAGTGGGCGGCCCTGGATCAAACCAAGCCTGCACTCTCTCTGGAGGCAAAAATGTTGAGGCCGAGGTGGTCCTACTTTGGCCACTTCACGAGAAAGCAGGATTTCCTTGGGAAAAGGCAATAAGGCAGCAAGAAAAGAGGAGGACGAAATACAAGATGGACGGACTCCTTAAAGGAAACCACAGGATTGACTTTGCAAGCACTGAGCAGAGCTGATGAGTGCAGCACGTTTCGGAGAGCACTCTTTCGTAGGGTTGCCATAAGTCCGAAGCAACATCACAGCAAAATGAACTTATACGTAATTACTGGAATCCACCAGAATGAAAAATCAAGGGTGAATTTTGCACGGGGCAGCTTGAGAGCCTGAACTGTCTTCATCTCCAATATTAGAAGAGGTCGGGTGTGCTTAAGAGTTGGTGCGGCCCTGCCAGCTGCAACGGGTGCTTAAGGCCATCCCGCCTTACACCGTTGTTTGTAAGGTTCCCTACGCCGAGTTTTTAAAAACCTTGAAAGCCTTGATTGGAATTTCTGTCGTGAAACATCCCCGGCAGGTGACTCCTTCCTTAATGTCTTTGCCCGGGACGCGTCGGATGCTGAAATGCGTGATCCTGTGATGCGATTAAACCCATGGAACCAACAGTCCATAACGCCCCTTCCGCCCGTGCTTAAAATCTCTCGCTTTTGCGTCCCTCTCGCAGGTACCTCTCTGGAGATCCCATGGCCTCCTTCCCCAACGGCTCAGAGATCCGGTTCCCGTATCCTCCGGTGTCCCCATCGGTTTTCATCCCGTCTCCACCCAGCGTGCTTCAGTTCACCAGCCACCAGCTCTTCCGATCCCCACGGCGCGCCTCCTCCTCCTCTCTTCCTGGACGGCTGAATCGGGCCCTCTCCTTGGGCACCATCCCTTCACTGGCCAGGACGGGTAAGATACCTGTGCTTGGATCCATAGACACCTCACTTTCTGTTCCATGGTTCTAGTCCTCTGTATGTTTCAACCAAAAACAATGCAATATTCTATTGATCGATCCATCTATTGATTGATTGATCTATCAATCAACCTACCTACCTATCAATCTATCAGATGGATAAAATAGTAAAAGCGAGGATCTTGCTCCTATGTAAATCTTTATTCCTATCTATCTATCTATCTATCCATCCATCCTTCCATCCATCCATCCATCCATTCATTCATTCATTCATCAGAGATGCAGGGGAAATTTCCAGACAGGAGATCCAGTACAGGTGTGGTCCCTAGAAATCTTGAGCCTTAAGGAGGGTGGATTTGATTTAAAATCAAATTGTCCATTCAAATCCAAACACATTTTTAATCAATTTGATTTTTTTTTTAAAAAATCATTGATTTTTATCCACCCTGCCCTTAGGGAGGTGTGACAGTAGTGCTATTATTGTCATTTTATTGATTATTGATAATATTATTATAGTCAATCATGTGGTTATCATTATCTTTATTTCTATTAGTTATGGTTATTCCATCTCAGCCAAACACCCTCAGAGTGCCTTACGTAAAATCAACTTTACCAAAACATTTGATTTTTAAAAAAAATGCATTCGCTCAGCACTTTACTGTACAGCTGTTGTTGCAGTGATGAATTTCAGCTTCTATTTTTCCCCTCCCTCAAGATTCTGGCTACCTGTTCAGTGGGAGCCGCCCTCCCTCTCAGATGTCCTTCTACAAGGAGGCACCTGCGTCAGGTAAGAGAGAGCATCCTTCCTTCCTATGAATAATACAACAAAATAAGAATTCTTAACAAAACGGTTACAGACCTTGCGCTTGACTTGAGTTGAATGCCGGAAGAATTATTTCAAGGAGAAAATAAGGGTTGCCCTGCGGATAATAAATAATTCTTCTTTGCAAGGCCTGCCTTTTGCATGCAGCAAGCAACCCAGTGACGTTTAGATACAATTTCAAGTTGCGACACCCTCTCTATAAATTGTTTGATCTTCAAGCCGGGTTGTTTGTGTGCTTTATTGCCGATAGGACACATTGAAAGAGGGATTTCTCTTTTGATCCTTCTTGGGCAAAGAAACAAAGAATCACGCCGTTCCCTTAAATACTGGGTTTATGGGAAGTTTGTCTGCCGCCTTTTTGACCCCACCTTGGGTCTTCTCCCTTGCCTCCCCCCCCCCAACACACACACACAAGGCATTTTGGTACAAAGTAGTGTATCTGTTTGTAAGCCTTTGCAGCTCCAGTTCTGGTCCAGCTTAGGAGTTTTTGAAGGCAGCTGCATTCTCCAAATCTGTGAAGCAGTGTTCCTTTTTCATGCTGCAGAACCCCCAAATGACTGAAAGCTGGGAAAGAATTGTGTCCGGTGTGAATGGAGAAAATTAAAACTCTAAGAAGCAGACATGTCGGGGACAGCTTAAGCTAGTAGTGGCCAAACTTTGGCTCTCCAGACGTTTTGGACCACCACTCCCACAGTCCTTTGTCATTGGCACTACAGGCTTGGAATTCTGGGAGTTGTGGTCCAAAACATCAGGAGGGCCAAAGTTTGGCCACAACTGGTTTAAGCCCAGGGGTAGTCTCATCCATGCCACACAAGCTGGATTGGAACCCTGTCCCACCCTCCAAAACCCCTCATGTACAGC
Organism: Phrynocephalus guinanensis; assembly: GCA_037367245.1. Lineage (NCBI taxonomy): Eukaryota > Metazoa > Chordata > Lepidosauria > Squamata > Agamidae > Phrynocephalus > Phrynocephalus guinanensis. Next base: position 2,702,954 of record CM074753.1, on the reverse strand, counting down.
TCAAAGAAAAAAAAATTGAAATAAAATGTGTTCATTGTTCAGCTCTCTACAGGGATGTTGAGAGCGGCAGGTGGTGAGAGGCATCCGTGAGAGTTTAAGAGCAAAGACCTGAATGCCACAGCCAAAAAGGGGGTTGATAGATTTCTGACCTACCTGTTAGACTCTAAAAATTCTTGAACTGCTAACATCGTCACAGGATGTTATTAAAGACAACAGCAACACACAAGCCCTTAAAGGAGTGGGGGTGGAAAGCATGCATTAATCCCAAATATTTATTTATTTATTTATTTATTTATTTATTTATTTATTTATTTATTTATTTTTATACCGCCTGTCTTCGGAAAGTTTTAAAAAAAGTATATGTACATATAGCTGCCTAGATGCCCTAAGTACATCTGATCTTGCCTGATTTCGGAAGCTAAGCAGGGTCGGCCCTGGTTAGTACTTAGATGGGCCACCACCAGGGAATACCAGGTCCTGGAGTAGGAACTGGCAAGCCACTCCAGTATTCCTGCCAAGAAAACTCCATGGACGTGGAGTCACGAAGGGTCGGTCACGACGGTAATGACACAAAATACACATATATACATACATAAAAATATAATATATAATATAATGTATAATATAATATAGGGCGTTGTTTGGTATCTCTCTGGCAAGACGGACAAAAATGTATAACACAGCATCCTCTTGCATCTGGAAAATGTGCCGTTAAATAACAGAGATGGAAAAAAAAACACCTTTATAATCCGTCTTAGTATTAACTCTTCCCCCCCCACCACCACCACCTTCCCTGTGTGCCTCTCTTTCCAGACTATTTCCCCTTCTTCTCCGGGAGCTGCCTCTCTTCCCCGCTGCCGTCGCCTGCCCCGTCGGTGGCCGGCTCGGTCACGTCCAGTTCAGGTTCCCTGCGCTACCGCCGGCCTCTGATCAGCCCCGCCCGGCTGAACCTCAAAGGCCGTCAGCTGAAGCTGTTCTCGGCCCACACGGAACGCCAGCTGGGCGACGAGGCCTTCCCCGTGGAAAACAACGCCTTTGCCTCCGATCTGCCCACCGGTGCAAAGAGGAACTTCGGCGACCCGGCAGGGCATGGTAAAATACCTCCCTGGGGGACTACAAAACCCAGCATCCCCCCCAGCCCTCCCCTCCTCCCCTCCTCCCCCCCCATCCTGAAGCCGGCACGTGTGTCCTCATAAAGGACTAGAAACTTGTGTGGCTGAGAATCGTTTTTCCCGGTTAGAACTCCAGAGGCATGGGTTCACCTCCTTGCTTTCAACTCACCTCTCGGTCTACTTCACAAGGTTGTTGTGAGGCTCAGAATGGGCAGGAAAGGACCCCTGTCACATTTCTTGCCGCTCCCTTAAGGAACACAAATAGATGCACAATAAAGTGACCACTGAAAGGGATAATAAATAAATAGCACTGTGTGTGTGTGTGTGTGTGTTGTGTTGTGTTTATTTTAAGATGCACACTTCTTTCTTCCTCCGCAGATCGGAGAGCGGTGGTCGAGGCAGGAAGCATCTGTAGTGATGGCTCCATTAAAAAGGGCGACAACTCGTCGCACTCATCCAGTTGTGTGGTGGACACCACGACAAATGGGGAGGATCCAGCCAGCTGGAAGGGTGAGTGACAGCTCAGAACGTCTTAGGAGTCGGAGGCATCTGTACCGAGGGGGCTTTTGAATTGTAAAAAAATAAAAGGTAAAGGTTCCCCAATGCACATGCGTGCTAGTCGTGTCCGACTCGAGGGGCGGTGCTCACCTCATATTCAAGCTGAAGAGCCAGTGTTGTGCAAATCCATGGCCACGTGGCCGGCATGTCTGCAAGGAAACACTGTTTTGCCTTCCCACTTTTTTACAGCGCTACCTACTTGTCTACTTGCATGGACATGCTTTCGAACGGCTAGGTTGGCAGGAGCTGGGGTGATCAGTGAGAGCTCGCTCCGCTGCGTGGCACCCGGGATTCGAACCGCCGAGCTGCCGACTTCGCAGCCGACAGCTTTCGGAGCCTTAGTCCACTGAGCTGCCACGCCAATACACCATCTTTTCCTCAAACCGGGAACACCTTCCAACTATGTTAGAATTACAACATCCATCACCCAGGAGGCTAAACCGGTCCACCTGTCTCCAATCTGCCCCTTCCAACTCCCTGGTCCTAGGAGGATCTCAGATGCTAGAAAGGATAACCATAAATTGATGCTGTATGTACTAATGGCATTTATTCTCTCTTTCTCTTTTATGTCCTGTTTTGGGTGGTCGTTGCGTGCGGCCCGATCTCCGAAGGCTGCGTCGGACGCTTCTCCCTCCGTGGGGTCCTGGCCCTGAGCCTAACCGCCAATGTCATCTTCACATCAGCCTACCTCTACCAAAAACTACGATGAGCGGCCGGGCCAAGTATGCCGGAGGCCGCACGCCCTCCCTCCCGCCTTTGCCCTGGGTGCTGCCGGTCCTTCCAAAGACAAGGGGGGCATTTGGCGGCCATGAGAACAGCTTAAAAACAACCCCACCGCTGTCTTACCGGCTGCGAAGGGGGCTGCTCACTCTGGAAGCGTCCTCCGCGGCCTTTTTCAGGACAACAATTCCAGCGAAAAACGAGGGGAGGGCAGGGTATTATCCCCCAACTGTGGGATGAAGGAAATGGAGGGCCACCCCACCTAGTTCTCCCACATCTTTCCTGGATTGAGGTGCACAAGGAGGCCGTTTTCAGAGGATGTAGGACCCTCGTTTCCTCCCTTAACGACCTCGGGCGGATCTCGAATCCGTGTTCTCTGGAGAAATGGGGCCAAAGCCGATCGGATTCCGTTTGCTTCTCGCCACCTTCTCCCCCATGGTTGAAAAGTCTCCATCCTCCCTCTCTCCTGGAGGAGAAAGTGCGTGAGAAAGAGATTTTGCTGGCATTTTGTCCTGTGGTTCGTGCCCTGAATTTCTCGATGGTTCGCCTTGCAGTTCTCCCCTCTCCCTTGGTGTCCGGTGCTGATAGCACGACTCTTCCCCTTCCAGCCGGAACCCAGTGGCCACGTTGTGCTAGTTGACGGAGGAGGTTTTCTTAAATCCAATCTCAAAAGCTCGGGGTTTTGCCGGGCTTGGAGGCGTCAGCACTTACTGTGATGTCTCCGTTCGCGCCTCGTTGGAACATGCCGTATGTTTACTGGATCTTGCTAACGTTCCACTCCTCCCCCCCCCCCATGTACGAAGAAATGCTGCAACTAAGGCTGGGGAGGGCAAGGTCTGCGACTTGACAGGGCAGAAATTAAGTTACTGTACTGTTTCAGAGGTGTCTTGTCTCTCCAGTGCTGGCAGGGGGGATAAGGCCTTCATAAGTTCCCCCTTCCCCTGCTTGTATCCCATTTAAGCTATCCAAAACATGAACCGTGGCATCTTGAGAAACCTTGCCTAGGCCTCAGAACTCCACCTCCTGGTGCTTATCAAACTCGTGTTTCGACTGAATTGCTTCAGTCGGCGAGTGGATGGAGGGGGCTCATTCCATTTGGTGCTTCTTGTACAGGGAGAGGAGGCGGGAAAGCCCTGCAAACAGAAATCTAGCTCTTCTGTACAAAGGAGGTGCGCACACGCACACCCCGCATACAGAAAGCTAGCAAGGCATGGTAAAAGCAAAGCCGCCGCACTGGCTTTCTAGATTTCTGCATGCAGTGATATATTTTACCCATTATAAGGTGCATTCAGGAAGGGATGCCTCTCCGGCTGTTCTTCCAAGTGTTATTTGGCTGCCAGACGCAGAGGCTGAAAAGTAACATGTCAGGTTTAATAACAAGCTAGAATCGCTATGTTATACTGAACAGGAAGAAGACATGTTTTCAAAATAATGTTTTGAAAGCAACATTGAAATGTGTTAAAACTTTGCTTTCAAAATGTTATTTATTTTTTGTGGTGTGCTTTTGCAGGCTTGTCTTTCTGACAACCCAAAAGCAACTAATGTAACTTTGATCACCCTACATCTTCCAGAACTCAGGATGCAAGCACCCACCAGATAGATCCTAAGTGACAAATGTTCTCCTTTCCTGAATTCTCCAAAGGAACAGTTCCGTGTGCTAGGTATTTTTCAAGACCTATGCATTTTGTGCAACCACGCCCTGGTTGTTATTATTATTAATATTATTATTATTTTGTGAACGTCTGGCATTTGCCAGCATGTAAACTTGACTTGAACTGCATCCAGGAAACCTGCCTTCCTTCCCTGGGTCTCAAGCTGTCTCCAAGGCTGAATTCTGCCATTCAGCAGCAGAGCAATCAGTGCTCAGTATATAACTACTTCCACCTCACTGCCACCGCCATGCCAAAAATCTGTTGAGACACTTTGCATTGTGATTTATTTATTTATTTTTTTAAAAAATGGCAACAGCCCTAGACTCGCAACTTCCCGTACCTGCCCCGGTTGGCTACGAAACAGGCTCTGCTGAAGCTTCTTCACCTGGTGCTAGGATAGGTAACTCTCCTTCCGGCCTTAAAAGGTTGGAAGTTTCTCTGTGCCAATTTAGAAAAGAAAATACCGGGGAGTGATCCCTTTGAACACATTTCTGGTTCAAAGAACGGCCGTGAGGTCTCAGGTTGTGGAATACCACCTGGCTCTTCCTTCTTGCACAGAAATAATCTTGATTCACACCGTTTTGCCTACCTGCGCTAATAGGATGCGGTGGAACACAAATTGTCTTTATTCACAATATACTTTTCATCCAAGGCTACCCTTCCCCCTCACGCTCTTTTCCACTGAAACGTAACTTTTACCCTCTGATCTCCAGAGACACCCCAAGACTAGACATTCCCTTCCGTGTCTCCCTGTCGAAAACAAGCACCTTTAGCTAAACACAGGAGGAAAAAATGTTGTTTTTCAGCACCCTTTAGTAACTCCACTCCCTGACGGAGTTTTGCGTCTAGCTCCTGGCAGATTGGGGGATCGTTGCCGTTTGAAATGACATAATCTAAATGCCAGAGATGTCAAGTTATTTTTATTTTTATTATAATGATTCTATTTCGTTTTATCTTTAAAAAGTTGGATATTGGCTTGAGAGGGCCTTTGCTTCCCGGAGTGCGTGTCTATGGGTCATCAAACAGGTACGGGAGGTTTTGAAAACCCACCGAACCTATTGAAGCGGTGGTGGCAGCAACGACCAGGGAGCATCACCTGATTCTGACTGCTTTTCCCTCCCTTGTGGAGGGGAAGGAGCTGTTTGGTGTTCCTTATATTTAGAGGAGCAAAAAGAGAATGCAAAGAGGAATTACTTTGGATATGGTGCTACAGAACACTCAGCTAGGGTGCAAATTTTTTCACCGAAATCACAGCGTGCACGTTCGAAATGGGAGTCAAGCTGTGTCAGACGCATCCGGCTTGCGCACCTTAACGTCCTTTTGCCTTAATGCATTTTACGATGCGTGGCTCGTCTTGTCCATTTGTCCTCTCCCTCTCTTTCTGGGGAAGAAAACTATTTGATCACGCCGATTTTTCTCTCCTTGCCTTCTTGAACTGGGGGTACGGGGACTTTAATAACCCTCTTGTGTTAAAATGAAACGAAATGAATCTCAGTTTAAAAGGCTCTCTTTCTAGGGTATCTAGAACAAACTTGAACTCCTCCACTTCCCATATTCTGGAGTAAATTATAACCCCATGCATGTGTTTGGTGGCATTGTGGATCCGGACTTCGGCAAGGCGCGCTCGGAAGCCTGCCACGCAGATTGCTCCACACACCCCTCCGATCTCCTTGAGGACTAGTTCCATGGTGAATGTATGAGCAACTGCCTTCAGGCGGGGGAGAAAAAAACTTAATCGAATCGTACACTGTGTCCTGTGAGGCTTGAATTTTTAGGTGTGTGTGTGAGGGGATTCTGTTAATTAGTTGATAGAGGGAGAAAACATGGGATAAGCCAGGCATGTCCAAACTTCGGCACTCCAGATGTTTTGGACCACAACTCCCGCAATCCATTGCCATTGTAAATACAGGCTTAGAATTCTGGGGGTTGTGGTCCAAAACATCAGGAGGGTTGAAGTTTGGACATGCCTGGGATAAGCATTCTTTTTCCCCCATTGGGGGATTACAATTGTACAGTATTTTTTTTACTTACAAGTGTAGGAGTTTTGGAGCAGGTGTGTATACAGTTTGGTTGTCTGTGCTTAGGGTTTTGTGTTTTTTTGTTTTGTTTTGTGAGGGGGGTTGTTTTTTCCTGCTCGTTCCCTCCCCCCCCCCCGAAGGTTTCATGTTCTGTGTTTCAAGAGATTATTTTTCGTTATTAAAAATAAATAAATAAATGGAGAGTTGAAACATGGAGTTTACATTTATGTTGCTTTATAATCAAGGAAGCTCAGAAGTGTGGTTCATTTCCCTCTGCCTGGAGGGAATTATATTCTGCCACTTTTTTCTCACTTCTCTGGACATTTCTCAAACCTGCTGCTCTCTGATGACCGTCCCTAGAAGATCCAAAACTTGCTTCTCTAGGATGGAAAAAAAACCTATTATCCGTCCTCCACAAACTCCCTGAGCTCCAGTTAGCAATTATCTGACACTATCCTACCCAAATGCTTGGAAAAAGATGGTTGGTGAGGACTGATGTATTCTCTACCCGAGTTTTGTTGTCTGCAAACCTTCCTGACACAACACCTAAGACAGCATGCCTGAGTTACGCAACTTCAGTTTATATTTTATGCCTGTTTTACTGCTGTCTTGTTTTTTTTCTTCTCTTGGATTTGCTGGAGGGAAGTCATGGGCCCAGCCGGCTTCAGCTTCTGGAGACATGACTGGCATACTGCTTAAGCGTCCTTTGGAAATGATGAGGGCTAGGCGCTTGGGTTGAAATGAAAACCTGGTACAGTATGTCCTATTGCACCCAGTAATGAGGAAGGTCTCGGGTTTGATGAAATCTGGAATCATTACATAGATCTCATCTCTGGGGCAAGTAAAATGGAAGGACTGGGCCCCTTGTTTTATAAGCTTTCTCAGTGCCAGCTATTTCCAAACTGAAGGAAAGATGCACCCCGTGCATCCTGGGTTGTGATTTGAGGCAATTCACAGCCAGCCTCTTGATAGCTTGTGTTAAGAAAATAAATACAGTAGTAAAATGAGGGCCATAAGACATGAGCAGAGTGCCTTTGGCTTATCCAGCAGCTGGAATCGGAGGAAAGGAGGGAACTTTGCATGTGCTCCAGAGCTCTTTGCCATATGCACAAGATGGGCATTGCACGCCATGCATGCTTGGCTGTGCCTGACTGATTTTTTTTTGTAGGTCTGTTTTCTCTTGGTTCAGCCTGGCACCCCTGCCTGGAATACTCAAAACTTTGGGATAGGATGGGGGTATTTCTTGGCTCTGCGCATTGCTTGGAGGGGAGGCCGGGTTGCCTGGTGCGTTCGGAGTGATACTGTACTTATTTGGTGACCTGTCTGCGAACCCAAAGCAGAGAGGTCAGAGAGACCTACGCAAGGTATAAAAACGGCTGGTGGGCAGCATTTCCTTATAGCAGGGCCATTTTTCTCCTAGGGAGCTTAAACCCATCCCTGAGGAAGGGGGGGGGGACAGGGAGAAACGCGCGGGAGGGAGTTTGACGACCAAGCAACCGCGAAAGGGGGGGGATCCATTTATCTCAGTGCGCAAAGCCCACTCGGGTTTCTCTCCAAACAGGGGGATAAAAAGAGGGGGTTTCCAAACCATCACCCCGAGTTTTTCTTTTCTCCTGTTGGAGTTGGGGCGATTTCTACCCCCCACCCTCCCCGCACACACTCTGGGAATCAAGGAAATATTTGAAGATCTGGTTTGCAAACCCACAAGTCAAAAGTTGATTTTTTTGGACTTGAGCGCAATCTGGGAAGGAGGACGCGCCGGCCGTGCGTTTTGGAGAGGTAAGAGGGGGGCAACCCCCCCGCGATGGAGAAGTCCGGTTTGGGGCGAAGCCGAGCGAGGGAGTTACACCGAAGTATTCTAGAGGCAGTATGCCCAGGGGCCGTGTGGCTGGGGGAAGCTGGGTGTTGTAGTCCTCGCCAGGTTGCATGTTTTTTTTTGGGGGGGGGAAAGGAACACATGGACTAGTGCTTCTATAAACATCTACATATTTTAAAAAGTATGTTGGGGGGGGCAAGGCAGGTACGTGGAGGGGTCGGAAGGGGCCCGATCCACCGGCACGCCTTCTTTTTCTTCCAGGCAGGCGTTTTTCCAGGGCGAAGACAGCCATGGAGGGAAGCGTCGAGGAGAGCTCGCCGGCGCTCCAGGACCGGCCTGAGAGCGAGGGAGACCTTTCGGAGCCCGAGAAACCCCCTTATTCTTACGTAGCCCTGATCACTATGGCCCTCCAGGCCAGCCCCGGGCATCGCCTGCCCTTGAGCGGCATTTACGAGTTCATCGCGCGGCGGTTCCCTTACTACCGCCTGGGGCAGAAAACGTGGCAGAACAGCATCCGCCACAACTTGAGCCTGAACGAGTGCTTCGTGAAAGTGCCGCGCCAGGACGGGGCCGTGCGCAAGGGCAACGTGTGGATGCTGGATCCGGCCTTCCAGGGCATGTTCGTAGGGGGCAACTACCGGCGGAGGAGGAGGCAGAGAGGCGTCCCCAAAGCCCCCCGGGAGGCGCCCCCGATGCCTTATTGCTGGCACCCCGCCGCCTACCTGCTCCCTGCGCCTGCCGCGGGGCCACCTGCGCGGTACCCCGTGGGCGGCAGCATCCCTCCAGGATCGGGGCCCTATCCACCATTCCTGCTTCCCGGAGGCGGTGGGGGCCCCGTTCCTGCTGCCGCCCACCCTTTCAGCCCCCTCTCTGGGGGACCCCTCCCCTCTTTCCAAGCCCCTCCCGACGTGGCTCTCCTGCCTTACTGGGACTGGTAGGGCCGGCCCTAAAAGCCACCCGAGGGGCTTGGGTTGGTCCCACGTTCCCCCCCCCCTCGATCCGCGTTGCCAACGCTTTGGGTTTGGTCGGGCTCCTGTGCTCTTTCGCCCCACCACTTGGTGCATCTGTTTGCCGCTCACTTTGAAAGTTGCAGCAAGATCTGACTTTATAGGAGCTCTAAATTGTTTGTAGCAAGTAGAATTAAAAGATTTATGTTTTACATTGTTGAATTTGGAAAAAAAAGACTGGGCATATATGTATAGACAACAAAAAACCAGGTGCCAATATTGTTGTTTGCTTTTATTTATTTTAAATAAATATTGTTATTAATTATAGCATTTATACCACATGGGTTCTGTATCAGTTTACTGTGGAGAGAGAGTGTGTGCACTTAAAAATGGGGTTGAAAATGCATTATTTTAATTCCATTTCTGTTTAGGAGTATATTTTGAATACAACAATTGTTCGTGTAATCTAAAAGAAATCAGATATAATTTTTCTAGGAAGAGTTAAGTCTTTGTCCTATGATGGCGTCGAGAGCAATTTTCAATATGCTTTACAGTTTACTAGTTGGATACACTGAAATTGGTACATTGTATTTTTTTAATAGTTGAAAAATAAACCTGTTTTATAGCACATGGTGTCCTTTTAATGAAATGCCTGCCTCTGGATTTTGCTTGCTGTCATCATGATATTTATTTGTCTGTTGTCCATTATTGTGCTACCAAGTTCTTTGTAGATTAAGGTAGCCCTATAAATCAGTGGCCTCAAATTTTATATATTTATTTGGTCTGCACCACAACCAGGGGGGTCTCCAGGTGTTCCTGGACTACAGATCCCATCATCATTCCAGAAAGGGGATTATGGGAATTGAAATCATGTAGGAAATTGTTGGTCTACTTAGATTTGCAATCTGATTGTTAGTTTAGCTGTCTGCATATAGGACATCCACAAATTAGGTGTGCCTCTTTTGAATCTGACACAAAAGTGAAGAAAACATTGAACAATCTCCTCTAGCAATGCACAATACTATTCATTTTTTTTAAAAAAAGATTTTTGCCTGTAATTGCCACTCAGCAATGTTGTTCAACCAATTTAAATTGCCAGTAGTTATTATTACCCCAAGAGAACTCAGCAATAGATGTTGTGCAACAGCCAAATGAACGTTCCATAAGGCAGCTCAAAAAATGGGGGTGTCGCTGAAACCGAACCTCAGATCAGCATGGAATTTGGCACAGATGTCAAGGGCCGTCTCCTTTCACTGTGTGCCAACTACGAAAGCTGATGGCAGCGTTAAAACCCTGTGATGCAATCAGTGAGTTGTGGCATTGAAAGAGAGGGGAGAAACACCCCCACCCCTCCTTGAGGTGGGTCTCTGTCGCTCGCTTGTGGGTTTTCAGCCTTGAGGACTAGCAGCTTATTAAAATCTTTCCAAAGAGGTTCCCAGGGTGTTAAAACCAGAGGCTTGTTAACCAGCACAGCCATGTGACCTCAAAGGCCCCTGTGGAGGCTGATACTTCTCTTGTTTACCTCTCCTACAACTCAGAACAAAACCTCAAAAAAAAACTATTTATGCTGGTGGCCAGAAAGATGTTTCCTCTCAGGAGGGTGGATTTCCCCCTCCTATCTGTTTTTTTTTTTAAATGGCCAACTTCTTCCGAGCAGCACTGGTGAGTTCTTGCTCTCTGAGAGAGTTCTGCGGTCATATAGCGGTGCTGGCGGAGGAATGCTATTTCTCTCGGTTTCCCTTGTCTGATTTCCTTCTGGTTTTCATGTGTGTGGTTGTGTGTTTTTGACGCGACCGTGCAGCAAATTAGCAAGCTACTGCAGTTCCAAGGAGGCCCCTAAGCCCAACAGGAGAGGAATTTAATTTATTTCCTTGCCCTTTCGAATGGTGTTGAAAATGTATTTCCAGCAGGTGAAACAGAGAGAATTTGCAAGGCTGCAAATTTCCCTCCTCTACCAAAATGAAAAGGAGCCCCCAGGTGTTTGCAGCCCAAGCAGCTGCTCTTCCTTGCAGCTGGGAACAGGCAGCTATTCACCTGGTAAGGTCTCTCTCCCCCCCCCCCAAATGTGATAGCTCCCCAATCTGGATAGCTGCACTGGTTGGATTTTTGCTTGCACCAGAGTCTAACTGACTCAGGTGCTAGGGTGGGAAGAGAAGGAAGTAAATTCCCCTTTTAGCCCTAAAACAAGGGGAAAAACCACGCTTATATATGTTTAAGCATCATTGGGTGTTTTAGAAAATTTTTAAATCATATTGTGTTGTGTTGTTATGGCTATTGGATGCTATTTCCATCCAGGAAGCTGCCTGGAATAGCTTTAGGCCAGATGAGTGGTATGTGCATATATTTATAAATATATAAATAAATAACAGAACTGGTTCCTCGTAAGGACATTTTGTTGGCCTGCAGGTTCTTAGGCTTATAAGGGACGAAGCAACACAACCTCAACATGCCCTGTGCATCTGAGTGTGGTGTCACCCCCTTTTTTAAATTTGTCAGGCCCTAACATGGAAGGCACAATAAATGCTCACTCACTCAAATAAATGTTAACGGCTGCAAAAAAGAAATGTTATTTTCGTTACGTGCTGCCAGGTTTCCCTCTGACTTGCGGTGACCCCATGCATGAGCGATCTCCGAAATGGCCTGCCCTCAACTCCCCTGGCTCAGCTCTTGTAGGCTCAGGCCTGTGGTTTCCTTTAGGGAGTTGGCCTATCGCACGGTTCGTCGTCCTCTTTTCCTCCTAACTCCCACCTTTCCCAGCAAAGAACCCTGCCTTCTCATGAGGTGGCCAAAGCCTCAGCTTCGACATGTTGGCCTCCAGAGACCATTCAGGCTTGGTTTGCTCCAGGAACCCTCTTGTTTTTCAATATGGACTATTGCCTTGTTTGGCAATCTGGAATATCCACAAAGCTTTCCTCCAGCATTGGAGTCTGAACAAATTGACCAGTTGATGAGAAAACTCATTGGGTGGATGATTTTGGCCTTAATCTCCAGGGTCTGTATCCTTAACACTTGTGGCCTTTTCTACTTCCTCATTGTTGTTTGCACGAGTCACCATCTTCTGCTACAAAATTATCTGTCTACAGACAACAAGCGACCAGTTAAATAATGAGCTGTACTATAGCACTGGTGTGTGTGTGTGAGATGTTCAGAAATAACCGAACAGCAAAGTGCTCCAGTACTGCCAAGAAGCAGAACAGAAAGCAGCTTAACCGTAAACAACGGGTTTCAGAAATATCTGCACTGTTGTTGATGTTTTGCCTTTTTTGTCATTTGTATCGGGTAATAAAATGTTTTTTAAAAAGGGGAAAAAAAGAAAAAGAAAAATATCTGCCCATTTAAGGATAAGTTTTCTAAATAAAGCCGCGGCAAACTTGTTTAAAACACAGAAATAAAAACACTCGGTCAAGAAATAAATGGTCAAGCGCTTGTTTTCATTTAATGGGAAGACTTGCCATGTGTGGCTGAGAAAACAACCAGCCCCAGATGAAATAATGCAAACATAGGAGGGCCAAATAAAACTGAACAAAAAGTATACGGAATAAAGGATTCTGGGATTTGTAGTACAAACAAGGAATAGTTCCCAAACTTTGGTTACCAATTCAACAAGTTGATTGGGGGGTGGGGTTGCAGTTGGAAATGTTAGTTTTTTCCCCCCAGTCCTGCTTGGGCAGGGTGGCTATGAGGTATGGCAGTTAATGGACATGCAACCACTACATATCCCATAACCTCAGCCCTCAGCCACTGCATTCCTTCAGGAAAGGACCTGGCTGGGGCTGATGGTGTTGGCGTCCCGCAACATCTGGACCGGTTCGGCTCTCCCTGTCCTTGTGCGGCTTCAAGCCCCCTCCTCCCTCCTCTTAACAACCCCGGCATGGCTTCCTTTTAGAGTCAATCCATCTTGCACCGGGCTTTCCTCTTTTCCTCCTGCCCGCCCCCCCCCCCCAAAAAAACACTGGAAGGTCAATTTGGTCACTGGAAGGTTTATTTGTTTTAATCCTTGTGTAAACCGCCCTGAGTTCCCGTTCGGGAAACAGGTGAGGTATACAAATTTGAAAATAAATAAATAAAAATAAATAAAATGCTACCCGGCTCCCCCGGAGCAAATCAACCAAGGCATCCGAGAGAGCGTCAATGAGATGCGCCTTTTGCGCGCGCCCAAGAAAGAGGAGTCACTTCTCGGCCCGGGGCGCGCCCCGGGAGCGCGCGATCTCCACCACGGCTTCCTGCGCGGGCCCGGCGCCGGCTTCCAGAAGGGGTGGTTCCCTTGCTAGCCCAGCCCTTGCCGTTCGTCTCCCCGGCCGGGTTTTTTGTACCGGGAGGAGCTGGCGCGCAGCTCGCCTTGTTCACCCCGGCAGGCAAGGGAGAGCATGGATGCTGCGCCCAGGTGAGTGGGTTTGTGTGTGTGTGTGTGTGTGTGTGTGATCATGCATGCCTGGCTTGTGTCGTTGGGGGAAGACGGCTCCCCCCTCGGCTTCTCCCCCAAAGGCTCCGATCCTGACCCTCGCTCGGCTCCTTATCCTGCTTGCAGCGGAGAAGATGCGCCCTTCTTTTCAGCCTCCAGAGAAAAAAGGAAGGCGCTCCCCCCTCCCTGAAATGGATTTTGCACCCCGACTATTATTTTTTTTGTCTTTTATGGGGTGGAAGGACGGGACGGGGGGTATCGACGCTTTGGAGCGCCGGGATCAAAGCGCGGCACCTCTGGGCATGTTCAGAGTGCTTTTTTTGGGGGGGGGACAGAGAGAGAGAGAGAGATGCCTTATAAAAGACCAGTTGTGTACCTTGGTGGTTTTAATCTGGGAAGCCACGTCACTCAGGCTGAGAGGCACCCCATTGTTTGGCTGAAGAAGAGAAACACCTCAATGGGCAGAGTTTTGGTAGTGGGGGGGGGGGGAATGGTTACTTTTTAAAATTCATAAGTTTTTAATTTAAAAGCAAACCAACCCCGCAGTAATATTGGTTTCATCATGGTTTCATATATTATATATCTATGTTCGGCGCTCCTTTCCACCTGCTTCGAGTCACTTTAGTTTTTGGGGTGGAAAGGGTGTGATGCAAACCCAACCAATTAGTAAAATGGTGAGCAAAATCATACCTGCCTTTGTTGAAAGGACGGTGCTGGGGAATTCATCAGAAAAAGGACCTGCCTTTTGAACCTCTTGAGCGTGGCCAAGAAGCCACGGTTGCAACTGTCTTTTCGTGGTCACGCAGGTTGTCTCAAAAGGTTGCAGTTTTGAAATGAGAAAGCCCAGGCCCCTTCCATCTTCAGCACAGGCCCCTTCTGTCTGATTCATTTCCCATTCTCTCCTCTGGCTTTCAAAGGCTGTGGCGTGTGTTTTGTGTCTCATTCTAGGCTGGTGTTTTGACAAAGCTTTGCTTTTACTCACAGGAACCACTCATCTACTTCCTTTTTTCTGCCGCCCTCTGAAAATACCTTGGCAAGGGTTTGTCCCTTTGAAAATGTGGGACTGTATATCGCCCAACCCTTTCATGCTCACTAGAGATGTTTCCCCCTGCCCCCTTTAGGGTCTCCAAAGTTGGCTTCTCATCAAGGGTAGCCTGTGTGTGGTACAGTATTTATAATGGCAGTTACTTCACATCCTTCTTTGTTCCGCAACTAGTTTTGTACGGTGACAGCGTTGGTCGCGTTGCTGTTACATGTTGAACATGTAACAGCCAGATCTAATTTCTCTGCTGTATTCACGATCCTGCCCTCTTTCGCTTTGAGATGGCCACTGAACATCTTTCTACCAAACAGCCTTTTCTAGAGCTGTGTCTACTTGACTGTCTCTTTAGAGTTAATAACTTGAGTTTCCAGGTCAAGGATGCAACAGTTATAATAACTCGCTCTGGTGCACCAAGCTCATTGCACACAGAAGAAGAAGAAGAAGAAGAAGAAGAAGAAGAAGAAGAAGAAGAAGAAGAAGAAGAAGAAGGAGGAGGAGGAGGAGGAGGAGGAGGAGGAGGAGGAGGAGGAGGAGGAGGAGAAGAAGAAAAGATGGCACTTTGTAGCTTTACTATTACCTTTGAAATTTGGGAGATGCCGCTTCTAATTCCCTGTTCCTCACTTGGGCTGTATATTGTCCCTCATTATTGCAAGCTGCCTTGTTGGGTCCTTTTCCAAGGAGAAAGGCGGGGTAAAAATTATTCAAAAGAAATACAAGAAATGTCACCAGCTGTCAGGAGCTGCAGGAGGAGCCTCAGTGCTTGGGTTTCTGTATGGTTTCCCCCCCCCTCGCCGCCTCAGCCTCCTCCTCTCTCCACTTCCTTTCTCTTCCTAGAAACTGAGGCGTGTGGTTTTGTGGTAATCGCATCTGGACCCCGGGCGATACCACACAGAGCTGACAGATAAGCAACAAGCGCGCACACAACAACAACAACGCGCGAACAGCTAGTCAACAAAACCGAACCCGCAGCGTGCATTTTCTGGGAAACCTTGCTTCTTCTTAGATACGGAAATGCAGCCCTCACCGCCTCCCCCTCTCCCAAAGGTGTTGCGGGCGGATAAAAGGCTGGGAAAGCTGGCAAGCAACACCCAAGGGTCTCTTGAAGGCTGTCTTATTTCCTTCCTCCACTCCAACCCCTTTACAACCCAGAGGGGTCTGGGGCTTGGCCTTTGAACAGGTGCCTAGGATGGGTAAAAAATGGCTACCCTGGTGATGGCTCTCAGTGGCGAAGGTGATGCGGGACTCTATCGGTTGAACATCTGCCTGTAATGTAACTTTATAAGTTACAGTGGCGCTGCTGAGGACTGATAGGAGCAGGCAAATGTGGCCGAAGCCTGGGACCTTTAGTTATCCAAATTAACCAAGTGGCAATGAGGTTAATTGCAAAAATGGTGGCTACTTAGGAACATTGTGGGGCATGGGGTGGGGTGGGGGGAAGAGATGGAGACCTTGGATACAGGGGTTGCTAAGCAATGGCTAACTCTGCTCCTCCAAAGGATGCAAGACTAGTAGAAGACAGTAACATTTGTGGCACTTATTTTGTGTTCCGGCACCGTTTTGAAGCGGGAAAGCTTGTTTAAACTCTGGGCAGACCTTCCGTCCCCTAAAAGCCTCCCAGCTTTAATGAAAACAAAACAAGATTTTTAGGCCCGGCTGTCCCCATGTTGTCCCATAAGCACTGAAAATGGGCTTTTGAATTTTAAACAATTGGAAACTCCCCTTCTTGGGTTTTGACTTGGCATGTTATCAGAACAACCTAGAAAATGCACAGCTTTTTATCGAACCCAGATCTTATGGTACAAAGTTCACGTAAATGTGATTTCTCCCCCTTCCTCTGCTTCTCTTTGGCTGCAGGTCGTAGATGCAAAGGAGGAAAGAATGACTTTAAGCATTTACTGCCCGGTGGAATTTTGGTCCAAGGAAGGAAACCAGAGTATTCCTGTGGACATCTTGTTACCCACCGGCATCTATTTGACTCTCCATGTCTCCTGCCATGCAACCCTGCGGGCCATCAAAAAGGTATAAGCAATCTCTCCCCCCCCCTTTGGTTCCTCTCTGCGGAGAAGCTGGGTTCGGCGGTGGCATTCACGTATCACAACAAACTAGGATTGGGTTTGTGTGGCTTGTTACTCTCTAGGAACCTAAGATTCTTGCTCTTAAGGTCAGGTTAAAAAGAAAAGCCAAAATTCACAGGCGGGGAAAGTACAAGACCCATAGCATCAAATGGCTGGTTGTTTTTGTGATATGGGGTCAAGTCGCCTCTGATTTATGGCGACCTTACGAACGAGCGGTCTTCAGTGGCCTTGCTTGGCTCTTGTGGCTTCTTTTAGGAAGTGAGTCCATCTAATATTGGGTCTTCCTCTCTTCCTACTGCTTTCTAGATAATCTTTTGCCTTCTCACGCGGTGCTCAAAGTAGGACAGCCTACAGAACAGGAAAAAAATAAGGCTGCAACAGTGGCTTTGATTTAAATGCCAGAGTTATGTTCGTTATGCCCACTGGGGTAACATATTTATCTAAATGACATACTGATCTATATATGTTGGTGTCCCACAGCGAAAGCCTGGCCTTAATTCTTGGCTATTCCTTACAAGGTTTACGCCAGTTATGCCAGCCTAAAACAATTGAGATTTTGGCTATTGCTTTTGGAAATCTGGCTGACTAAGCCCCCCTGTTGCCTAGGAGGGTGGACTGCAACAGAAGTTGAGAACAGGAAACTAGAACATTAACTCAATTCTTTAGCTTAAAGTGACTCTTGTAACAAGCAGGGAGGCTGGCTGATTGGTTTTCATCCCAGTTCCCGCATAACCCTCAAGGCTTGAGTCTAAAAGGGCCAGACCTGTTGCTGGAAACCCAGCTGTTCCACAAACCAACCTTTGCCTTGTTTTTGGCTTCCGGAAGACCAGCTGGCAAAAGGATTTTAGCTGAGGTCGTCTTCAAGGTGGTGATTCACTCTGGAGTTTTCCTTGATGGCTTTCCTGGTGGAACAACCGAGTCAGCCCGAAACCTTACCTTTTGTCTGTGCCCGAGTGTTTGAGGAGGGAAATGGAATCAGAAAGAAAAATCCACCATGGATCTTCTTTCTTTCTTTCTTTCTTTCTTTCTTTCTTTCTTTCTTTCTTTCTTTCTTTCTTTCTTTCTTTCTTTCTTTCTTTCTTTCTTTCTTTCTTTCTTTCCTGCTTGTTTGCTCCAACCCTTCCATGCTTTCTTTCTTTCTTTATTTCTTTCTTTCTTGCTCCAACCCTTCCATGCTTTCTTTCTTTCTTTCTTTCTTTCTTTCTTTCTTTCTTTCTTTCTTTCTTTCTTTCTTTCTTTCTTTCTTTCTTTCTTTCTTTCTTTCTTTCTTTCTTTCTTTCTTTCTTTCTTTCTAACTTATCTGCAGCCCCACTTTTTATATGCCCTAGCTTCAGTCCTAAACATTTTTTACTTAAAAGGATGAGGTGACCAAAAAAAGGTTAGAAAAGTTATTTTCATAGCATCGTTTGGGTTGAGTATCACCCCTTTTTGGCGGTTATAATAGTTAAAAAAGTAGCTTTTCCCATTTCTGGAAAGACCTTTCTCTGTTGTTGTTCGGGAGAGCAGCACTCTCTGGAGTTCGCCCCGTCCTCGCTTAAAAATTGCTACGGGTTTCCTCTCTTCTTCCAGGTCGTCTGGCAGCACGCCCAGACTGAGCCGCTTTTCCACATGCTCAGCGACCCCGAGTCCTACGTCTTCACGTGCATCAACCAGACGGCAGAGCGGCAGGAGTTGGAGGACGAGCGGCGGCACCTCTGTGATATCCAGCCCTTTCTTCCGGTCCTTCGGCTGGTGGCCCGCGAAGGGGACCGGGCCAAAAAGTTGATCAATTCCCAAATCAGCCTCCTGATTGGCAAAGGTGAAGCCTTCCGGCAGAAGGAGATGCTGCCCTCGGAGCTTGTCTTGCAGATATATGTTGTTCATTAACATGGAGCCACCACGGAAAAGTCTCTGCTTCTTTTTTCCTTTGAACCTGGTGTGTTTACCGTGAGGCGTAGGGGCCCATATTTTTTGTGGCTGGAGTGAGTTCATATAAACACACAAGCTTCCCTTAGTGCAGTGGTGTCCAAACTTCAGCCCTCCAGATGTTTTGGACCACAACTCCCACCGTCCTTTGTCATTGGCAATATAGGCTTGGAATTATGGGAGTTGTGGTCCAAAACATCTGGAGGGCTGAAGTTTGGACATCCCTGCCTTAGTGAGATCGTAAAAGTGGGATATCATTAGCTGTTATATTGGCAGAATTAAACCCACACCTTATATAAGAAGTATTCTGTGCCATTATAGCATTGAGCCATTCAGGTTTATAATATTGCCATATCCAGAAGTTTTTAAAACATTCATGAGTATCTTGCTCATGAGTATACATGGGTGTCTTTGAGACCCCATAGGAATATAGCATTTGAGTTCAGTTTTCTTGGATGACATCCTTATATATTTGTAGTTCTTGAGCCTCAACAACCCCCCTTTAATGCAATTTCATCTTCATGAGGACTAGGAACTTGAGACTTGATTTTTTTAAAAAAACAAAGAGAGTGGGCCAGATTTACTACAATCAAAGATCCTATTCAATTCTGCACACTTGTACATCCCCGTCTTTTTCTGTGCCTGTTTAAAAATATCTGAGATTTATGGCTCTCTTGTCGTCCAGGCCTGCATGAGTTCGATTCCCTCGGCGACCCGGAAGTGAACGACTTTCGCGCCCAAATGGTGCCGTTCTGTGAGGAAAGAGCTGCTCAGCGCCAGCAGCTCGGCTGGAAAGGGTGGATGGAGTACCGCTTCCCTGTCCAGCTGGAACCGGTCGCCAATGGTCCCGGGGGAGAAAGCCCCCTCCAAATCCCAAACAAGAGCATTTTCGTAAACGTCAAGTTCGAATCCGGAGGGGTGAGCTCTAAAACTGTTTTTCCGACCTGCAAAACTGTTGGGAATCTTTATTTCTCGAACTTGCGCGAGGATCGCTCCCACCCTGGCTTATTTTAGGATGGATATTTCATTTGCTGTGATGTTCATGGGATTTAAGGATTTGGGGAGGGAACGAGAGGCACCTTTGTCAGGATTGGAGCTTGAGAGAAGGTCCCCAAAAGGCCAAGCTCCTTGCGACGCCTTGAAGACTCGCAAGCCCCACGTGGCATTTGTTTTCAAGAATTGCATCCCATTTCAAAAAAAAAATGGGAGCAAGATCTTTTGGCTTTAGCCAATGGAACAAATAGAAAGAGTCATGGCACGAAAGGAGAAGGGGTTGAGGAGGGAAGAGGAAAACGCAGACGTGAGCTAGAGTTCGTAAGAGCTTATGCCAGATGAAACTAACAAATAATTCTAAATTATTAATTTTATTTCCTTCTCTCTCTCTCTCTCTCTCTCTCTCTCTCTCTCTCTCTCTCTCTCTTTTCCCTTGCAGGAAAGTTTTACTTTTCAAATTTCGCAGAAGGAAATGCCCGCCACGCTCATGAGCTACGCCATCAAAAAGCAAGCCACCATTTTCCGTCATCAAAAAGTGAACAGCCCGGAAGATTATGCCCTCCAGGTTAATGGGAAATACGAGTATCTCTATGGGAACTATCCCTTGTACCAATTCCAGGTATATTTGGCTGTCTCACCCCTGCCTTTCATTTTATAGTCAAAAAAAGACAGGATACGAAAGGAACAAGGGATGGGGGGAAAAGGGATATGGTTATTTTGCCTGGAGGGAAACGCTGGGAAGGCCAGACCCAGTGGCATGGACTTCCCATGGGGAAATTATTGGCCACTTTTTTGGTTTGTGTTTCATAGGGACTAGAAACTTGATTTCTTATTTAAAACCATGCACAATTCTGCTGCAATGATTTAGACAAGTAAACAGGGTGAAGCAACTGCCCGTGTCTGTCCCGAGTCCTGTATGGACTGCCTCCTTGTCCATTGTGATGTAGCTTTTGAGCTTTTGTCAAATGTTTCCGTTGTGTTTGGTTTCTCTCCCCTAGTACATCCGGGACTGCCTTCACCGTGGCCTTCTGCCCCATCTCACCATGGTCCACTTTTCCTCCATCTTGGCCTTGTGGGAAGAACAGACCAACGGGGTCATTCAACCCCCCAAAGTGGGTGTCAAGCCCCCTCCGGTCCCAAAGAAAAAGGTAATGTATGGTTGCATCGCTGTCTTCAGTTTGTGGTGGGGTGGGGTGGGTGTTACCTCATACAAAGATATGGTATATTTTCCCGTATTTGATATTATGTGAAGCTTTCAGCCTACATAATCATTTGTAGAACGTTTCCCCCCCCCCAGTTTAGAAAAGAGACGGCTAACGTGGAGCCTCTCCAGTCCTAAAGGGAAACCTTGAAAAAGTTCCTTTAAAAAAAACCCCCGACAACAATGCTTAGCTTTCCCCCTGACCAGCAGGGGATTGTGGGAGTTGTAGTCCAACATTCTGTTTCCCTCCTCTGACTTAAATTGCAAGCCTGCCTTCCAGGGTCTTGTTTGTGTGTGCAAATTACTGGGTCACGCTGTTCATTTTGACCCGAGAAAAAAATTTAAACCTTGAGTTTAAAATGATAATTCTTGCCTATTTCTCTCCCTGATTTGTGGTGGATTATCAGTGTTTTTATTGTAAGGCAACATTGTATTTGCAGGCCAAGGGTTGGCGATGCCTTTTCTTTTTAAAATTTTTAATATATTCTGTTTTGTGCATAGACTATTTTGCTTCCCTAGGGAGGTACAGAATGAAACAGATTTTTTTAAAAACGTGCCATTCAAAATGTCAACTGCGAAAACGAATTGCCACAATAAAGCACACATTCGAATAAACTCCCGGGGCCGACGCGTACCTCCGCCTCTCAGGTGTACTCATCTGTCTTAAGGTGGCGAATTGATAATTTGCCACTCTGGGCATTGGCTGCGTTTCCAGCTGGAAAGGAAATAAGGATGGCAATTTCTGGCATAAGTTTTCAAGGACAAAATGTCCCACTGTTCCTGGGGATTTGGGGTGGGGGGTGGGGGCTTTTGGCCCTCCAGATGTTTTATTCTGACATATTCCAAAATCCTCAACCCTGGTGGGTGTCTCCTGGGTGTGGACAGTGCAAAACATCTGGAATGTCCTCTTTTACTGTGGCAGAAAAAAATTGTGTTTTTAAAATATCCACAACAGCCGAACTCTCTGTTCTCATTTCTCCCCGTGACATAGCCAACATCTGTATCTCTGTGGTCGCTTGAGCAGCCTTATTATATCGACTTGATGCAGGCGAGTAAGGTGAATGCAGATGAACGGATGAAGGTGAGGACCGCCACCCACCCTCTGCTCATCTCTCTCCCCTCTTGCTTTTCATTTTTGGGACATTTCCCCCACCACTCTTCCTGCATCCAGGCTTCTTTGCAGCTCAGAGGCAAAAAGCATGTGAAAAATGTCCCCCCCCCCCTGTGCAAGCCAACCGGTGACTTTTTCATTCAATTCTGCGTTGGTCGCAGGAAACATCTCATCTGCGGGAAGAAGGTGGGAGGGGTGTGAATCAGCCGTGTTCAGTTCTTTGAAGCTGCAAACTGCCTGTGGGGCAGTCACGTTTTGGAATGGTTTCCCGTGTGACGTTTTTAAGACAACAAACAAACCCGGACCTCTCCCTGCCTATAGAAAGCTAGCTCTGCAAGGAGCTGATCTTGGTTCCTTGAGGCGCTATGTTTTTGCATGCAGGAAGTTCAGCACTAATATTCCTCACCTGAAGGGTGATGGGATGCAGTGCTATTTTCGGACTCACCCCTCTTTACCTATGGGTCAAGGAGGATCTAGGAGGGCTTCATTGTAGTTATTTCTTGTATTTGAGAAGTACTCCATCGTTATTAATTAAAATGTTGGAGAACATAAATTTATTACATTGCTTGGTCTT
The DNA here is from genome assembly GCA_037367245.1 of Phrynocephalus guinanensis. NCBI lineage: Eukaryota > Metazoa > Chordata > Lepidosauria > Squamata > Agamidae > Phrynocephalus > Phrynocephalus guinanensis. The sequence continues at coordinate 2,680,828 of CM074753.1, read as the reverse complement.
TTTTCTTTTTCTTTTTTAAAACGTTTTTTGTTAACTTCACTTTTTAATATGATTTGTAAAGTGTTAAAATATTTCTATAAATGCCTTTAAATCCCTTGGAAACAACAATTACCAACAAAGTAATTTTACCAACTTCCTACCCTGTGTTCCTAACCTGTATCTTACCTTCGTTAGTCTTCTCTAGCAACGAATGTGGTTAACGTATTACATAGCAAAAACAAGTTTTGCTATCTGTATTTCATATTTTTCTTTTATTTTTGGCCTGGTGTTTTGTTATCAGGAGTTATTTGCAACCCATTACTTTTGTTATTGGGAGTGATATGCAACCCGTTACTTCTCATCTTGCAGTTTTTGAAGCCGTTGCTGTGTTAGACTGTGCTGGCACAGCAGACCGAAAAATAAAATAAAAATTTAAAATACAGAAGCATCGGGCACGATGGCACCTTAAAGACAAACTGCTTTTATTTTAATGCAAGCTTTTGTGGATTATCCCTCAGATTATTTTTCCAGTGTCACCAACCCTTGGTTCTACCTGTTCCTGGTCTGCCTTCTCCTTTTTTCAGCTAGTGGTCCAGGCCGGTCTGTACCACGGACATGAGATGCTCTGTAAGATGGTGTCCAGCCCTGAGGTCAGCGTCTGCTCCGAGCCCGTGTGGGGACAGAGGCTGGAATTCGAGATCAACGCCTGCGATTTGCCCCGCATGGCCAGGCTCTGCTTGGCTCTCTACGCCGTCGTGGAGAAAGCGAAGAAAGCCCGATCCACCAAGAAGAAGTCGAAAAAAGCCGTAAGTTTTCCTGGAGCAGCAGAAGCGGGCGGTACGGTCCCCGTCTGGCGCTGTAGAATGCCAGCAAAGACAGCAAAACAGTGGTGGTGGTGCTCACGGTGGTGGGAATATGATTTTGGACACCTTGACGGCATAATAAAACAAAAACAACAGAAATTCCCTGCAAGGAGAAATCTAGCAGCACAGGGGATGTCGGAGACAGCTGCACCGTTTGGAAGACCTACCCAGTTCGCTGTGGGAGGATCATGGGTCAAGCCCTGTTTCATCGGATGCTCCAATATCTATCTTATTTGAGCAGAGTTGATGGAGAGACTCTGTTTGTGTGTGTGTTTGTGTGTGTGTGGTGTGTGGTTGCCTGTCGTAGAGACCTGGTTTTCTCTGCTTCTCCGCCTCAGGACTGTCCCATTGCCTGGGTCAACGTCATGCTTTTTGACTATCAAGACCAGCTGAAAACCGGCGAGTGCTGCCTCCCGATGTGGTCCTCATTTCCAGGTAAGAGGGAGGAGTCTTAGGATGGGATGTCTGTGAAGATTCCCAGTCATCCAGGCGAGTTTTATCTGGAAGTGGAGTCCTGGCAATCGGACTTCTTTTTCTCGAGGGATCGAAACGTTTCGCTGCTCATCCAAACAGCTTTGACGGGCGGATGTTTTTAAACAAAGAGACCTGGACTTATCAGGCTTTACAGAACCCAGCCCCAATTGGGGGGCAATCACTCTGGGGGGCAATCACTCTGTTGGTTTGCTTTTCAGACGACAAAGGGGAACTTTTGAATCCGATGGGTACCGTCTGGACCAATCCGAATACGGAGAGTGCGGCTGCCTTGGTCATCCGTTTCCCGAGCTTTTCATCATATCCCGTATATTATCCGTCCTTCGAACAGGTAGGAAAATGAGGGGTTTTTTTGGGGGGGGGGCTGAGGGATGCTGAGCAGAAGACTTTTAGTTTCTCCAGATGTTGGCAGGCTCCAACTCCAATCCCCCCCCCACAAACACACACTGCTGGCGGAAACTCCCTTTGTTGGAATTGTGAGGAAAGCTGTTTCCTGAGAAAGTTTTCTGACTGGAACCGCTGGCCCTCCCGGTTTTAGGTACGATTCTTTGTCTAGCCCTATCGGGCCACTTGTGGGTCTCCAGTCGGGGCTTAAACTAAGCCTGATCCCGCTGAGCTTCCAAAACCAGCCCAAATTGGCTGCTCTGGGTTAAATGCTGACCAGTTTTCATGAACAAGCAAAAAGCTTGCAAGCTGGGAATGAAGGGGGTTGTGCATTTTGGCCTATTTGGAGGGTTCAGGGAGGCCTGTTAAGAGCAGAGAAATGAAGATTATTTCCTCCCCCCCCAAAAAAAAAATTCTCACAAAGGGGTTAGTTAAACCAGACAGCAGAGCTTAAATCCCCCAAATTGCAGCTGATCCTGGGTTTAGAGGGACTTATCTCCAGATGGTTCTGTTTAAATCAAAATTCCAGATCATGAGGACTAGAAACTTCCTTTCCTTTTTGCTCAAGGTAGTAAACAGAGCATGCACTTGGAAGCAGAAGCAGATCTCAGGGTTGTGCAGAGAAGGACCCCGGCCGGAAACCCAGCATGGTGGCTGTGGGCCAGCGTGCAGTCGCCAAGAATATGATTTGGAATCAGCAATTTCCTTGGCCTGTTTTTGAGACCGCCCGGGGTGGGGCCAGCCGTGTGAGTCACTCTGTGCGTGGATCAACCCACGGACAACGACCCCCCCCCCCGAGGCCTTTTAATCGGTGGTGTCTCTTTTGTGTTTCAGATACTGGACCAAGGAAGGAGCGAGTCGTCTCCCAGCCATGTGGCTGAGGACCCAGAAGAGGTGAAGAGGAGTTAGGACCTGCTGAGTTGCTTCTGTGGACCCCTAGTGACCCTACGCATGAGCGACACCCCCCCCCCCCGCCAAAATCCTAAGATTTAACAGCTCTCCTCAGCTCTTGCAAACTCTAAAAGTCGTGGCTTCCTTTATGGAGTCCGGGTATCTAACATTTGGGCTTCCTCTCTTCCTACTCCCTTCAGGAGTGGAACAGAGGTGCAGGGGTCAGCCATCATTGCATCTTTGGAAATCATGGTTGTTGTTTTCCCCCTGTTTTGCATCATTTGAACTCTTCTCACCTGCTCTCTTTCCTGCCCAGGTGCAACAGCTGCGGGAGATCCTGGATCGCAGGTCCCATACTGAGCTGTACGAGCATGAGAAGGACCTCCTATGGAAGATGAGGCAGCTGATCCGAGACTACTACCCAGGCGCTCTTGCAAAGCTGCTGGTGGTTACCAAGTGGAACAGACATGAAGACGTCGCTCAGGTGAGAGGTGTCTTGGTTGGAACCCGTGGGGCTAGTCCCTAGGAACGTTGATCATGATCTTGAGGACTAGAAACTTGCCTGTGGGGGAAATTCCCCAAAGGTGCCAAACTGCACAAGATACGAAGGGAGGCTTGCTCTATTTAGACATCAGGAACTACAAATGGACACCCGGCCAGGTCCTTCCCGCTGAGAAAAATGTTCTTCCTTTACAGATGATTCACTTGCTGCAGTCATGGCCGGAGCTGCCGGTCCTCAACGCTCTTGAGCTGCTAGATTTCAGCTTTCCTGACCGCTACGTGGGCTCTTTTACAGTCAACTCACTGAAAAAGCTGACGTGAGTAAAGGGCGACGAGGGTTTCGGATGCGCCCCATTTGGGGCTGGCGTGGAGATGGCAAGAGGAAGCGTCTCGCCGGGCTTAGGGTGGACGACCCGAGAGATCTGGGTTCAAGTTCCAACTGGGCCGTGAAATCACTGGGCAACCTTCAGCCAGGCATGATCTCCTTTCCTTCTGACCTACCTTGCAGGGTTGCTGGGGTGATAAAACAGAGGCCAAGAGTTAGGCCTTACTTATTATACTTACTGGAGGAAAGATAGCATCTATCAAGCACCTGTCATTTAAATACACCATTGGAATTTTTTTTTTACCCACTGGGTTGTTAGTCTGTGGAACTCCCTGCCACAAGAGGTGGTGATGGTATCTAGCCGGGATGCCTTCAAAAGAGGATGGGATAGATTCCTGGAGGAGAAGTCCATCACAGGTGACAAACCATGATGGAGACGTGTCATCTCCAGGCTTAAAACCGGGGTACTTCAAGGGACAGATGCAGGGGAGTGGCATCAGGAGACAGAGATCTAGTCTCATGCGCTCCAAACGCATCTGATGGGGCCACTGTGAGATACAGGAAGCTGGACTAGATGGGCCTTTGGCCTGATCCAGCAGGGCTCTTCTTAGGTTCTTATGTTCTTATGTTCACAATTCTAAGCTATTTAGATCAATGCTTGTTTTTTTAAAAAAATAGTTGTGATGCAAAAAAAAGTTTAATAGGGTTTTTAAGAATATGTCATAATATTGAGTGAAACCGCAGCCTCCATTATCCCCACTCAGGGTGTGGGTCAAACCCAAACCCACGGTGATCCGCTCACACCCCTGTGTCTTTCTCCTTCCGCAGAGATGCCGAGCTCTTTCAGTATCTCTTGCAGCTGGTGCAGGTGCTGAAATACAAATCGTATTTTGACTGCGAACTGACCTGGTTTCTCTTGGACCGAGCCTTATCGAATCGCAAAATTGGACATTTCCTTTTCTGGCACCTCAGGTAAGAAAAAGGGGAAAAAATTCAGAGGCTGATTTGAAATTCCTGTTGCCGTTGAAAATGGGCAGATTTTCAACCCCGGGTGGATTGTTGGTTGCCAAGTCAAATCCTGGGAATTGTCTTTCCATAAAGCAGAGAAAGAGAGACATCTGAATCATTGGATCCTAAGGTAGACTGCCGTGGACTAAGGGGGCTCATTCTCACTCTGGGCAGCTCCACATTTTCTGGCTGCCGCTTCCCCTAAACGAGAAAAAAAGTCGAACTAGCATCGTCCCCGAGGTTCACTTTCTTTAAACCAGGCATGTCCAAACTTCGGCCCTCCAGATGTTCTGGACCACAACTCCCACAGTCCTTTGCCAATGGCAATATAAGCTTAGAATTCTGGGAGTTGTGGTCCAAAACATCAGGAGTGCTGAAGTTTGGACATACCTGCGTTGAATTCATATTCCCTTCTCTTCTCGGCCTGCGTGTTGAAGATCAGAAATGCACGTACCTTCCGTCGCCATCAAGTTTGGCTTGATCCTGGAAGCTTATTGCCGGGGCAGCATCCACCACATGAAAGCGCTGATGAAGCAGGTAAGTTTGGGGCTGTTAACGAGGCAGATTCCAATCCCCCCCTCCCCAACTTTCCCCCTTAAGAATTAGATAGACCCTAAGGTACACTGCCATTGTATGTGGAGGCTCTTTCTTTCTAACTACTGAGTCGTTCTTGCACCTTGGAGGGCGGCTTCCCCCCATCCCAATCTACTTCCTCTGTGCCTCCGTGAGCCAATGAACTGAGTATCCACCCCCCCACACACACACATGCACGCACACCTCATCCGCTGCGGATTTCAGATCGAAGCCCTCAACAAGATGAAAGCCTTGAGTGACATCATCAAAGCCAGCGCCCAGAGGAACGCCCGGCCCCAAACCAAGGAGTTCATGCACACCTGCATGCGCCAAGAGACCTACCTGGAAGCTCTCTCCAACCTCCAGTCGCCCTTGAACCCCAGCGTCATCCTGGCCAAAGTCAGGTGAGTTGCAGAGGCTGCCTTGGGCACACGGAGGTGGAAGGGTGGGCCTCTCTCTTTCTTGGGGGAATTGTGTTCCCCCCCCCAGCCCTGTTGTTGAAGGGTGGGTCCCCGAGACCGGGAGCCATAAATCCCTCCTCCCCCCCCCGCCCCGCCCCGCTGCCACTTTTTGCACTGAGATTTTGGGTCAACGCTCTTAGAGAGTCTAGCCCAACCGATGCCTCTGGATGCTCCCAAGAGTCCAAGATGGGACTTATTGGCGGGGGGGTGGGGGTGGAGTGACGGATCCACCTTGGCTGCAAGCACACACACATAGACACACACACACACACACACACACACACACACACACACACACACACAAAGTGTGCCCCACATTCAAAGGATCCTGTTATTTTCTCCCCTGCCCGGCACTGTCCGTCAGATGGACTGTGCTTGTGTGTTACCCCCTCTTGCATAAAATATAGTAGGGACACCCCTCTTATCTGTGGGATCCGTATCTACCGATCTCCTTATCCACGACCAAAAAAATAGTACATAACCCCACTGTAGAAACAGGAATTGGAATGTATTTCCAGGGTGCATTTACCAGAACTGACCACTAGTGGGAGCCAAAGACCATGGAATGTATATAGGGTCCCATGGCTACTGCTGCCTTCTTGTACTTGGCAACCTTGAATTAGAGGATGCTGGGCTTTGTGGTTCAATATTCTGACTCCCAGTATTTTATTCCTGGGAAATAAAAATCCCTTTGATTCACACCGTGGTTGGTGTCTGAGAATCCGCTGGTATTTCTGGATGGGCTGAGCCTTCTCTTTTTAATTATTTTTTTTTGGAAGACTTGTATTTGTGCTTTTGACGTTCTAGCGTGGAGCTTTGCACGTTCATGGACTCAAAGATGAAGCCGCTGTGGATCGTGTTCAATAACGAGGAGATAGGAGGCGGCACTGTGGGGATCATTTTCAAAAATGGAGATGGTAAGAAGGGTCCCGGATGAGTTCAGGGCGGAGAGATGGGTTGGGCAGCGTCAACAGCTAATTCCTGGAGGAAAAAACGGGCGGTTGGAAGCAAAATTTAGAAGGGACTCGTTAACAATTTTAAAAAAAAATCTGGAAGGAAAAAGGCTGTGTGGATGTCATGCAAAATGCACCAATAATGACGGGCGACAAGAGATCCTAATCCGTGTTGGGGAGCGACCGTCCGAGGCATCAGTAAAACGACGAACGTCTCGTTACAGATCTTCGTCAGGATATGCTGACGCTGCAAATGATCCAGCTGATGGATATCCTGTGGAAGAAAGAAGGCCTTGACCTGAGGTGAGCTGGCTGCCTTGAGGACAGGTCGGGAACTGGCCGCCGGTCGGCTCAGCCTGTCCCTAAGTGGGATGGGAAAGCTTTGCCCCCCCAAACCCCAGTCACAGGAGAGGTTTACAACAAAAGACTTCTTGGCCTGCTTCCCAGCGATTTGTCCCAAACCCACGCCCCGATGAGCTCAAATTTGCAGAAATAATCCTATCTGTTCACAATGAGATGGTGAATTTCCTGGCGTTTCGCCGTCAACACCCTCCCTGTTCAGCAGGCCTTATCAAGACCATCTGGCCCTCGTCTTCTCAACGAATTACCTCTCGCCGGACGAGGCTCCTTGAACCTCCTCCTCTTTCTCTGCTGATGCCCTCCCTTGGATCTTGGCCGATGAGTTGCCCTTATTTTAAATTTTAATTTACATTACCTTAGTTCATTTTAACTGAGGTCATCTTTTGACCCACCCAGTGACCAGGTTTCTCTACAACACATACAAAATGAAATAAAATGCACGCATTCGCCTCCCACCAAGCCCAATTGGCTCCTTCAGATCTTGAACTGATGGACACCCCAGTAGTTTAAGTCTCTGGCTGTGGACCCAGATGTCAGATGTCCGCCCTTGGCCTCCTTGAAAGGATCTGGACTCGCTGATCCACCGATCCGCAGCTCAAAAGTTTGATCCCCTTACCGTGTTTTGAACCCCACCTCTGATGTTGTCTCATTAAGGCTGCCCATCTCTTAACGAGCCTGGGCCATCTCATTCCCTCCCCAGGATGACCCCTTACGGCTGCCTTTCCACGGGAGACAAGACGGGCCTGATCGAGGTGGTCACGAACTCGGACACCATTGCCAACATCCAGCTCAACAAAAGCAACATGGCGGCCACGGCCGCCTTCAACAAGGACGCCCTTTTGAACTGGCTGAAGTCCAAGAACCCAGGGTAGGTCTCTGGGACGGGTTGCAGCAGGCTTTCCCACCGGCTCCTCTTCCTCAGCCGATCTGCCCTTTCGCGGTCTCAGTAAATGCGACTATGCCGAAAATAGGGAGCCACCACCGAGCAGGCCTCTCCCTCGCCGGTTCCTGCCATGTCGTCTTTGGCAGAAGGCGCTCAGAGCTGGGCCTCAAGGGGGAACGTCGCAGTGAAGACAATATTATGGAATGCCCTCCCATGCGAGACCCGCCTGGCGCCAACACTGGTGACATTCCGGCGCCAGGTAAAAACGTTCCTGTTCCAGAAGTCTTTTTAACTGATTATTGTGGGTCCTGATGGCGATTCTAGTGTAGTATTTTAATATATTGCATTTAACTGTTTTATTGTTTTAATTTTATTGCAATTGGATGTTTTAATGGTCTGAATTATTTACTTTGATTGTGAGCCGCCCAGAGACCTTTGGGTAGTGGGCGGCATACAAGCTATATTAAATAAATAAATAAATAAATAAATAAATAAATAAATAAATAAATAAATAAATATTCCTGATAACTTGGTCCTAAGCACTGCTGGAAAGAGAATCCTAAGGCACTTACGTACCTCTTCCAGTATGGAACCTTCTTATGTTGACGTCACTGAAATTGGGAAAGAATTAATTGCAGAGTTGGTGCCATTTATCAACACAGGCAGCTCTTTTCTTTAAAAGTATTGCTGGGGGATTTAAATTAGATTTTTGGTCTCTTCCCCCCCCCCACTGCCATTTACTGGGGTAAGACCATTACAGGGTCATCGTGGCCGCGGCTGTTCAAATGAGGGGCAGATTTAATTCCGTGCCTTTGTCCTGTCCTGTCACAGCGAGGCACTTGACCGAGCCATTGAGGAATTCACCCTCTCCTGTGCTGGGTATTGTGTGGCCACGTACGTGCTGGGGATCGGCGACCGCCACAGTGACAACATCATGATCCGTGAGAACGGCCAGGTACGGCGGGATCGGGGCCAAGGGCCAACTCACTTTGGTGGCACCACTCTGGGTCGGACGTCAAAACCAGCCCTGTAAATGTGTGGCTTGTGATAGGTGATGGGGTGGCCTTTCTCATCAGCCACTCCCTACGGCCTGCCCACAAAAAACATTGCACGATACCCCAGAGCACAGAGAGAACTCCTAGTTCCCTGAGCTCCTTGCCCCTCTGAAGACGCCGGCCACAGAGTCTGGCGAAAACGTCAGGAAGAAAAACTTCCAGAACGTGGCCAAACAGCCCGGAAAACTCACAACAGCTATCAAGATCCCGGTCGTCAAAGGCTTGGAGAATGCACTGCGTTTAAGTTTGAACTGCGCTGGGGAATAAAACAGGAGACTCAAGAGGGTCGTTCCTCAAGACGATCAGAAATGGAATGAAAAAGACGAAGGGCCTTTTTCCAAAAGCAGGAACAGTTATGCACAACCATGCTGATGTCTGTGAGGTTTACGCAGCTCTGACTTTTCTCCGCTCAGAATGCATTGCCTCGTTTTTGAAACAAAAAACCAAGCAGAAACGCTACCTTGTAAAAGGCTTTATTATTATTATTTTCCGGGCTGTGTTTTGAGAGTTGGCACCCGATCCGGGTGGAAGGGTATATAAGCAGAAACGACTCATGGGCTATACACGTGCCAGCTGGCCTTAACCTCTCCCGGCGTTGCTCTTTCTAGCTGTTCCACATCGATTTTGGCCACTTTCTGGGGAACTTCAAGACGAAATTTGGAATCAACCGCGAGCGCGTCCCGTTCATCTTGACGTACGATTTTGTCCACGTGATCCAACAAGGGAAGACGAACAACAGCGAGAAGTTTGAACGGTAAGCATTCGGTTCCCACCTCCCTATTTCGCTCTCGATCAGGGTGGCGGCGTTTCGTGGCTCTGCCATTCTTTACTCTCTCTCTCTCTTTCTCCTCGTGGACAGATTCAGAGGGTACTGCGAAACGGCCTACATGATACTACGGTCCCACGGCCTCCTCCTCCTGCATCTCTTTGCACTCATGAAAGCGGCTGGGCTGCCGGAGCTAAGCTGCTCCAAAGACATCCAGTACCTCAAGGTGAGAAACGGAGAAAGAACTCCGTCTACGGCAGGCGGCGGTTGTTCCCTGCTTCTCCATCTGAAGGCGGCCACAGATAGTTTGGCATACGGTTCATTTCTATATGTATGCGATAGTGGGAGATCTTTCTTGTACTCCTGCCGTGTTTCAAGGCCCTGCAAAATTGAGGAAGGGGCACAGAAACGGAACAAAGCATCCTAATAATGCACACACACACACCTGCTTAAGAGCAACGTCACTGCCTGCACCTAGCGTGCTGTTAGTCTGTGGAACTCCCTGCCCCAGGATGTAGTGATGGCATCTGGCCTGGATGCCTTCAAAAGGGGGATTGGACCAATTCCTGGAGGAAAAGTCTATCACAGGTGACAAACCATGATGGAGACGTGTCATCTCCAGGCTTAAAACCGGGGTACTTCAAGGGCCAGATGCAAGGGAGTGAGAACAGGAGACAGAGATCTAGTCTCGTGCGCTCCCAGACACATCTGGTGGGGCCACGGTGAGATACAGGAAGCTGGACTAGATGGGCCTTTGGCCTGATCCAGCAGGGCTCTTCGTAGGTTCTTACGATTACATTCCAGATTGTAAAAGCATCGGAACAAAGACTTGATGCCCGTCCTTGCATTCAGAGGCTCCTGGGCCCGAACGCAGCGCAATGCAGTTCACAGAAATATGTCTCTGTATTAAAAAATACGTGCCCCCCTTCCTTTCCCTCTAACTTAATACTTGCACCTGCTCCCTTTCAGGACTCGCTGGCCTTAGGGAAGACCGACGAGGAGGCGAAGAAGCAGTTTCAGCTCAAGTTTAACGAAGCCTTGCGGGAGAGCTGGAAAACCAAAGTGAACTGGCTGGCCCACAATGTCTCCAAGGACAATCGGCAGTAGTTGAGCCTCTCTCAGCTGTCCGGGCAGAGAATTGGCTCCTAAGCCGGGATGGTTGGAAGACAGGTTTACCTCTTCTTTTTTTGCCTGTTTGCCAGGTCAGCTCTCCTGATTTGCCAGGCAACGAATAACCTAGATCTCATCGCAGGAGATACGGTCAAATTCCAAAACGATGTCCTGTTATGTTTATTTCCCGGGAGCCAGGAGTTTGGAGCTGGATCTGCCCTCGACCTGACAACGCAGGAAGCAGGACAGTTGGTTTGCACTTTTTGCTTTTGAAGAATTACTCTCCGCTGTGTGTATGTGAAATCTTTTATAGTGATAAGAGTGGATGTCCTTGCTGGTGGAGCAGCCGTTGCTGCTGCGTCGAAAACCTCCAGCCTAGAAAAAAGAGCAGGTCTCTTTTGTAATGATACCTATGTTCCTCTTTAATACCCCCCCTTTCTAAAATAAGTCAGAAATGATGCAGGTGCTGTCTTAGTTCGACTCATGGTGGTCGCTGACATCCAAAGGTACGCAGGTCACATTGTCCAGAGCTTCTGAGACCTAGAGCAAGAGTCTTAAAGCTGAGATCTCTTCTCAACTATAACTCCCATCAACTTCAGGGGAGAGTCTATAAACACAGACCCAGTGCAAAGCTTTTACCGTCTTTCACAAAAGCTTCTTAACTCGGAGTTGCTCTATCAGCTCACAACGGGTGGCTGTTTCCAACCAACCAGGTTCAATTCACCCATTAAAGGCTAGAAAGGTTTATTTTAGCCAAAACCGGACCTCTGTTTCTTTGAAGTTTTAGTAAGGTTTTTGGATCTGCCAGGATGGGAGATACAGATGATCAGTGAGCAGCGTTGGACACTTTTTGGGTTATCAAACAGGCCACGGTTGGGCGCTGCATTAGTGTAACCCAAAACCAAACCAAACCAAACCTAGAAGTATGGTCACATTTGTATGCGTGTGTTTTTTTTTAAGTAAATATTTTGCCTAGCTCTGTGAAATGGCACTGAACAGAGGTACTAGATGTCAGCCGGCGCCGTACCATTTAAGCCAAAGAATTCTACTGACCAGTGTTTACATAACTGTTTCAAGTGTTTGTTGGTGACACAAATATAGATATATTTGATCAAGGCTGTTCAAGTCTCATCTTGTAGTTTCTTCAAAGACTCTCCAAGTAGGCAACAGGGATGTGATCGGATCTACCCAGCTGGCGTTTCCTGCCAAAACCTATGTGCAATCTTTGTGGGTGTCTTTCACACACACACACACACACACACACACACACACACACACACACACACACACACACACACACACACACACACACACACAAGGTGACGGGCGCCGGCATGAGAGATGGAAGCTATGTTCTGATTTGGGGAAAAGAAGAGGGGCTTGTTAAAAAGCTGATGAACACTCACTCGCCTATGGATCAACTCCTGGTACAGAATATTGCTTACATCCAAGTATTCATGTCCTGCTGTGGTCCAGGCTGATGCCTCCTGCTCTAATTTTCTTATCTAGCTGAAGCTGACGGGTCTTCTCTCACTAAACTACCTCATGCTGACATTCAGCATTCCTGGTGGTACTAAATGCTGGATGGTGGATTCACCTCCAAAAGAAAAGAAGAGAGCAAAAAAATCCACTAATTACTGAAATCCTCAAAGAATTACTGACGACAGGCGTTAGACGCCTGTAAAAATCCAAACTTGATGGTGCACTGTGAGGCTACCTTTATATTAACAAACCGTGCTCAAGTAATAACCTTACACCTGTTTGGCATCATTTTAAAACAGCCTCTAGTTCTAAATATTGACCAGATTCAGAGGGAGAACTGATGCAGAAGTCAGTGTGACGGTGTGGAGTAATGCTAGGGAGGATGGATGGGAGAAATTCAGATACCTTTAGAGGACCGCTCAGATAGTGTATTCTTTTGATTTGTGAGGAATCTGTATGTGGGACTCCTTTGGCTGGTAATGAGAATTCTACTCATCGATACCCAAATCCTGAAGGATAAAGGCAATACTGTATTTCTATGTAAATTCAGCCACACTTGAGAGAAAAAGAGGGGAAGGGGGAGGACTTCTTTTGTTTTGTAGATCCAGAAATTTATTGTAGCTTAGGTTTTCCCAAACTTGGCCTATTTAACAATATACACATCTGAAATGTTAGACCCATGATGGCTACAAACGGCATCAGGAAAAAAAAAGTTTACAACCTCAGCATTAGCATTTAAGAAGAAAGAGGGAAAGAATGCGAGAGACACATGATCAAGTTTACAGTCTCTAAAATACAGCTGCTACAAGTGATGGTATTATGGGGGGGAAAGGGTGGGTGGGTGGGTTAGAATATTCTACACAGGGACAGTAAAACAGGACCAACTGGAAACAAGTTAAACGTCTTCCCAAGGTGTTGCGTTGTGGCTGCTGCTTAAAAAAAACCAAACTTATAACTAGCTCTTATGTTATTATGTAAAAGCAGTTAGAACAGATTTTCTGGGCCGGTTTAGAAGCCTATGATGTTACCCTGATGAAAGGGGTGGTGGTGAGGATCCCGGCAAGCTGATTTAAGAGCGATCCATCTTCCTTTGCTTACAAAGCAGGCTTCTGGTAAAAGGCACTCGAGAGACCAGCTTACAAGGAGATGAGAAAACATAAATTGTTGCTTTGGTGTTGGTACGAGGAAGGCGGCTTTGTGTTGGGGGGAAAAAGAAGCATCTTTTTTGGAACGGGAGTTCTTAACCTCTGGCCCAGAGGTGGCCTTCTGGACTCCCAGAAGGCCCAGCTAGCAAGGCTGAAGGCGGAGGATTCCGGGAACTGAAACCAACAAGGGTAGAAGGAGAACAGAGCCAGGGAACCACCAGAGGAACCCTCTCTGGATTGACCTTCCAACGCAGGGGTTCCCAACCTTGTCTTGGACTACAACTCCCAGAAGCCTTCTGCATGCTCTGTATACTGGCCAGGGTTCCTGGGACCTGTAGTCCAAGAACATTGGGGGTGGGGTGGGGTGGATCCAAGGGTGGGAACCACGGGTCTTAAACTTCGGAAGACGGGAGGCAATGGCAGCTAGAGATAGGCTTCGACGTATCCTGGATGAAAGCACTTGTGTTTTGCCACAGCTGCCCAAAGCGATGCCCTGAGCCCTGGCAAAGAACATCGCAGTAGCTGGTTTTCCTCCCTTTAGGACAGTGATGGCAAACCTTTTAGAGACCGAGTGCCCAAACTGTGATTCAATACCCACTAATTCTTTGCAAAGTGCCAATACAGCCATTTAACCTGAATCCAGGTGGCTGTGAAGGGGCGGTGTCGGGTGCCCACAGGAAGGGCTCCAAGGGCCACCTTTGGCACCCGTGCCCATAGGTTCGCCAACACTGCTTTAGGATCTCTAATTCGGAACGGCCAGAGAGCTAGCCAGGAGGGGGTGAGGGTGACACCAGCCCAAATGCTAAACGGGGCAGAGTGAGCAACCCAGCGATCAAAGCAGGGGCATCATGCCTTTGGCTGCAGAACCCAGCCGGCAAAACGAAAACGGGGCAGACCAAAAGGAAACACGAAAACGAATAGGGACAAGGACCCACCCCGGCCCGGGAAAAGCCTCGCCCTCACCACCACCACCGAGGGCATCCTCTTTCATCGGCTCGCATTTCGTAGCTTTCAGGGGAAACCCCAGCAGCAAATCCAAAGCCCAGATGAATTTCAAGCCTTCCGTTCCGGACCACCCCCTTTCTCCTCCCCCGCCCTTAAACCTTGTGGTTGGAAAACGGACGAACACACAAACGCAACGAAGGAGGCTCCCAAGTGCAGGAGGAATCATTGAAAGCGAAGAAGAAAATTACGTACGTTAAATGTAAACACAAGGACAGGTCCCCCGCCCGCCCGCCTGCCAACCCGAGCTTATGACATCCCCTTCCCGAGTTACTGTACAAAGAGCGACACGGAATGCTTGGTAGTGTTTCCGAAGGGATGATGCCGGCGCGGCCGTGCGTTCAAACTAGGAATATCCCTCATTCACCGGTCTGGGGCCAGAGGACCCTCCGACCCTGGGGCTCCTGGACCCGAAATCATTCCGAAGCGGCCTGACAGGGCAGGAGTGTTAAATCGGAGGCTGCCAGGGCTTTTCTAGGCAAACGGCACCGACACAACGACACATTTACAGATGGTGTGTCTGAGCCACCCCACCGTGCCTCAAAGACAAACCTTAAATCGAGCCAATCCTCGACAAGGCAAGGTAGCCACCCCCGAAGAGGTCTTGCCGGTGAGGTCTTTTGCAGTTAAATATTTTCTTTCTTCTTTTTTCCCCCACAATGAAATAAATTTAAATTTATTTGTTTTTTTACAAAAATGAAAGATGAAAACCTATCCACAGAGCTTGGGCCCGAGTTTTTTTTTTTTTAAAAAGATTGTTCGAGTCTAATGCCTCCGGATCAGCGTTAACGTCTCTATACTAAATGAAACTCGTCCCACGCTTCTGTCAGCAGGAAATTGAAAAGGAAGAAGAAGAAAAATAACCTTATCACTACATCATGCGGCATGATTTTTTTTTTAAAACCGTAGCATGGTTCGTCCCTCCCCCAAGCCCCCGCCCCCGGGTTTTGTTTTGTTTTCACTACCACAAGTGACATAATTACAGAATCCCCATCTATTTACAAAATATTAAAAAGTTTGTTAATCTTCTACATCTTAACCTTGTTCTGCCACTTTACACATGCACTAGAGTCTGAAAGAAGAGAAAAGAATATTATTATTATCTTTAAAAAAAAAGAGTCACGGGCCGTGGAATGAGCCACCACACACACACACCCTAGCAAAGCCCCCTGAAACGAAGGAAACCAAAGCAAATTATTAAAGAGTTTACCCTTTGTCGCGGGACGATTTTGGCATGAATTATTATTATTATTTTCCTCCTGGGAAAAGCAGGGCAAGGAACCAAGCGTAGCACCGGGCCGACCCTCCCCTCCCCTCCCCCCCCAAAAAACCCCCATTAAAATAAAATTTAAAAAAATTCTAATTGGTGTGCCTCCGAGGGAGCTCCCGTGTTCCTTCAATGGGACGAGACCAGGAGAGGAGAAAAAGGCAAGGTCCTTGCAAAGTAAACAAGAAGATCAACCGTTATCGTAAGTAAAGAGCTACCCAGTTACTGCAGGAAGAGGGAGGGAGGGAGGGAGGGAGGGAAGGTGGGGGGGTGCTTGCTTGCTAAGAGGCCTTGGGTTGTGTTTGTGTGCTTGTGTGTGTGTGTGTGTGTGTGCACGCCAGGGGGCTCGACAGGGGAAGAGGGAGAAAAACAGACACACGCCGGGATGGAGGGGGTGCTGTTTTTGTTGCTGTTGATGACGATGGCTGGGTCTACCAGCCCGGAGCGACCGGCTCACGCCAGCGGGGGGTTCCCTGGGAGCGATGGGAATGGCTGCCTTGTCGGTGGAGTCTCCTGGAACCGAAGAACAAACTCCCAAAGGAAGGGGGGAGACCGGGGCGAGGCGTGCGCCAATCAATAGGTGAGCGTCGAGTCGTCCCACTCTAACTGCTGCTGCCGGTTGACGTTCTGCTGGTCTTCCTCCCGCTCGCCCTCTTCTTCCTCGCTGCTCTCCGACTCCGCGCTGGTGATGTCGTCGTCCTCCTCGCCGTCTTCGCTCTCCTCCTCTTCCTCCTCCTCCTCCTCCTCGCTGCTGTGCTGGTCTTCGTAGGTCTATGCGAACAGAGAAGGTGAACAGCTTCCCTCCCCTAGGAAACACTGCCGTCCCCGTCCCCCCGCGCCACCTCCCACGAGGTGATACACCGCCCGTCGGAAAAGAGGGGGGGGCGGCCGCTGGCGTCCCTTGGGCGGAATCCGCCCGCCGGGGAGGAACCCCCCCTGGTTCTCTGGAGCCAAGGATGGGTGCAATGGGATTTTTGCAAGTGGACACCAGAGTTTGATCGCCTGCTGGACCCCAAGGGGGAAAGCCAGCCTCTGCATCCTCCGGAAAGCTAGTTGTTCCCAACACACCTGCTCCCGCCCCCAAAGAAAAGACCGGCGAACATCTTACTTTATATCTATAAAACCCAGAGGAAGCTCTCCAAAAGTCAGAGGTCAATCAGCACACAATTATTGTGAGCACGCTAAACGTGGTCCTGCAAGACGCGTGGGCAGAACCATCCACGGAGAAGACACCAGAGGCTGAACCAAGCACAGCAGCGTCCTCGTGTCTACCGGGGATGGCTTCCAACGCGCCCTTTCCCCATGGGTGCCAAAATAATAATAATAATAATATGCAAGGCAACACCACTGAGCCCCCAGGTTCTTCTGCTAGGCTTGAGGCTTCTTCTAGGCCCTGCCCCCTGGCGTGCGGGTCGGCGAGGCAGGAGAAGCGGGATCCAAGCCCGGCGCGACGGCCTTACCTCCATCGGGTTGACGGTGATGGTCAAAGCCGAGTCATCCCAGTCCATCTCGTTTTCCTTCCCGGAATCCTGGTCCCGCAGGGTTCTCTGGTGGGCGGCTCGGATCCGGAAAACCCCCAGGATAATCATGAAAACCAAGAAGCTGACGCAAACCACAATGACGACGGTGGCGGTACTGGGGACCACTGGGAAGGGCGGGGGAACAGTGGGGGGGAGGGGGTGAAGGGAGAAGGTGGGCGGCATAATTATTTCTGCAATTCCAAGGAGGCCCCAGAGCAGGACTTGGGGTGGGTGGGTGAGGAGCGCAAGGCCAGGAAAAAAAAGGAATCCATCCCCCTTTTCTCTCGGGAATGAACAAACGGGGAAGGCGAGGCGGAAGCCCCATGGTGGGTCAGTAGAGGAGACATCCTTACCGGAGAACCCTGGGTGAGGGTTTGCAAGGTTGTGGCCAGAGAGGTCCACGAAGGAACGGTGGACGGGCTGGACAAACTGGGGCTGCTGTGCGGCCATGTGGTTGGCGTGGTCCATGGGGCTGGCGGTGTGGATGACGTTCACCTGAGAAGCAGAAGTTTTTTTTGGGGGGGGGGGTAAAGGCAGGAAGAAGAAAAGGTGGGGAGGGGAACAAGGGGAACGGTAAAAGATGTGTTCCATTTCTCCCGTTGAAACAGTCTCCCTTCGTCAAATCATCAGCACCGTGCCTTACTTTAGTGTAACAAATAATACACTAGGACCCCCTATGGCTATCCAGTTATTCCTTTATCCACAGAAGGAAAAATGTTACAAAGCAAAATCCTAGAAATGTGTATTTCTCAAGATGAAATTACCAGGACTGGCCACTAGAGGGCACCAGAGACCATGCTATGTATCGCATTAAAGCGGCATTTGCTATAATCCACCGTTTTCCAACCTCCACGAGGGAACATGGAAGTGATTCCCCCGAGGATCTAAAGGACCTACTGTATATAAATGCAGAAGATTTCCAAGTTCTGGGGAACATTTTTTGCCCCGTTCACTTGAAGGAGTCCCTGCCAGTCTGAGTTGAAAACACAGGGCGCCACTGATTCATGCCCAGACTCGTTCTGCCGCTGAAATCTACTTCTTCGGAGTCACCCGTCAGATCGCTTTGAAGCTCTCCAAAAAAACACCCAGCCTCGCTCACGTACCTCCACTTTGAACTCGTTGCTGACGTAACGCCCGTTGAGCTCCGAGCAGACGAGTTTGAACTTGCGGTCAAAGAGAGCCACGGCGTGCCAGTTCCGGTACCGGATCAAATGCAGCACCTCTTCGTAGCTGGCCATGGTGTCGACCCCTAAAGGGGAGGGACACCGAGATTTATTATTTATTCTACTTACTTAAAATCTTCCTCTTCCTCTTGGCCGGGGGGGTGGGGGGTGGGGACGGGGATGGGACGAACTTTACCTGTGACGACCATGCCCAGGTTGGAGCTGCTGATCTCCATCCCCTTCTGCTGCAACCGGGCCGTGTCGACCTCCAAACTCTCTTGCTCCGGGTTGAGCTCCTCCCCCACCACGGAGACCTCGCAGGTATCCAGATTGTGCATGATCTCCTCAGACACCAAGGACTCTTGGACTGCCGGAAAGCGAGAGGGTGGAGGCAAAAGAGATCAGCAGGATCCGGGAATGGAGAAGAGAGGCCAAGAGACCCAGAGCAACCCTATCGCATTGATGGCATTCACGGACGACTAGGACCCTTGCATCCGGGGGTGGTGACTGGCAGCTCCGGGAGACAAACCTGGCCTGTTTCCTCTAACCCTAAGCCAAACTTCAAAGAACTGCCCGGATCACCCATGCTAGCCAGGCAGGAGACCTGGGAGTTCCAACCCCGAGGGAGGCCCGGAACGTTGTAACGAGGAGTAGGGCCTTCTCGGTGGTGGCTCCCCAGTTTTCATAGAATCCTAGAGTTGAAAAGACCTCAAGGGCCATCTAGTCCAACCCCTGCCATGCAGGAACCCCCATCACAATATTTCCATATTTGGTCTCTTCCAATATTTGGAACCAGCTTTCATGGAAAAGCCACCAGCATTTACGTGTCATCTTCCCGCATTCCCTTTCTTCTACTTTTCGCCCACCTCCATCTCGAATCCCAGTTTGTGTGGTAGGAAAGAGCCGTTTCGCCCGCCCCGCCCTGAACGCCCTGCACCCCCCCAGGTTCGGCACTTTGCATCGTTACCTGTGGGGTCCTCCTCTCCCTCCCCGTCCGGCTCAACCTCCCTGGTGATGGTGCTGATGATGCGCAGTTCGGGGAAGAGGGACACCCCCTCGGGGCTCTCGAACTCCGAAGCCGACCGGGCGAAGTGGTTGATGCCGCTCAGGCTGATCTTGGGCTCTTCCGGCTGCAGGACCATGACGTAGCCGTCCACGAAGGGGACGGAGAGGCAGGCCTCGTCGTTGGAACACCTGCCAAAGGCGCGAGGGAGAGGAGCCCGCCGTTAAAGAGCCGAAGGGGCTTCTCGACTCGGAAACGACAGTGACGCGTGACAAGGAGGGGTGCCTCGCTTTTTTGAAATAAAAAACCAGGCAAGCACCACCATGACACCACCCTCTATCTCCTCGGCCTCTTTTGCACAGCAATAAAGTAACACCCCCCCCCCCGGTGGAAGATCTTTCATCTCCAAAATGCTTTGCCATGGACCCTGGTGGCCTAGTCTCCTGGGAGCTGGAAGGCAAAACCATGTCCAAGGCCAAAATCCCCCTCAAAACAACAACAACAACAACAACAACAACCTATGTGTTGTGAGTTTTCCGGGCTGTGTGGCCGTGTTCTGGAAGTTTTTCTTCCCGACGTTTCGCCAGGCTCTGTGGCCGGCATCTTCAGAGGGGCAAGGAGCTCAGGGAACTAGGAGTTCTCTCTGTGCTCTGGGTTACAGTGCTTGTACCTAGGAGACTTTTTCTCAGGTGTGTAAAATGCAAAGTTCACCAAGAGCTGATGGTTATTTGTTTCTTTAACCTAGTTATAGTCCACCATTCTCCTAAACCTGCAGGTCCCACCAACTGTGGGCTCGCCCAGGTGTTCTCGGGACAGCCACTCCAGGAAACACCCGGCCAGCCGAGGAGGTGGTGTGTGAATGCTTCTGGGAGAGGCGGTGAGCCCAGTTGGGGAGCCACCGTCCTGATCGATCGGCCACGGGCGGCCCATGATCGCTCGATCCCTCACGTGAGGAAAGGACTCACGTCACGGTGCTGGTGATTTTGATCCGGCGGATCCCAGGCGTCGGGAACTGGCGGGAGTTCAGGTAGGCGATGTGCTGCATGGCTTTGTCGAAACGCTCAATGTCGTCCCCTTCCAAGGTCAGGGCCGACTGGCTCGGGTTCACGTGGATCTGGAACGGAGGCCAAGCCGGAGGGAAGGGGGGGAAGACGGCCGCGAGGAAGGAAGGAAGGGGAAAGAGGGGGTTGGGGAGGAGAGGGAGAGAGATCAGAACTTGAAGGTGGGAGCATCATTCGTTCTGCGCCGCAGATTTCTTAAGCGGAGCGCGAACGAGTCTTCTGCAGTTAAGCAATTCATCAAAGCGAGTTTCGCAATGGTTGGATGGCCCCGGCGTAACTAGCTTGGGGGGGGGAGGGGCAAATAAATCACACACATTTTATAACCCAAGGCAGAGACAAGTGCGTGTAGCTAGCCAACGTGCGTTCCATCCCCATTTTAACAAGAATAATTAATTTAATTGCCCCCGTTCTCTGCTTTCCCGTCCGCTGCTGCAAAAGGTCAAGAGGACAAAAAGTTACGGAAAACTTTGCAAAAACTACCAACTATAAAAAAAAAACCAGACCTTTTCAGATATAAGAACATAAGAACATAAGAAGAGCCCTGCAGGATCAGGCCAAAGACCCATCTAGTCCAGCTTCCTGTATCTCCCAGTGGCCCCACCAGATCTGTCTGGGAGGGCACGAGACTAGATCTCTGTCTCCTGATCCCACTCCCCTGCATCTGGCCCTTGAAGGACCCCGGTTTTAAGCCTGGAGGTGACACATCTCCCCATCATGGTTTGTCACCTGGCACGACCCCTACCGCCCTGAGGGCTACAAGCGGTGCCATGCCAATAATCGCCATGTGATTTATCCTTTGGCGATTCAACACCCGATTCTTCCTTAGGTGGTCTTCCAAGAGAGGGTGAATTCCAACCGTTCAAGAATAGGCGGAGGAGAAGATTTGGTAAAAACAAATCTTCCAAGCCTGCGGAGGCTAGATGTGCTTCCGTCATCGCACAAACGTACCTTCAAGCCTTTGCCGACGCTGTCGGCCGCCTGGAGATCCAGCCCTTCTTTGCAGGTGTAAAGACAGTCGATCACTTTCTTGTTTTCCAGTTTCCCCGAGCGGATCATTAAACCAGCCAGGTTGCCGTGGAAAAAATGGACCATGCGGAGTTCGCCACCTTGTTCGGAGGAAGGAGAGAAGAGGCGCCTTGAGCCCCGGGGAGAGCCCATCTTTGGGTACAAGACCCGTTCCTCGTTTCAAAACCGACATGCAGGTTAGTCCCGGTGCCCGTTTCTGAGTCGACCTTGCGGTTACCGCCCGAGCGCAACGGAGGGAGAAGAACTTAAAAGAGAAAGGCACTCATGCAATATCGGCTGCTGAGATGAGGGGGGAGGGAGAGACGGATTAAGCCCGGCTTGGTCTCCCAAGGCCAGGCGGGGCTTCCTCATTGCAAGCATGCGTTCTGCCTTCAAAAGACACCAGGGCCAACTTCGCAGCTCTCATACGGAAAACGTGCCTCCGACGAAAGATAGGACAGGAATACTAATTGCCCTAGTCAGGGCCAAACTAGAACACAGGAAGCTGCCTAATAACCAACCAGAGCAGAGGGCCAAGTTGGTTCAAAACTCCCCCATACCTAAGAGGTCGGCAACTGGAACCCCTTTGGATGCTGTCAGGCTGTAACACCCATTAGTCCCGGCCAGCACAAGGGGCACAAGATGTTGCAGTCTGACCGCATATCCAGGACAGCCCGCTTTCTGGTGGCACTGGGTGGTGAGAAGATCATCAGAGTTTTCGGTAGGGTCCGTTCCCAACCCCACCCGGAGAGGCTAAGGGTTGAACCCGGGGCCGCCTGCGTGCATCCCCGGGGCTCTCTCATGGGGCGATTGTTCCTCCATCTGCAAAGCTCCCTTAATTTTCTTAAAAGCAGCGGAGGAAAGGGCCGGGCCACCGCCATAGGGATGAGATGGCAGCCCCGATCCACAAAGGGAATAATTTTAGGACTAAGCTCAGTTTCACATTTGGAGAAATAAGGGGATGGATTAGGACAGAAGAGAACAGCCCATGAGAGATACCCTGGAACAGTGGTGGCAAACCTTTGGCACTCCAGATGTTTTGGACCACAACTCCCAGAATTCCGAGCCTAGACTGACAATGACAAAGGACTGTGGGAGTTGTGGTCCAAAACATCTTAAGTGCCAAAGGTATGCCTTTTTTCCTGCTCAAGAAAATCTAACCAAGACTTAGCCCAGTCTTTTCTATGCTGCAAAATTATTTTCCCCTCCAACTGCTTTCCTATGTCAATATATATGCCGATTTCATCTTGGGAGGCTCAGAAATTAATGTGTGCTATGGCTTCTTAAAAACTGATGATAGCTCTCAGAAATCAGATTGTTCTTACTACCACTACTACTAGTTAACATCGTTGTTTGCATAGTAAGTTATTAGAAAGTTATTCTCCCCCCCCACTCTCTGCAGAGTTTTATGCAAGATGGAATTTAAAATCAAACAAAATGTTCGCATTTAATTGCCCCTGAGAAGCGAAAGCTACCAAGCTAAAGAGCCCAAAACGTTTAGAATTAAGAAAGGCTTCCGCTACAAGGATTACGAGCGATGCAACATTGATCTCCCTTCTTGTTATTTATCTTTTGGCAATTAAACACCTGATTCTTACTCGGTTCGGTGATGAGCTCCCTGGTTTTTTCCTTTTCTCTATTAGCTTGCCTAGGAAGGTAGAGTTGGCTGTTAAGCCCCGAAATGGACGTGGGAGAGAAAGAAAAAAAGGTGAGCATACATGAAATTAAAAAAGAAGATGGACGGAAAACAAGGCCAGCCCGTGTGATGATGGAGCGTCCGTGGCCGCAACTCAAAGGCTGTCGTTTCATGCGGTGCGTAAGATGATGCGAGTCACGGCTTAGAAGTGAAAGGTTTGTTTTCCACCCATAAGCATCCCCAACCCACCCCTCCAAAAGACAAAAATAAAACAAAATAAAAGCCCAGCACACAAGAACACCAGCAACCTGCAGGGGTCTCGGTGGCCTTTTCTGTGTCATTCTCATTTCCTGTCAACTCTGCAGAGAAGGCAACAGAAAACAAAAAAAGATATAGGATCAAGAAGAGAAGTGAAGAGAATTGGAGAAGAGAAGGAACGGGGTTATTAGGAGCGGCTGTTGATCTGTCACAACACACACACTCTTTGGAGGAGGTGTTCCATGGGCCAGCTGCCCGGCTGGCTCGCCTACCCGCTCCGTGTTTGGTCAGGAACAAGACTGCTCCGACTCCTTAGGGCAGTGATGGCGAACCTTTTAGGGACCGAGTGCCCAAACTGCAATTCAAAACCCACAAAGTGTCAATTCAGCAATTTAACCTGAATCCAGTTGGCTGTGAAGGGGCGATGTCGGGGGGGGGCCCACAGAAAGGGCACCGAGGGCCACCCATGCCATAGGTTCGCCAACACTGCCTTACGGACACACTTCGTTTCTCAAGCGTTGTGAGTCATTAAAAATAAAGCTCGGGGGGTAAAAAAGTAACTCCCCCCCGCCACGCGCAAGGCAATGCCCAGAAGCTCTCTAGCTAATCAGAGTGCTTAGCCATGCTGGCTAGGGGATTCTGGGCACAGTAGTTCCAAAACGGTTTGGGTTCTCTCCCCCCCCCAGTTTTTTGCTCTGGGGCTAAATAGGAACAGAAGTGTTTTGCTGGTTCCTAATAGGGGGAGGAAGACGGACATCAGGTTATTTTAAACAAGCCGCAGAGCTTTCTATGAAAAAGGTGTGTTGCAATTTGGAGAGAGAGAAAAAAAACAGATTAAAGGACGAGGAAGGAGAAAGGGAAAACTGGTGCATCCCTTCCTGAAGGATCCTTGGATCCGTTTGCTCCGGTGGTGGACAAGAAAAAGCATCGTCAGTGGTGCTGGAGGCAGTGACTCAGCATAATGCGGCCTCCCCCCCCTCCGGGAACGGCTTCCCTAACTGCTTTTGCATGTTAAAACCTACCGCTGCTGCATTTCTTTTTATAGCCGACAGCAGCAAACAAGCACACGAGAAAAACTGAACATCCTCCCACCCCTGCAGACGCAAAATCCCAAAGAGCGCAACACACGAGCGCAGAGGCAGGGACAAGGCCGTGGGGAGCCTTCCAGTTTCGGGGAGATAAGATGCCCCTGTGTAACACATCCACGGGGTGGGGTGGGGTGTCTAAGCTACTGTAACGGCATCCACTCTTCCTCCCCACAGGAATGTTAAACTACCTTCTCCGCCACCATTCTCAACATCACCATCGCGGTTCGTATTTGCCAAAAGTGCTGCAGACACACACACACACACACACACACACACACACACACACACACACACACACACACACACACACACACACACACACACACACACACACACACACACACACACACACACACACACACACACACACACACACACACGTTGAAAAAGTGTCCTGCGTCCCCACTGAACATAAGAACATAAGAAGAGCCATGCTGGATTAGGCCAAAGGCCCATCTAGTCCAGCTTCCTGTATCTCACAGTGGCCCCACCAAATGCCTATGGGAGGGCACAAGACTAGATCTCTGTCTCCTGCAACCACTCCCCTGCATCTGGCCCTTGAAGGACCCCGGTTTTAAGCCTGGAGATGACACGTCTCCGTCATGGTTTGTCACCTGTGATGGACTTTTCCTCCAGGAATCGGTCCAATCCCGTTTTGAAGGCATCCAGGCCAGATGCCATCACCTCATCCTGTGGCAGGGAGTTCCACAGACTAACAACACACTGGGTAAAAAAAAAAATTATTTTGTCTGTTCTCACTCTCCCAACCCTCAGTTTGAGTGGATGTCCCCTAGTTCTGGTATTTTGTGAGAGGGAGAAGAGCGTCCCTCTATCCACTTGACTCATGTCCTGCATTATTTTGTATGTCTCAATCCTTTCCCCCCTCAGGTGCCTTTTTCCGGGCTAAAGAGTCCCAAATGTTTTAGCCTTTCCTCATGAGGGAGGTGCCCCAGCCCTGTAATCATTTTAGTTGCAACTTGCTAGCCATAGAATCCATGGGGTTTTAAAGACACCTTCCTGCAGCATCTGACAACTGATGCAAGGAGTCTAAGCAGATGTGGATTAGATTATTTCTGTCTTCTAACAGCTACGGATTCTTTCCCCACACACACACACAATCTCGCTGAGGGGACAGACCCGTGTCCAGCTAATTATATGCACAATAACGGGCCGGAACGAACCAGCTGCAGATTTTAAAGAGCAACACCAAACACTCATACAAGAAAAGTTGACAAAGAAACAGAACGAACGTTCTGGTCTTTGTTAGGATGTCCGGTGCCAAAATAGGGGGCTCGAAGGGTTTTTTTTTTTTTTTACCTTGCCAACAGGCGCCGACTACAAGCTGGGACTCAATTTTGGAGGGATGGAGCGGGTAGTCCTCGGTGACAGGAAAAGGTTCGACGGAAACGCCGTCCACGTACAGCGTGACAGCCGGAAATTCCACGTTGAGGATGTAGTGGTGCCACTCTTTATCGCACACCTAGGCCAGAAGAGGAGCTGTTTTTAAAAGGGTCGCCGTTTTTGTCCAGAAAGAAAGTTTCTGGGCTGGCACTGAGGCAGGAACGGGACGGTTGGGTGGAGCTCAGCTTAGCTCGGCCTCAAAGCCGCCCGGACCCCGTATATATTGCTTACTAGTTATTATGCTTTTACTTACTGTATATACTCGAATATAAGCCTAGTTTTTCAGCCCTAATTTTGGGCTGAAAAAGGGGTCCTCGGCTTATATTCGGGTCAATACTTTTAGCCACTGAGGCAAGTTTGGGTCGGTGGCTAAAAGTTTAAAATTAGGGCTGAAAAACTAGGCTTATACTCGAGTATATACGTACAGTATATAAATAACATCCCAGGCAAGCCGCATATGGGCACCTATAAGAGGCAAGTACGTGGGGGGGGGGGAGACATGACGATACCCGGAATGGGGAATAACAGGATTGGCGGTCCAGGAAATCCAAGCATCCCATCCCTACAAATGACCCCACGCAGTCAAATATCCCGGATATGGGAGACCGTGAACCCCAGCGAACGGATCGGCCTGGAATCAAGGAGTGACCGAGGAGCGCCAGAAAAGCCGACCCTGCCTGGGAAACCCGGGAAAGCCCACCTGGTTGAGTTTCCAGTGGAATTCCGCCGGTTTGTAACTCTGCCCCTCGGAGGGGTCTTGGCGGAAGAGAAAAACGAGCCGACAATTGTGCACGTACAGAGAATAATGGTGGCGGTTCATGTCTGCATAAAGGAAGGGGAAGAATCAGGTTACGTCCAGAAGAACGATGGACAAGCTCGCCTTTTCGACGAGTCCGCACTGACTTGTAACGGCAGCCTTCCCCGATCAAAGTCCCTCAAGATATATGCGGCAACGATCCCTCCCCTGAATTTTCCTAATGGAGGGAAGACGATAGGTAGTGTCCCCCCACCCACCCCCAAAAAACAGATGGAGGGTACCCCACTTGGAAGAGGCTGCGTTTCAAATCAAGGGAGCCTTATAAAAAGAAGTAAATGGAATTGGTTTCGGAGAAAGTAATTATGTCCCCGGAGGGCAGTTCTGCAGTAATGTCGATTTTTCCCCCTCCTCCTGACGACCCGCAACTGGCATTTTCAGGACTTGTGAAAAATGTCCTCCTGCAAAAACAATTACCTCAGCCTAAATTTTACACAGGGGCGCCGTAAGAAGAAATAGAGGCGGACTGAAGCCATGAGTAAATAAAGGGCCATATTTTTTTCTGTTGGGAGGGGGCGGGGAGGCGGGGAGGCCCTGACACCTGTGCAAAGGGACGAAGTAGGATGATGGATGGAACATCCATTTGGAAAAGGATCTGAAGCAGAATGGGCTCCGAAGCCAGTGGTTAATCAACAAGCTTTAGTTTCAGCTTTGTTTTAAAACCAGACTAGTCCCAACAAGCACTGGTCAAAGAATCTATGCCGCTCGGAAGGTTCCAGAAGTACAAAACATCGTTTCATTGGGATCTCAATTACGAAACCTCAGGTTTCCTCTGAATCGAGATCACCTACCAAGTGCTGTCCATCATGTTCAAAGACTGATGCTATCCACAAGGAAAGCTACTCATAAGTCATAAGTGGGAGGAAGGTGGAGGAGGGAATGAAGAGAAAAACATGTTGTCCTCAGAAGAGGAAGAATCAATCCAGTCTTTTATGGATTCCGTTCCCTTGGCAAACTGGCCAAGGAATCGTATGGCAACGCTTGTTAGAGAGAAGGATAAAGCACCCACACTTCTGACAGCCACTAAAAGGAAGAATTGGACTTTTTTTTTTAAAAAAAAGCACCAAATCAGAGCAAAATAGCAGTTTCGGACTCGTCAGGTGAGGGCCGAAAAATACAACCCGGGAGAGAACGGGAAGGGATGTGGCCAATTCTTCTCATTCCGGCCAAGTCAAGCCAAGTGCTTGTGGATTCCAGCACCCCACCCACGGGGAATGTTTGTGAACGTTCCGTGGCTTCCCCAGAGGCCTGAAACCCTGTGCCGGGGAGGGGGGGTAGGATGCCAACAGAGACTCTTCTTGGTGATATTTATTTCTCCCGCACCTGTCTTATCCGAGTTGCACAGCACGGCTTCTTTCTCCCTGGCCCCGGGGCCGTGCCTCATCCAGACGGAAATCACGAAAGGCTGTTTCGTGTCGACGGCGACGACGCCGTCGGGGATCCTCACGGCCTGCGTGCCGTTGAACTCGAAGACCTGGTCGCTGTCGTGGCCGTTGTCGGTGGGGAGGCCGACGGTCCAGTTGGCAGCGCTGCTGGGGGGTGGGAGGAGTTCGGCGGTTCCGGAAGAAGCCCCTGCGATCCAATTAGGAAGAAGGTTGAACCAGCAGATTCCTGACGGGAGGAGCCGTGTTCGTTTGGGGTGGGGGGGGAAGGGTTCAATCAGAATCAGAATCAGAATACTTTTATTGGCCAAGTGTGGTTGGACACACCCAGAATTTGTCTTGGTAAAATATGCTCTCCATATAAAAGGAAATACAGTGGACCCTTGTATAACAAACAGCTTGTATAACATAAAATCTGTACAACATAAAAAATTCCGGAGATAAGAGGAAATTTGCTTAACATAATCGTCTATGGTTAAAATCCGTACAACATAAAAATGGGATTACTCCATTTTCAATGGATTCCTATGGGAATTTGTATAAAGGAAAATTTGCTGAACATAATTTCATTTGGAACGAACTGATTCCTTTATACAAGGTGCCACTGTATAAGAATCATATAGTCAACAATAAAAACACAGTACAATGTAACCTATTATTTAAAAAGGAAAAAGAGAAGTAAAAATTATTTAGTCAACAGTTTGATAGCACTTGGAAAGAAACTATCTTTATATCTAGTTGTCCTAGATATAAATGTATAATATTTATATTATATATATTATATATAATATATATATCTATATAATATAGATATAAATGCCTCAGCCAACGCACATCTTTCAGTACAAGAGACAGGAAGGCACCCAGATGGGGAGAGCAAAGCAGGCGTGAGATCCAGAGATGGCCGGATGCCACCTCCTCCTCCACTCGCGCGTTTTGTTTCGGATTCCCCAACATGTGGTTCGCATGAACCACACACGGAGAAGGCTCCGTTCCTTTCTCCCCCTCCCTGCTGGTCCCTTCCAGCCGCTCAGCTCAGAAAGCCGAGTCGGGAGATCAGAACACGGAAGGAGACGTTACCAACGGGGGGTGGCCCCGAGACGAGCGCGCGGGGCTTGATCTTACCGCAAAGCCTCTGGAGGGATTTCTCCGAGTAAGTGTCTCGGTCGCAGCCTTTCCCGATGTGATTGGTCTCCAGCTCGACGGTGGCCTGCACGGACGTGATGGGCTCGTCGCACGTCTCCAAATGGATGTTGGGGAAAAGAGCAAGCGCCCCGGTTCCGGGTTCGTACTCCATTCGTTTGCTCCAACCTTGGAAAGAGAGAAGGGGGGCGGGGAAAAAGAGTCCTGCTTGGTTTGCAGCCCCCGATTGTGAAAAAGCATTTACTTAAGTTACACAGAGGCGGTTGGAAAGGGTCTAAAAACGTCCACTTGTAAAAAAGGCACGACACAAGAGGAATAGGCGGTGCGGAGGGAAAAGGAAAGACGTTTGGACGCAGTATGGTGATCAGCGGCGCAAGAGGGGGGACCAGGCCACGGACTCACCCTGCCAGCTGGGCTTGCACGTCGGTTTAACGGTGATCTTCACGAGGACGTCCTCTGCCGCTCTTTTCTTACCACAGTCGTAGGCGGTGACGGTGAGCTTATACTGGTGTTCCTTCCCGTAGCTCAGCTTCTCTGTGTTCTTAATGTAGCCTGGACAGGGTAACAGCAAGTCAGTTTTAAAACATCACAGGGACAAAATCTGGGCCGTTATGATGAAGGCTAAGGCCAAACACACAAACGCAAGCAACCTGTCCTTCTTTGAGAACCGTTCTCCGTCTAGCGTGTTATCATTTTTCCTGGGTTTTTTTAAAAAAACACACCCATTATTAATACTGGCAAATTAACGGCTTGTTATTTATTTATTTAGCTGCTGTTGCGCAGCTACAACTATGCTCGCGACCTGGGGTTCAATCCCAGGTTGCCGGCTCAAGGTTCACTCAGCCTTCCAGCCTTCTGAGGTCGGTAAAATGAGTATCCAGTTCAAAAAAAAGGGGGGGGGGTTGAAAGGGGCAGGTATAGCCTGCATAAATACTTATAAACCACCCAGAGAGTGTGGTATGCACGCAGAACATCTGCTTTGTTCGTTATAACGTTTGACTCATCAACACACGGAACGGCTTCACAACTGCAGATTATACCCTTCAAAAATAAAATACCTACTATTACCTATTGCTGAATAGTTTCTGTTAATAGCCCTAAGCGTGACAGAAGGGTCACATATGGAGAATAGGATGGACTTCTCCAGAATATATTGCTCATCCAAGCATGCCTACTGAAGTTGAGGGTTAAGCCAGCCAGAGCTCCCTCAGGGACCCCAACAACGTCAGAGAGGAGCCGTGAGTTGATGTCTTTCTTTCTTTTTTACCGTCTTTGTCAATGGCAAAGGGGACATCCGGCGTGACGATCTCGTAGCTGCAGATCTGGCTGAACTGGGGGGAACAGTCGGCGTCCACGGCTTCGACGCGCAAGATGTTGTCAGACCTCTTCCCTTCGATGACGGCCGCCTTGTAGGACTTCTCTTTAAAGACCGGGGCGTATTCGTTGACGTCGTTCACCTGGATGTGCACCGTTGCTCTGGAAACAAAACAAAACAAAACAAAAAAACACCAACCCCCCCATCAATCAATCAAATCAAACAAAACAACAGCGGGCGATCAACACCAGGCACGCTCAAAATGCATCACAAGCTTGTCAATGTGTTTCACGGCAGTCAATCGAGGCACAGAATTTCAGTGTTCTCTACATGCTAGAATTCGGAGCCAGAGATCTGGAGTTCGATTCCCTGCTGGCCCTTCTTGACAAGGGCCAGGCGTGATCATTATTGTGTCACCTCTAGCTCTGGAGTTCTAATACAGTGGAGCCTTGTATAACAAGTGGTTTGTTTTAACAGAAAATCTGCTTCAAGGAAAAAAAAATTCCAGAGATAGGGGGAAACCGCTTAAAAGAATCGCCTATGGCGGCGAATCCGTACAACAGAAAAAACAGTCGCGATTAGGGATTAATCCGTTTTCAATGCCTTCCTATGGGAAATTTGTACAAAGGAAAATTTGCTGGACAGAATTTCATTCCTTTATACAAGGTCCCACAGTATCTATCTTAATTCCTTTAGACAAGGTCCCACAGTATCTATCTTTCTGGCCCTAAAGGTCCCTCCAGTCAGCTAACAAATGATAACAATTGGGATATA
Organism: Phrynocephalus guinanensis; assembly: GCA_037367245.1. Taxonomy (NCBI): domain Eukaryota; kingdom Metazoa; phylum Chordata; class Lepidosauria; order Squamata; family Agamidae; genus Phrynocephalus; species Phrynocephalus guinanensis. Next base: position 2,649,765 of record CM074753.1, on the reverse strand, counting down.
AACACGATGCCGTTAAGAACCAAGCCCAGTAAAGGAGGCACCAACGACAGCATAAACTGTGCCAAACCCTTTTCATCCCCGCTGGAATATAAAAAGGGCTGTCGGAAGGAAAAAGGCTTTTGCCTGCTGAGAGGAGGATGCGTTTGATTCCTTGCTTCCTAAAACGTGGTCTCTGCAAGGAGGAGGTTCCGGAGCCTGCCAGCAGCTTAGAAGGAAAAAAACATTTCTCTCCTGCCTGTGCCAAATGTTCCTCTAAAATTGACAGGAACACAGTCAAAGGGCTTCCTTTTTCTATCTGTTATCCCAGCAGCTTGTCTCTGCTGCAGAGAAGCGTAACATTTGGGAATTATTATTTTTTTCAAATCCAACCAATGTACTGTGGACAAGCCAGGAAGCCGCCCCCTAAATTACAAATGGTGTAAAACAAGGGAGGACGACAGTAACCCTGAAGGGCTTTGGGACTACAAGGCCCATGATCGGGTGGTCTGATTTCTTACTATGAGTGACATCTTATTAAAAAATGAATTAGGGAGCTCATGGATGGCAGGGGAATTAACTCTGCTGGCTTAGACAGGTTTTTGCTGCAGTCCAAGATTTTAATTTCAATGAACTCATGCCAAGTTGTTTGATTTTTTTAAAAAGCAAAGCTGTTTTTTAAATGCAAGGCTTTAAAAAAAGGTCAAAGGAGGCAAGCTTTCCCTGAATGACTCGCAAACTTTTAAAAATGGATTACTGCACTGAATGTGTTTTGATGTTGCTTTTTTTGCGAATGGTTTTCATTGACCCTTTTATTATTGTATACTCATGGTTGTTTGCTTCCATGCTGTTTTTAATTGCTGTAAGTTGTCTTGGATTCTTTTTAAGAAAGGTGGGTTTAAAAATAGTTGGTTGGTAGGTAGGTAGGTAGAAAAGAAGGCAGGAAGGCAGGAAGGAAGGAAGGAGCTGATAATGGATGGATGGAAGGAAGGAAGGAAGGAAGGAAGGAAGGAAGGAAGGAAGGAAGGAAGGAAGGAAGGAAGGAAGGAAGAGATAATTCAGAATGCCACCTAAATAACTTGAACGTTTAGTAGAAAACCCTGTAAAGAAAGAGGAAACCAGCTTCCCCTTGTCACTGAAGGTTATTAGGGGAAAAATGTGTGCCCTTTATTAGGAAGCAAATAAAATAAAGTAAAATCAATGGAGGATCAAGTGTCAGGAAGCACAAGCATTATCTGGAAAGAAAAACGGCTTTTGTTCTTCCGAGTCTTAATGAATGTCCCCGTTCTTCTCCTGTGCACAACTTCTTTGGGTTTTTTTCAGCCAACTCAACGGAGACACAAAAGGATCCATTGCATATTTCACATATCTTGGTTTTCACCCTTTGCTCTCCGTCAACAGACAATGCTCGGCTTGGAGCCTCTATTGGGACTGGTCAGAGTACGGCATACAAGACACTATAAGAACCTAAGAAGAGCCCTGCTGGGTGAGGCCAAGGGGTCCCTCTAGTCCAGTGGTTCTCCACCGGTGGGTCCCCAGATGTTCCTGGACTGCAACTCCCAGAAATCCCTTCCAGCACAGCGAGTGGTGGAGGCTTCTGGGAGTTGCAGTCCAGGAACATCTGGGGACCCACCGGCTGAGAACCACTGCTCTAGTCCAATGTCTTGGATCTCCCGGTGGCCCCCACCAGATGCCTCTGGGAGCCCAGGAGACCACTAGGCCCCCCTGCCTCCTGGTGCCGTTCCCCTGCGCCTGGCACTTGGAGGGACCCTCCCCATCATGGCTCGTCACCATCCTGTAAGGCAGGCATGTCCAAACTTTGGCCCTCCTGATGTTTTGGACCACAACTCCAAGAATTCCAAGCCTGGATTTCCAACGGCAAAGGACTGTGGGAGTTGCGGTCCAAAACATCTGGAGGGCCAAAGTTTGGACAGGCCTGCTGTAAGGGCTAGGACAGGTTGCCGTTGGCCAGAGCTCTCTCTGCTCCTTTGTGCCTCGCCTCGGGCAGCAACGCACGGAGCCTTGGAAGGCAGTCGCCAGAACGAAAAGGCAAAGAGAGAGAGAAACGGCAGCCCATCATGGAACGAAAGCACTGCAGTCAATAGGGCCGTCGCCCCTTCTCTCACCCCCCCCCCCCCCCACCCCTCCCGTGGTACTCACTTGTGGGACTTTTTCATGTTGGCTCCGTCCGGTCCCTTCCCGCAGTCGTAGGCCTGGATGGTGAACGTGTAGTCTTTCTGCAGTTCGCAATCCAGCTTCTCTTTGGAACGCACCATCCCCTCCCCGGTGGTTTTGTCCACCAACACGGCTTCGAAGGGGACATTTTGACCGTGGATTTTAAATCCACAAATCTCGCCTAAGAGATCCAAAGGGGGAGCCAGTTAGTCTTCCCAGGTTCGTGGAAATACTCTATTTGCATCTGTAATTATTATTATTATTGTTATTCTTCTTAAAATACAAACGCCACTCAACCGTTTTGCAGCCAAGAGAGGGTTTTTAATTTTTTTTTTTTTTTTTTGTGACGGGCTGTGGACAAAGCAAAGAAGCGTTGTGCTTTAAAAGATGGGTGAGTTCCGGGAGCGTTCAAGTTTGTTTGGTTTGTTTGAAAAAATAAAAGTAAAAGGCATACCACGTTTGGCTTTCCAAGCAACTGGTTTGAGGTTTTTTTTTTTTGTTTAACTTTGCATCCATTCATGCAGGGATACAAAAAAAGAGAGATACAGAGAAAAGAGAGATTTAGGCAGGCATTTCACAGGAGTACTTGAGGAAACTTGAGAGTGGATGAATCGAGACCTTGGAAAAGCATACGGTCACCTTCTAGGCCAAGCTAATAAGAAAGAGCTGGGCAGCGCGTTGGCTTTGAACCGGTGGAGGAGGTTAAAAATGTGCAGTTACGACATCCATGGGGCGGGTGGGTGGGGTAGATGGGAGGAAATATTTGTGGCGTCTACAGAAGATTCAGCACTGTAATTCACAAAAATTCTGTCAATTGGACGGAAGGGAATAAAGACTTCCTGTGCAATGTACCTGGCTTAAAGAGAGAGAGAGAGAGAGAGAGAGAGAGAGAGAGAGAGAGAGAGAGAGAGAGAGAGAGAGAGAGAGAGAGAGAGAGAGGAGTATCAGGGAATCAGAATGCACTACTGAATGAAAATGGTAGAAATACCATCTGTTCGGGCATCCATTTCAACAACGACAAACCAATTCAGCCCCATCTGTTTAAAAGCAGAACCTATTTACAGGCTCCAACGGGTTCTAATTCTTGGCGTTTCTACCTGGACTTGCACAGACCTGGAGGAGAACCGCTGAGATCTAGTATAAACACACCCAATTTCCTACCACACTAGCCACCGTACGGGGCATTCTGAGAGGCCCCTCTGGTTTGCACAACCCTTATCCTCTGCCTTCTTCAGCTCTAGCTGGGGTGTAGGGCGAGGCCTCTGCCCATATTCGTGTGGGGTGAGCTTCAAAGCCGAATTTGCAAATCCCATTTCAAGCCTGAAATTACAGCTAACCACAATTAACCGATGCATCAAGAGAGACGCAACACGGCACCTTGGTCTAAGTCCATAAAAGGCAGGGAGGGCGGAGCAAACACACCCAACGGGGACTCTGAGATTAGGAATGTGACAGCCTCAGTAGCTCACGGGATTTCCTCTTAGTGGTACCCAACGTGATGTAGGGTTCTCAGATCATAGGCTCATGAAAGAGTTTAGTTGGAAGGGGCCTACAAGGACATCAAATCCAACACACACCCCTCTGCTCCATGCAGGAATACAGATGTTCTTGGACTACAGCTCCCAGAAATCCTGGCCGCACAGCTAGTGGGTGAAGGCTTCTGGGAGTTTTAGTTCAAGGAATCTGGGGAGCCCAAGGCAGAGAGTCACTGGTCCAGGCTATCAATTTGCTACCTTGTGCTATAGAATGAAAAGGTTCACTAGGTGCTTATTTGTTAGCAAGACATGACTAGCTCCTGAAAAATAAGCTATTACACGGAGAACGCAGGATGGGTGGGTAATCAACCAACACAACCTAAACCACCAACCAACCAACCAACCAACCAATCAACCAACTAACCAAGCAAGCAAGCAAGCAAGCAACTTACCTACCTACCTACCTACCTACCTACCTACCTACCTACCTACCTACCTACCTACCTACCTACCTACCTACCTACCTACCTACCTAACCTGTCCATCTAAGTCTGTATTAATACGCATCTGTCTAGACCAGTGGTTCCCAATCTTTTTCGAGTTGTGATCCTCCAACTCCACCACCACCACCACCATGTTTGTGTAAAATGTCGTTTTTAGTGGGGTCAAGTCATAGAGGCTTCGTTCTGTTCCCCAAAGGGCTGGTTTCTCCTATAGATGCACATCATTGGTATCTTGACTCTCCCACTCTGAACGGTCAAGGAAGGAAGCTCAAGGAGTACGACACACATAAAGCAATTCATGACCCCCCCCCCCCAGGAGAAAACACTTCACAGCCCTCAGGTTGGGAAACACTGGTCTGGATCATGAACTAAACCTAAATCTGAGCTTAAATCTGAGCACCCTCCTGTTGAAATGGATGCCTGATTTACCAATATTTCTAGCCAAGGGTTGGTTACATAACATTTTTTTAAAAAAAATCTGTTTTATTTTGAGGGAGAGGAGTGGAGGAGAGGCAGGGAAGAAAACCAGGAGGATAAAATGGGGTCCAACCAATAAAATAAAATGCAACAACAAAAGCATGACAGGATCTTCCGTTTAAGTGCTGATTCCCCGTTTCACAACCAAACGTTAGTGGGTTAATAATATTCATAAAAGGGGAGAGAAAAACCCGTCATCACCTTTTTTGGTGACGGCCACCTCAAAACTCTCTAAAGGGAGAAAAGATAAACCCAATGTCAGTAAATACAGGAAAGGCGGCGAACGGAGGATCAAGTCAAAGATGTAGGCATTATATAGACCACAATCTCCCCTCCCCTTACAAAATCAAAATCTCAAGGTTAGCCCCTAGGAATGCAGCGAAATTCAGCCTTATTGTGTGGTCAGCCGTATACCTTAAAATACATTTACAGTGGAACCTCGTATAACATATGGTTTGTATCACATAAAATCGGTACAACATAAACAAATCCGGAGATAGGGGAAATCCGGAGGAGGGGAGACCAGACTGCAAAAGACTACTATAAACTGCACCATACAATTAAAACAGGTACTCCAGGTTCTGCCCCAAAGCTAGACCATCTCGCCACAAAAGAAGTCAGGGAAAATCCCAAAGGAATACCCACAAAATCTACCCGTCCTCTTCCCCTTTCGCTCGGCTGCCAATGCTGTTAGATCTCCCTTCTTTTCAAAGCCCCGATCCTGTGATCTTTTCTCTACCAAAAGGAGGACACGGACAAACAACCCTCTAATTAAAAGCTTCCATTGAAGGGCAATTAAAAAGAAAAAAAGATTCCAGACACCAAAACGGACCCCGGTGCATCGTCTCCTACTGTCTGGCCAAGAAACAACCTGGGAGAGCTGTGTTTTAATAGCCACTCGTTAAATAAAGTTGGCTCTCATGCCTGTTGCTGACCCTTGGCAGGTTTCTGCAACAAGGCAGAGCAGTTAAAAAAAAAGGCTATACAAGAGGGTATAGTGAGGTTTTTCATCTTAAATGTGAAACAGGACAAGAGTCTCCTTCCAGGGTTCATGTCGTTGAAGACCTAATTGTTTTGTCTTCTTCAAAGCCCACTTTAGAGCAGCTTCGTTCAATATCAACTTACTACCATATTTAGTCTGCCTCCTTCTCCTAACAACAAGAGCGACGACGACGACTGACACCTTTGTTTACTGCATTTTTTTCCACTTGGGACCAAACCAAGAACGTGACAAACCTTGAAAACATGGAAAAAACTTGGGGGGGGGGGGAAATAGAATCGCCGTGTTTCCCGAATTCGACTTTCGTTCGCATGCGTGTCTACATGCTTATGTGTCTGTGTTTGCAGGTTGGTTTTAGGGGGGCAGCCCGTGCCCCCATTTTCAAGCAAAAACATCATCCCTGAAAAGTCCCCACCCCCTTGGTTTCTGCTGGGGTGTGTGAACAGAGTGTGCGGGTTCGATACTGCCCGGTGGCATTTCAAGCACGCCTTTAAATTTTAGGCAGGATCCTCAATTTTTCCAACCTTGGAAGGATGGAAGGCGGAGTGAACCTTGAGCCAGCTTCCTGAAACCCTCGGGGTCGAATTGGGGTCGTGAGCAGAGCCTCGACCGAAGTACTGCAGTTCATCCACTGTGGCAGGAGACTGGGAATCGGTATGTGATGCTGTGCCCATCCAGAACCTAGATCAGCTGTCTCCAACCCACTGCCTTCCCTTTGCTACCAACGACACCACCCGCAACCTCAACCTTATAGGGCCAGCTCTCAGCGACGGTGAGAATATGTACAGTGGTACCTCAACTTACGAATTTAACCCATTCCAAGTGCATGCTCTTAAGTCGAACTACTCTTAAGTCGTGGTACCTATCTAAAAAATTTAAAAAAAGAAGTTAAAAAATAAAAGAAATATTTGTAAGTCGAGCAGACCCTATCTAAAATTTGTAAGGCGGCAATTAAAATGCCAACAGCTTTCCGCTCTTAAGTCGAATTGCTCTTAAGTCGAGCTGCTCTTAAGTCGGGGTAACACTGTAGTCTGAAATGTCTGAAGGGTGCCCATTTTGGGGGAGACTCCAGGCCTTGAAGCACACTGGAGTAGCTACATAAGGAGCATAATGATCCTGTCTGTTGTTTGGGGTGCCTCATTCAGGCTCTGCACTAGTAAAGAAACAGGGAAGAACCAAAAAATACCCATCAAATTGTTTTTAGTCACACGATGAGACCTTTCTGGTCTACGTTTGCAACTCAGCCTAAAATATGGTCCCAGAAATCTTCACACAGTATACACCAACAGGAGATACTTCTATTGCTTCTCAGAATGACCATCTATTCATTGCGCTCTGTATACCGTTAAAACCAACAACGTAATGGTATCCCAGCCTATGGCAGGGCCTGATCCTCTCAACCCCGGCTTCTTACGATGGCGGACCCCCAAATTCTTGTCCATGGTGACAATAAACTGGCTGGCCGGGCCTGAAAACGTTTTGCACAGGGGTTCCCCATTTATCGGGGTGACAATCTGCCCATGTCCAGCCCTGCCTCAGGCTGTCGGACCCATTTTGGAACGATCGGGACTTCTCCTCCAGCACAGGCTGGGCGTACCAGTGCTATGGGGCTTAGGTTTCGTGGGGCTGTCCGCTTCTGCCTGTAGATGTTCCCCTACCTGAGATGGGATCCCGTCCTTCATACTCCTCAGCAGATGCCCACTTTCCAATTCATTGCCTGTCTATTTACATTGAAACTTTCCCACAACTTAATAATAATAATAATAATAATAATAATAATAATAATAATAATAATAATAATAATAATAATAATAATAATAATAATAATAATAATACAGAAAGCAAGTGAATGCATTGACCAATTTTAATGCTATAAGATGCCCCTCGATTCCTTGTTCTCAAATACTTGAACATGTCTTAATTGTACTGGACTGTCCATTATCCCTCCTTACTGTAAGCCACCTTACAGTAAGGAGAAAGGAGGAGTAAAAAATACTCTAAAATAAAATAAGATAAATAAATAATTTTAGGAAATTACAAGCAGCTTCTACTTCTTTCTCCGGCTTCCTGAGATACAAGCCCTTAGCAAATAAACCTTCCCGTACCTGCGAAACGAAGCGGGGCGTCCTTGTCCAGGGCTATTAAGGGGGGGTCCAGCAAGACTGTGTTGTCGTTTTCTGTAACGATCCCGTGGTATGTGGTTTCGATCCACGGCTTGTGCTTGTTGACTATAAACAAAGGACACAAAGCAAGAGTTAAGAGTGGTCTCCATCATTCCCCCACCCCTTTTGCAAATAAATAGATAAGGAACAAGGAATCTCTGGATCTCCAAACACAGATCAATTCACACTCCTATAGAATCATAGAATCATAGAATAATAGAGTTGGAAGAGACCTCAAGGGCCATCTAGTCCAACCCCCTGCCATGCAGGAACCCCATCACAATATTTCTGACCGAGGGCCATCCAGCCTCTGCTTAAAAACCTCCAAAGAAGGAGACTCCACCACCCTCCGTGGCAGCATATTCCACTGCCGAACAGCTCTAACTGTCATGAAGTTCTTCCTAATGTTCAAATGGAATCTCTTTTCCTGTAGTTTGAAACCATTGCCCCGAGTCCTAGTCTCTGAAGCCATGGAAAACAAACCTGTTCCCTCTTCAATATGACATCTTTTCAAATATTTAAACATAGCTATCTTCTGCTGCCATGAGCCGGACAGGTAGAAACTCTGCGGAAGGAGAGACTAATTTCATTTTAAGCTGCACAAGGCCATTGCCTTGGCTTAAAGCTTGGAAATTATGAGCTAAGCTCATCCTTTGCCCACAGTTGCTGAATTTCCAAGTACTGTAGCTATTATAACATTTGTTACTTCTGTTGCAGAAACAAAGGGACCGAGGCGGTTGGTTGCATCTCACCACCTAGCGGCGATCCAATACTTACGATTATTATTGATATTTGATAATAAGATTATTATGTTTATTATTAAATTATGGCCAAACACCACTGCCCTTTCATCTCAGAGCCTTGGATGGATGTAGCCTCCGTGGGTACGTTTCGTAGAAGCTGACATTAAGAAAATACAGCAGTAAATCTTTAAGGTCTTCCATTTTTTAATTTTGTTTTGTTCCGCCTCTTGTTGATTTACTTTGACTCTGTATGTTATGCTGGCTTACCACAGGCCCCATCGGCGAGCTTAAATATTCCAAAGCGCCACCGTTTAACAAAAGAACGAATCCATTAAAATGCTTAATACTCCCACGAGGAAACCCAAGCTCTCTCTTGGTTTAAAAGAGGATAATTTTTAACATGCCTGGCCTTCTATCCAGCTATTCCAAGCAGTCCCAAAGACTTCATCCAGACTCATTTCTACACCATAAATCAAGTCAAAATAAATCATCTTCAGGTCTCGGGTGCCAGAGTCTTTTTTTAACATGCCCGGCCCAAGCGTTGGGCGATGCTGATCTTCCACCGGCTGCCTTTCGGAGGGCAAGGTGTCCTCCCAAGCATCTGTTCTGCCGGCCCAATGCTGTTATCTTTGTGTTTACAGAGGCCATGAGTCATCTTTTTAAATCTGTCTACAGCTGAGAGAATCGAGCTGCCCTGGCCAGCCTCAGACGGCATTAGAGTGGTCACTGTGAAACTAATCAAATTAAGTAACACGTGCAGCATACCTTAATATGGCTCGTTTCTGAATATCATCATCAGGGGGGAAAATGAGCGCTACAGGCTCCAACCTGCCTACAGATGTCCACAGTCCACGAGTACCTTCGTGGGCTGACTTCCCTGCCTCTGCCCCACCCCCAAAAAGAAAAGGTATACACAGGAGGGATATGCCTCAACTTTGGACATGGTGTTCAGAATAAGGAATTCACGTGTTCTTGCAAAGCCAAAAAGGCAAAGCATAGGGCTTCGCTATGGCGCCACCGTGCTTAAAGCACTCTCTGGGCAGTCTGCAATTGAATTATGCAAGCTACACATTAGCCCCCTCTGCCAACAAGCTCGGTGTTCATTTTAACAACGTCAGAAGGATGGAAGGCTGAGACGACCTCGAGCCAGCCACTTGGGGCTGAACCTGAGTCACGAGCAGAGTTTTGACCGCAGCGCTGCGGTTTAATCGCTAAAGGCAAGGCATGGCACATTACCAGTGCCAGAGGAACAGATAAAAGAGGGCTGAGGTTGGAGTCTGGCTGAACCACACTCGCAAGCTTGTTCCTGGGCAAATGGCCCAGAATCCCACTTCCTCCTCCTCCTCTGCCTCTCGTGCTCCAGATGTTTAGGGCTTTAACTCCTAGGGAGGCCTGCCAATTCTCCCACCTGCTTGGTCAAGAGCGGTACAACTCCCAGCCAGCGCAGCCAAAGAGAAGGCACAGAACGGCCACGTTGAACCCTGCCAACAGTGGGCCAACAAAAAGTAGAACCCTGGTGCAAGAGGTCCCATCCTTGATCTAGATCAGTGGTTCTCAACTGGTGGGTCCCCAGATGTTCCTGGACTGCAACTCCCAGAAAGCCCTTCCAGCACATCGAGTGGTGGAGGCATCTGGGAGTTGCAGTCCAGGAACATCTGGCAACCCACAGGTTGAGAACCACTGCTCAGGCATGTCCAAACTTTGGCACTCCAGATGTTTTGGAACACAGCTCCCACAGTCCTTTGCCACTGGCAATCTAAGCTTAGAATTCTGGGAGTTGTGGTCCAAAACATCAGGAGGGCCGAAGCTTGGACATGCCTGCACTAGATGGATCTTAGCAGGGTACCTCTAGAAGCCCCAAACACAGTGCGGCTTCTAAGTTCCACACCCTGGAAACTGCCCACGATGAATTAAAACATGTAACAAGGAGGGGAAATGTCTCCCACTATGAATAACAGTAGTTAAGCCCTCAAGAAAAGTCACTTTTCAAACATGTGGAAGGGACGTTTATCCTTTTATGTCATTAATGTACAAATGTGCCGATGACAGGGCGTTCCCCGTATGACGAATTATCTTGGTGGACGTTACCTACAGGAGAACACTGGAACAAGGCTCAATTATGCAGACACTCTTATCTTGGTCTTACAGTTTGATTAATAAGTCGTCTTCTAGGGAGGTTAATATGATTAAGTGCTTTTCATAACAGATAATGAATTTTAAGGAACCAGATTTCTCTCTGTGTGTGTGTGCGCGCGCAGTACTGAAATTGGATTATTTTCTTTTCTGATGTTTTCTGCAGAAAAGCCTGCAATCTGGATATTAAGACGGAGTGGGTCAATTCTGATATCCCAGGTTCTAAAGAAGGTGGGTATCAAATTTTGAACTGGAGCCAAGGGCAGCTTTTATGGTGGCCATAATCATTGAATTTCTCCCCTAATCTTCCCCATGGATTTAGAATAAGGAAGGGCCCTTCTCCTGTGTAAGACCTGCAGCCCCTTCTAGATGAATGTAACCCCTTGAAATAAATACGAATTCCAGAAGAGCAACAAAGTCAGGCATTTGGAAACGCTGTAATAATGTAATTTGGCAAGCAACAATGTAAAAACCCAAAGGTAAGTGTATTAAATAAGTATGTTCCGCGATTTCAAGCACATTTTGCTTGGGAAAACAGGATATTGGAGCTCGCGTTTGATGTGGAAACAGGATATTAAAGAAGCCAGGAAAGAGAGAGAGAGCAGCAAGAACCCCAGTGGGGTTCTTTATCTGTCGTCCCCAAACTCTGCTGATGCTGGACCTCTCTACCTGGAGGCCTTGTTCACAACTGCTCTCCAGCAACCCAGAGGCTAGGATACCAGGAAGGTAAAGAATGGACGGGAAAGGTAGACCTTTCCTACGCAACACCACTATTTCCTCCCAAAAAGCAGGATGGTGGAATTTGGGAGGTTTATGTGTGCATCAAGGGGGAGAATAAAGACAGGGAGATATACCGGGCCACCTGGTGGGCCCCCTGGGCCCCCTCTGGAGGTTGCTCTGGTCCAAGAGAGCTGGGAGTTGTAGTCTAAGAAAATCCGAAGGGCCAAATTCCACCTACCTGTGCCCTCCATAAAGCAAGCTCACCAAACAGCTCTGCTACCAGTTGGACCCACCAGTTGGACCTTGTTCTCTAAGGCAGTAGTTCTCAACCTGTGGGTCCCCAGATGTTCCTGGACTGCAGCTCCCAGAAGCCTCCACCACTCGCCGTGCTGGAAGGGATTTCTGGGAGTTGCAGTCCAGGAACATCTGGGGACCCACCGGTGGAGAACCACTGGACTCTAAGGTCAACTGGGAGGTCCAACTACAGGAGAACCCAACGGACCCATGAGATCTTTGTCACGGTTGCTTTACTAGTCAGCAATCAATTTAAGGGCTTGGATTTTTATGCCATAGCCCCAAGTCTTAAGGTCTCAGCACCCAGCACAGGGAGAAAAGAAGGTTCAAATGAGTATGACATGCATTTGTAGAAAATACCCAGAAAACGCCAGTGAGAATGGGTGGGAATTTCCCTGCCTTTGCTTCACCCTACCCTCTCCCCTTCTTGATGAAGCCTGCTGAGGCAATTAACGAGAATATGATAGCACGGCAGGCCCTGCCTCAGAGGACATTAAGGGAAGGCACTTAGCCGCCTCTAATCTGCAGCCACATAAGCAAAGAGAAGTTCTGTTGGTTTTCGTGAAATACGATATTCCGCTGTACCTTCCAGAGACCCTGCTGGAATCAGCTGCTAATCCCATGATAAGATGCAACAGCATTACCTCCTGGCTCACATTTAATCCGGGGGGGGGGGGGAGAGAGAGAGAGAGAGAGAGAGAGAGAGAGAGAGAGAGAGAGAGAGAGAGAGAGAGAGAGAGAGAGAGAATATTCCTTAACACTCCAGCGGCAAAGACAACCTAAATACCTTTCATTTGGCATTGACAGTTTTGAAAGTCCATTCCAGACATGACGGACAGAAGGTACTGCTGTATTCCTGGATACTTCATTTACAGAGGGGGGGGGAGATGTTTAAGGCGCAGGGCAAGGAGAAAAAAAAACAAGAGTCTGGAAAACACTGCCAAGACAACCTGACCAAACAAAAGGCCTCTTTTTTAAAAAATGTGCGTTGAAAGAGCCATACAGCCATTGGCTTAACTGCCTGGGACAAAGCAACGCTCAGCGCTCGGTGATGAGGAAGAACAGATATCTGGAAAATTAGACGCTGGTTGCTCTTGACTCTTCTGGCGAGCCCTGGGCCACAAGCAACAAGTAACTTAAATATCAGGGAGGAAGTCTTGTGATTTCCACAAGCAGGTTTGTTAAGACAAGGCGCAGCCAGAAAAAAAATACGATCAGTGGCCTCATTAGAAGAAAGGAGCTGTTCAACACAATGATAAAGATCAGAGGTTGAATTAAAACCCTATTGGGCTTTTTCAGAAGCTCTTTTATGTCAAAACAGGGGTGAGTGGGGAATCCAAAGCAACATATGTCTTACAGATCCCAGACTTCTGAAGGACATCACGGGACAAAAATCTGGGCAGATCCACTAGACCAGTGGTTCTCAACCTATGTGTCCCCAGATGTTCCTGGACTACAACTCCCAGAAGCCTCCACCACTCACTGTGCTGGAAGGGATTTCTGGGAGTTGTAGTTCAGGAACATCTGGGGACCCACAGGTTGAGAACCACTGCACTAGACCACCAGTGTCCAAACTTTGGCCCTCCAGATGTTTTGGACCCAAACTCCCACAGCCCATTGTCATTGTTAATACGGGCTTGGAATCTGGGAGTTGTGGTCAAAAACAGCTGGAGGGCTGAATTATGGACACCCCTGCGCTAGACCCAGACCACTGATTCAGAGGTAGCGTTTTTACTGATCCTGCATAACAGACATGCTCATATGAGGATTATAAGAACCATGGATCTTCAGGCAAGCTTTCCCTGAATGATGGTCTATTATGTGTCTTGTATATGAATCTACAGGATCACATAGACTTTGTGTTGATAACTACTTATATTATCTAGCTTGGTAACAACAAACTATGGTTTCATTTGCCGGGAGACAGTGAGACAAGACCCCAGGGTTTATCAAGCCACAATCTGGTCCATCATTGATGAAACTAAATATGACCTCAGGCCAGTGGGGTCTCATCCTGGCCTGTATCACCAGGAAAAAGGAAGGAGACCGGGATGCTACCTTGAGGAAGCCAGGGGAGAAGAAGGATATAAAATGCATCCAATCAAAACCGGTTCTGAGAACCCGGCCGGCCTTAAATCAGAAAAGAACACAGCTTTTCCAGCATGGAGTAGTTTAGGGCCAACCACATGAAAGAAGATCAAATGTACTATTGGTTTTACGTGGCACTGATCACCCTGGCCGCCCCCTCCTCAAAAATGCAATTTTCTCAGACGCTAAGCAGGTTGAGATTAACCAGCTCCAGTAACTGACACGGGTTTCTCCCTCAGAAGGGATAATAAAGAGTATTCTTAATACGACGGGCCAGCCGAAATGCTACGGCCTTTGTTACCAAAATAGTTCTGGGAGATTAAAAAGGGTGGGGGGGTGAAGAGAAGGAACCTGTCTCATGAAACACAGAGACAGTTCTGTTCTGCAATTAAGACTCAATGATGTCTTTGGATGGCACCGGCGGTGGGGGGGGGACTAGTTCACGCCATTCAAAGTGTTCTGGGAAGACACAAGGCTTGGCCTTGGGGAAAAAAAAACCAACCTGCAGAGGCAAAACACTTATTGATCTCTTTTAAAGACTGGACAAGTTCCAAGGGTCAAGCAGATTGGAATCCCAGTTTTACTGGCAGCAGGAGGGATGTTATTTCACCCTCTGTGATTGATCCGTCAGCGGGTGGGAGGGCGGGAATCCTACCCGCCCAAGGTCCCCTCTCCCTCGCAGTCAAGGCTTCCATGGTGCAAAACCGTGCGCCCCAAATGGGATGCCATTTTGACACATGATCATCCCTGCACTTTCTCTGTTCAGTTGTGCCTCTTTCTGGAACCAGGGCTCCTCGCCAATCTGCCTCCAGATGAAGCCTCCCACCTCCTCCATAAGAATGTAAGAACCTAAGAAGAGCCGTACTGGATCAGGCCAAAGGCCCATCTAGTCCAGCTTCCTGTATCACACAGTGGCCCCACCAGATGCCTCTGGGAGAGCACGAGACTAGATCTCTGTCTCCTGATCCCACTCCCCTGCCTCTGGCCCTTGAAGTACCCTGGTTTTAAGCCTGGAGATGACATATCTCCAGCCTGGTTTGTCACCTGTGCTGGACTTTTCCTCTAGGAATCTGTCCTATCCCCCTTTTGAAGGCATCCAGGCTAGATGCCATCACCGCATCCTGTGGCAGGGAGTTCCCCAGACTAACAATTAAGATTGGGTGCAAAGGCTTCTGGGATTTTTTTTTGTCCAAAGACATCTGCGGGCCACTGACCTAGGCTCTCTCTACCTAGTCACCCATGGTGAGTAAGAATCTCTGCCAGGTGACAACGCCTTACAAACTTTAAATTTCCTCCTCCACTCCCGTGGCGAAGAGACTAACCTAGGTATGCCCTTTTGTTTGCACACGGCTGTTTAACAAGCAATCATATGCAGTTACGGAGTTACAGGTCACCTTTGTCACAAACTGCTTCGGGAGAATGTGGATCGAAAGGCGAAATGCTCGCCGCGTCTCCTGTTAAAAACGCATTTTACGGAAAACCTCCCCAGGATTAAACAAAAACATTCACCAGCCACATTCCCACGGTGCCCCCCAAATTGGGAAGGACCGAAAGAAGGGAACAAAAGCAGCAGACCCGAGTTCAAGTGTTTTTATTGTCATAAGCGACTCACGGCGTAGAGAGGGATCCGTCGGGAAAAAAATCATAGGAACCCTGCCAGTAATTTAAATCCAGATGGGAAAACCTCACCACCTTCTTCGGCAGTGCATCAAACTGCGCCAGCTTTGCTGAGCCCTGCGATAGGTATGGTATACAGAAGACAGAACCGAAACAAAGGCCAGCGCCACGGAAGTGGGAACCATCAAATATTCCCTGGCTCCATCCCGCTAATTCCTAGGATTAAAAAACATAATGCAGCCGCCCGGCTTCCCATCTTAAATCAGCAGTTCCCTGCCGCGTTCCTGAACACAGCTGCTGACACGTCAGTGGAACAAAGGCTTTAAGGACCTACAGGAACATGAATGAAACTTCCCAGTTTAAACAAGCAGTCTCTCGCATACTCAGTATTTTTAAGTACAGATACTGAATCAGCATATGTGGCCCGGTAATCCGTAGGAAAACAGCGCTGGCCAAAAATTATGCTAAACAGCAAAGTGGAATATCCTAGTTAATGTTCTTTCTCTTTGTCCCAAGAGATCTTCTAGAACTTCCGGGTTAGCAATTAAAGTAGAAAAGGAAAGAGCCACCTGGATACAGTCCATACAAACAAACAAAATAGGGTATAAAAATGTGACATCTTTACATTTTGCCCCAAGTAGGTCGCAAAAAGACAACGATTACTGACAGCCCGATAAATATTTACATTTTAATTGTCAAATAAAAGGACTCTGTTGCTTCCTGTACATCCGGGATGTCTTTTATGACCGTTCGGAAATGTCAAATTGCGAGGCAGGGTGTTCATAATCATCCGTGGGTCATCAGGAGCGAAGATCCACCCCCCCCCCCAAAAAAAACAGCCTCTGGTTTTTTACAACACGGTGGGATTCTCCTGTTTGTGGATGGAGAGGGGGGAAAAACAGAGAGGGCTTTTAAAAAGACTCTGTTAAGAATAAAACACGCAGTCCTGTCCAAAATAAAGACACCAAGGAGAGAGGAGGAAGGTTCACGCAGGTGCCACGCAAACGTTATTTCCTTGTGGCCTCTATAGCATCTCCCACTATGGAGAGCAGCAGTGCCGGCAGCTAGCCTCCCCCCCCCCAATTATCATATTTAGGGACGGTCGTATCCCTGTCACCTTTGAGAAAGGACACATACACACACGCTTCGGCCATCTGCTGTACACACAGCGCTACCTGTTTAAACTAGAGTGGGAAAAGGAAGCCCTGAGGACACCGCTGCCTCCCCGTTTGCCCCAGGATCTGGACACAAGAGGGCACCCCATTTTTTTTGGGGGGGGGGAAAATGAGATTAGGGACAAGTTAAATCCCCTATAGGGGGGAAACGGATTAATGCATAGGCACACATGTAGGGGGGAGGACATATGGTGCCCATGCTGCATGGGCGGAAGTAGTGGCGGTGACGGATTTAACCCCCAGCAGTGGATTAGATGGGGTACCTGCGATTAAATTTGGAATCCTGCGAGGGGGAGGCCAGGGGGGCTTTTTTCCTGCCCCATAAGGAACACTGCAGTCGCAGCTGATCATAAGGGTGATTTATCCCTTTAAGGTCAGGAAGAGGGTGGAATCTCCCAGCAAACACTCTTGATTAGGGGGGGGGGGGTAAAGATGCCTTCATTCAATGCTCCCAAGCCAAGTTGTGTGTGTGTGGGGGGGAGAGAGAAGTCTCTTAAGCAACATAAGGGGAAATAAAGCAATTATTTGGGGAGAAAATCATACAGGCTTCACGAAGAGTTATTGCCCTCCTCTAGCCCTGTGCACATCAGATGTCTGGAGCCCGGACTCCCATCATTCCTTCTGGGTTGTGGCTGATGGGAACTGTTGCCCCATACATCTGGAGGGTGCTTGGTGCTGTGTGAGTGAGGGAACAAAAGCATTGGGGAAACAGGAAGACTCTTAAGACCCTCCATTTTCACTATAGGACAATGGCACTCAGAGCCCTTTCTGTGGGCACCCGACATCGCCCCTTCACAGCCACCTGGATTCAGGTTAAATAGCTGTATTGGCACTTTGCAAAAAAAATATTAGTGGGTTTTGAATCGCATTTTGGGCACTGGGTCTCTAAAAGGTTTGCCACCACTGCTATAGGGTGTGTGTGTGGGCGGAGGGACAGGTTGTTTGGAGCATATGGGCACAGAAGGTGCTGGTTTACGCAGTGGTCCTGTGGCCGAAACAGAGGGGAAGGAAGAGTTGTGGGGAAAATGCCCTTTGCGCATGTTCAGGAAACGTTGAGGAAGCCGGAGCCATTTAAGGTGCACCGTGTACCTTTTAAACTGTGTTGGGGTGTCCACATGGTGGATGGTAGACTGGGAGAAGGGGACTGAATCGGGAGCCAGTCTGAGAAGATGAGCAGGTGAGAACAGCTTCTAGTCGTGGGATGGTTCACTCCAGAGGGGGAAGGGTTAGGGCCTTGTAATGCCCAAAGGGGAATGGAAGCAGCAGTAGTCAAGTGTCTTAAAGAGGGTTCACACCAGGATTTGGAGGTGGTGGTGGGGGTAATCCATCTGAGGATGCATCCTGAGTGGACAGCAGACAGGAAGTGAACCCAGTGTGGATGCGAGGAAATTAAACAGAGAAGGCTAAAAAAATTAAAAAGGCACCAAGTCCTAATAAACATGTGCATTTGAAAACACTGAAATAGAAAGCAAGGAATTCTGCACGGGACATAAGCATCCACTTGATTGTGGAATGGTGAGGTATTTAGTTTTCGTAATCCCAAAACGTAAATTAAAAAGTCAAATAAAGAGAGAGTGTCTGGCTTTATTTTATAACAGCAAGGTGGTGGAGTTGTTATCAGGTTGGAAAGATGGGGTGAAGTAAGTTCAGAAGCAAATCCACCCCCCTCCACAAGATTCACAGCAGGTAGAGGTAGGGTAGAAACAAGATATACCTAGCAAAATATGTATTTACAATTTTACATGATTAAAGAGCAAAGGAATATTCTCATGTTCTATAAGACGAGGAAAGGATACGTAGCACAGGGTATTTTAAAGTTGCCAAACAATGCAATTAGTGCCACAGAGTTATTAAACAGACTATTAGCGACGTATTATTATAATGCATTGCTACCATGCCACACATATAATACCACAGGATTAATACAGCGTTATGTTCTTAATAAACCACCCACCAAACACCTCAATGAAACGTTACATTAATGCTGTTATTGGAAACAGATACTGACAGAGCATTACACGTTAATGCAATTGCTAAACACCAATATTGATCAGAACACATTACATCATTAGGAAGCCAAGCATGTTATCCATTGAATTAAGGTATGCCCCTGTCAATAGGACAGATTCTGAAATGGCACAGTATTGCCTTATTGAACAATGCACTATTAAACTATCCTCATGATGGCATAATAAATGCGACACTACTGATTTGCCAACATATGGTTTGCATGCACGCACAAGGCACATAGAGACATTATACTGCATCCGACAGAAGGATGCACATGTCCACCTCCAATGCATGTTTACTAGGAATTAAATCATCTCGCCCCCCCACCCCCGCCCCCAGTTCCACGGGCACAGGGCTGCAGCCTGAATCGTATTTAGGAAGCTACACGTACACACCCCATAAGGGTGGCAGAAATAATCAGCTCTGAGCGCTCCCCACTGCAATGGGTGGGGGGGGGTAGGCATTATGCAACTTCTTATGATCATCAAGGAGGCAACGTGCTGCAGAAGGCGCCTTATCGCGCAATGGGGGGGGGGGTTGGGGGTTCCTTACTCAGGGACCAAAACCCAGGGGCTTCCGGGAGGGTGGGGGCTCGAGGAAGAGCAGGCGAGATTGCAACCCCCCCTCCCTCTCGACTCCAAATGCATCAAGAAACAGCGAATTCAATAATGAGGATGCGCTGCCAGAACCTCCCTGGCACCTCCCCGCCCCATTTTTTTGCAATGCAACCCCGATTTTAATTTATTTTATTTTTTTGCAATATACCTTCTTGCAATCAAACAGACGCCCTTTGGGGGCAACCAACCCGATCTCCCTTTTTTTTTTTTTTGCAATGCACCCACTCTTGCCGCCAACCCCCACCCCCACCCCCCACATCATCATCACCATCATCATCATCCCACCCCCACCCCCACCAGCCACCCCCTCGTCCCGGGCTTACCTCGGGCGGCTCGGACCCCTGCGCAGAGCAGCGCCGCCAGGAGGCAGGCGGGGCCAAGCGGGGAGAGGAGCATCGCGGCAAGGGGAAGGGGGTGTGGGGTGAAGTGTGTGTGCGTGTGTGTGTGTGTGTGTGGCTTCTCCCGCGGACCGTTTCCCCACCGATGCCCCCGGGGATTTGGGTTGGGGGGGGGGAAATAAGCCACCCGAGACGGGGGGAGCGTCTCCCTTAACCCGCTCCCCCCAATATGGAGAATTTAAAATAATATTATATTTTTAAAAAAGGGTTATGGGAACGGAGGGGGGGGGAGAAAGGAGCTGCCCCGCCGCCCGGCCAGCCGCCGCCACCAGCGACCCCCCCTCCGCCGTGCCGCCGCCGCCGCCGCCGCCGCCTCCTTCTGAGCCCGGCGCGGATGCCGAGCGAGCTAAGATGGCGGCACCCGCCCTCCCCCCGGCCGCTCCTCCTCCCCCTCCCCTCCCCGCTCCGGTTGCTAGGCGAGGGGAGGAGAAACCAACGGGGAGAGGAGAGGAGGGGGGGCGGCGGCGGCGGACGGGGAGGTACCATTCGGAGGATAAGGGAGGGGATGAAAACGGTTTCCCAAGAACGGAGGGGTGGTGGTGGTAGTGATGGTGGTTGCGAGATAGCGCGAGTGTTTGGATGATGATGATGATGATGATGATGATGGACACGATTAATTTAGGAGCACTGCCCGCTGTAATAGGGTGGCATCCTCCAGCGCCTGGCCCACCTGCTGGATGCAGCGTGCTCAATGTATCATCACCATCATCACCATCACCATCACCATCATCATCATCATCATCATCGCAAAAAAAAAAGGGGGCGGTGAACCGCGTGGCCATCACAAAACACAATTGCAGAAATAGGTTACAGGCGATACATTTCATCATCATCATCATCATCATCATCATCATGATGTCTGTGAAGATCCTCAGTCATCCAGGTGAGTTTACCTGGAAGTCGAGTCATGGCAAGTGGACTTCATTTTCTTGAGAGATGGAAACGTTTTTGCTGCTCATCCAGACAGCTCCTTTTCTTCCCATTTTCCTCATTGGATAGTGTTGGTAACACTAATGTTATGTATTAAAAATATTGAAATGTGGATAATATAGCTAAAAAGCCTATAGCGGGGCCTTTGTGGCCAGAGGGTGGGGTATGCAAGTCTAATAAATAAATAAATAAATAAATATTTGGAAGCTATTACTCCCAGGTAGAAGCGAATGAGTTGCTGCCTCAACACGCTCCCTTGATGGATGCATATGTACAATTTATTTGGGTTGGACGCCTGGAGGATTGTGGCATTTGTAGAACTTTCCCAACCGTCCACAGTCTGTGATAAATAATTCTATTTTTTTTCCTTTTGAAAAAAAAAATCGGCCCTGAAACTCAGCTCCGTGGGACAGAAGAGAAGCAAGCCTGGGGGAAAAAAAGACTTGGTGAAAAACAAATGGATTTATTTAGATCAAGACTGAAGTTTTGCGTAGCCACCTCGGGAATCAGCTTGCGTTTGATGCTCCGCCACCCGCTTGCACGTATAAATAATTAAGAGGCTGAAAACTTGTTCATTAGCAAATGAGTTCTTTGTCTCCATCTTCTGTAATGGTTCTTTAATGAGCAGCAAAGGGGGCCCCTCAATTAGTCCTGATAAGAACCTTCACCTTCTGATATTTTGATAAAATAACTAATTACAAGCCCGATAGTCATAACCACCACCTTTATTATTATTGTTATTATTTTCTTTCTTACACTTATGGACACAAACGCACCGTGGCCCGTTTTTCCCCCCCTCGTGAAATTAAAAATAAAAATGCAGAATATACTCCAGAGCCTATGATATGTTATTGTTTCCAGCCTGAGTTTTATTTTTAAATTTGTCACATGATCCTTCCTCACACTAGGGAAGGGATGATGGCCCCTAGGCAAGCTTTCATGGAAAAAAAATCAATATAACAGATAACTTCCTGTAGCTGTCCTCCCAATGTATTTTACCCATTGAGGAAAGAGATCAGGTTGACTAAGTGGAGACAGGGGGGCCTTCCTCTGCCCCTTGTACCATTTCACTTTTGAGTCCTGTTCCTGGCCATCACGTTGGATTAAGAAGATACCTATGAACTGATCCACAAGAATAAAAATGATGAGATTGGCAGGCAACAGGCAAAAAAATTATATTTTTTTAAAAAAATGGAGTTTAAAAACGATGAATTGTAAAAAAAAATATCAATTTTCACATGAAACTTGCTAATCCTCTTTGCAATGCCTTTATCTTCAAGTTTTGGTGTCCACATTATGCAAACATTCAGGGAGATATTTTGACTTACGGTATATCATTTGGCAGTACTGTACTGGCAGTTTTCGCTGCTACTTAAGAGTACCTCTTTGGTAAACCTAATGGGTCTTAATTGCCCCATTCAAGCTACCACCATTCTTGCCCCCCCCCCATTTTGCCTTATTACTCTGTGTGGTGTGTTCACTGTCAAGTCGGAACCGATTTATAGCAATCCTAATACGGTTTCAACGCAAGGTATTTAAGGGGTGGTTTTACCAGTTCCACTCCCCCCATGAGCTCCCATGGCTGAGCAAGGATCCAAATATTATTATTATTTATTTATTATTTATTTATTTATTTGTTATATTTATATCCCGCTTATCTACTTGGTACTCTAAGCGGCTTACAAAAAGGCTGCAAAACCAGCAAAATACAATAAATAACCAGACAGACAAACCTATAAACACCCTAGACACTGTAAAACCAAATGACACCACGACTAACGCGCGAATTATTAACAGATCAGAATAGTTTCCTGAGATAGCTAAGTCCTTGCATTTTGAGATGGGAATGGTAGAAGAGGAACATTTTTTAAAAAATAAAACTGTGCTCACGGCCTGGGTTCAATCCCAGGTAGCAGGCTCAAGGTTGACTCAGCCTTCTATCCTTCCGAGGTCGGTAAAATGAGTACTCAGCTTGCTTGGGGTGTGTGGGAGCAATGTGTAGCTTGCATTACTGTAATTAACCTGTAAACAGCCCAGAGACTACTTGAAGTGGTATGGGGTGGTACATAAGCAGAACACTTTACTTTTTTATATACTGTATTTTAGTTTATTGTCTTTCAGCTGCAAAAATGGTGAATATGACAGAAGGAAAAAGTGCTGTTCTTGGGTTGATCATATTTCTCCATCCTGGTGTGCAGCTTGGTTTTTGTATGTCTAGCAGGGTGTTGTGTTCAAGACATCTTAGTCCAGCATCCCCCAACCCCACCGCCTGCTCCTTTGAAAGGCTGCATCTCACTCTTTGATCATTTCTCGGGAATGGCTTTGGGGGGTGTAAATGAAGGCCCCAGCAGCGGCTAAGTCTTGAAAAATCGTCTCCCTTGGCATCCTGGAGCGCATTTGGGGAATTCTCCAGAAGCCATTGATGTGTACCGGCTTATCAGAAGAAAGAGTAAAGCAAGGAAGAAAGAAAAGAGAGGAAAATTCAGTAAGACAGGACAACAAAGAAGGGAAAAAAACATGTCGCATTCGGAAGGGAGTGAGGAGGAAAATGGAAGATCAGCAACCGGCCATGCCATAAATGTTTTTCCAGCGTAATTTCGTGCCCTGCATTGCAGAGGATACAAAGATGCAGGGAGAAGTTTTAATGCATCTCAAGATTCTATGGTTTCATTTACAAAAAAATAAAACAATAAAAAAAATCTGAAAACAAGTTTCTAGTCCTCAAGGACCAAAACGAGAACACAACTGCACTGTGTTTGGTAACATCTCCCTGGCCCTGAAGCAGGTTTTACCTCCTGCAATAAAACGGCCTGAAAATCTGCATGGACATAATGTGCCCAGCTGATCGAGACAGGGGGATCCCCTCCCTTCCTCCCTTCCTTCCAAAAAGCCATTTTCTCAGAAATGATGCCATACAGATTTCAGAGAACTCCTCCCAGTGCTAGCCCTCATGGCCAGTGGTTAAGAATGAAGTAGCTCAGAATATCCAGAGAGCACCGCATTGTTAACGGATACGGATCCAAGGACTCGTTTAACAAAATATCAAAAGCATGCACATAGTCCTCATGAGGCCAGGTCCTATTAAGGCAGAAATCCCAGCAGTTCAATTCTCTGGGAATAATAAGACCAGAACTGCTGGGTAGCTCCGTGGCTTAGGTAAGTGACAGTGGGTCCCTTCCAGCTGTGTGGTTCAAACATGACTAGAGTATCAAAACAACAATGAAGGGAAGAATGAACCATCAGATGCTCATTTATGACATCCTAAATTCAGTATGTAAAAGCAGACACCTCGCTCGACTTGACCGAAAGTCCTGGCCTGCCTGAATTTCGTCACGTAAGAGATATGTGGGCAGGTGATCCCAGGCGGGAAGAATGTCGTCAAGACAAATAGCTTGGAGGAAAAACACAGGGCTGATGGGAGGAAATTTCTTTTAACAGGGTAAAGAGAGAAGGCAGCCCAGCTTGTGTTCCACTGAAGAGTTTAAGAGATCTTTCTCTTCCAAGTGGTTTCTAGAAGGACCAGCTTCCCTCAACACACTGAAAATGCATCAGCGGGAATTTGTGCATGTCTATTTATAGGCTGCCTCTTCCAAGCCTTAGCATGTCACCTTGGAGAGTCGAACCCTAACAGACAGTTTGGCCGAATCCTTCAGAGACCATGCGCGGCTTGCTGTCACTCCATGGTGATAGACATCCACGGACCTCTTGTTACTGCTCGTCCGTGTCCCTATAAAGCCATGGCACGCTGCCTCTATCGGCCTGAACTGCATTACGGGGGGTGTTGTGAAGATCTAAAATGAAGGGGAAGAAAGGGAAGCCATAAAGGCTGTGAAAAGTGGAACTACTTTAGCGGGATGGTCAATCTCCTGCAAGGTTTGGATGAAAACCCAGGACAGATGTGCCTGGCGCACTGGACCCTGGACCAATAACCCTTCACTATAAGTAACTATAAGACAGCAGGAACTGGTGGTCGGAATGTACATTCATTATGTTTCCTGAGAGCAGCAGGCTAGCAGAGTAAGCTTATGACCACGAATCATTGGGATGCAGGTAAAGTAAAAGGGAAAATGTTAATTGTGTCAAGACGTCCACCCAGGAGGCGACAAGATGAAACCTAGGCTGGATCGGAGAAGCCCTGCGGCCAGACTTTAGGTAGGCAAAACTGCTGACGGAGAAGGACCATTGCAACGAGCCATCCATCGCAGGAAGACAGAAGCAAACGAGGAAATGACCCAAGAGCCACAATCTAGAAAGGCCATCAGTCCATCCACTAAGTTGCAACTGAATGAACATTTTAAAAAGAAAGCATTTATGGAAGCTTACGGAAGCTAGGGAAATATAGAGAGGAACACAGAAGCTTCATCTGCCTCCTAGCTCTGCTTGGGAGGTTGTGGGTGTTGTATTCCAAGTTACTCATTTAAAAAAGAGGCATAAACAAAAGTGTTCCATCATATAGCCTACGACCAAGCGCTGTTTAATCCCAATTATGCTCTATTATTAGCAGACCGGCTCTTTATTGCTGTGGCATATTAATTGCCTACCTCACAATGCTGCATATTAGCCCAATTATAGCCTGTTCCTTCCCTCTACGCTCCTGCTGCATCAACCAGCCTAACTCGCGTCTTTATAATAAAGATTTAAAATGTACATATCTGTCCAAACAACTTGCTGTACTTCCAAAGAGGCTTGCCGTGTTATTATTAATTAAGGAGTAGTGAATGATTTCACCAGGGTCCTTTGTCTCCAGATAAATATTCAAAAGCATTCAATGGGGGGAAAAACCAAGAATTGAAAAGATCAGTCCCACTCTTTCTCTCAAGTTGCGGATGGATCTAACAGTCTTGTTCTTTAATAAGCAAAGACCGAGGCAGTTACAAAGGGGAGCCCAGTGCTGTCTTGCAGAATTGTTGTCTGTGGCTTGATACGTTTGTATCCCGGCCTTCCTCTCAAAACAAATACGGCAAATTGAGACAAAGTAGAGATACACTGAAACGGGTTGAAAAACAACGTACGCAACCCCACCCTTAAAACCTTGTCAAGCAAAATTAAAATCGCAAAGCTCGTCAGCGAAGCAGTTTAAATGCCTATATGAAGAGAAGAGCTCTCACTCTATTTCTGAAAACGCAGCTTTTGCCGTCTGGTGAGAAAACGCAAGAGAAAACTTTCTTGTCCAGTCACCGCACCGGTCTAGCTTTTGTTTCTTCTGCTCCTTCTATAGTCAGGTTTTCCGCACCCAGCAGCCTTGAAGTGATCAATGGTGTCCATTGTCTCCTTCCTAAGCCTGAAACTGTGTCATAGTTTTGAGGGTTTTTTTTTTTTTGGCCCACAATCCTTCTCTCCAGGTTTTAGGTACGCTGCACCCCCTGTATTATCTTCAAGGCCAGGGACACACAACAGGGGACTTCCTAGATATTACTGAACTACAAATCCCATTGGGTCTGAACTGCTTTTGATGAGTAGAGGTACCCGGGTTGAGAGGGTTAAGCGCATGCTTTGTAGGCAGGAGGTTCCTGGTTCAAGACTCCAGTCAAAAGGCTTAGGCGAACAAGAGGAGATGAGGAAGATCTTTTTTTTCTGTCCAAAGCCCTGGAGATTAGGCTGACACGACTGAACTAGATGGATGAGCAACAGTACATGCTATAAAGGCTGCTCCTTAGAAAAGTACTGTTTCACTGCAATGTCCTTGGAGGAAACACAGAAAGACACACAAACACAGTTCAGGGAAGGAGAAACATGAACACCCAGGAGGTGAACGGCAGAGAATTAAGAGGGGAGCGGAGAAAACCAGCACAGCCTTTTCTAGAAAAACACCATCTGGGACGACATCTAGCCTCCCTGTCGATCACTGGCCCTCCGCCTCTGCAATGTGTAAGAACAGCACAGTGCGAGAAATAAACCCCTCGGAGAACAGATCTGCCATTTCCATCTCTCCAGGCAGAGCACCGAGAGAGCCACTCGCCTGACAAGGGATGGGAATCTCAGCTAATGAAGTGGACAAGCCGGGGTCCCCAACCTTCGGGGGTCCACAAATGTTCTTGGACGGCAACTTTCAGAAATCCCGGGCAGCACAGCTAGTGGCTTCTGGGAGATTTAGTCCAAGAACATCTGGGGACCTAGGATGGGAAACCGCCAATAGTAAGCATCAGCCCTGCTGTGAGAAGGCCAACTGGACGGAGCATGCTGGTGCCACAGATTCTAGGCAGTGATGCCCAATCGTCTGGAACGTCCACCCAGATCCACATGCCTGATCCAGTCTTCTTCCTCAGGGCCCTCAGCCCTACTTGCTACTGGAAGGACCCCCTCAATCTTACCAGAATTGGAATCTGGCCACAAAACCGCCCGCCTTGTTCAGAGAAATCAAAACCTGAATTTGAAGAGACAGCTCTTCAAATCTGGATTCCCTAGCTCCACCAACTCCCAGTTACAGGTTGGCCCATTTCCCAAACACTGCAATTTGCTCCATGAAAGAGACTTGTTTAGACGTGCCTTTACCTTCAAAGTGTTTTCTGCAACCTGAAACCAAAACGCAAGGCGGCTGTACAGCTGCCCAGCCGACCCAGTGAAGCAGCAAACAAACTCAATGATCAAGGCTGATTGGGTCTTTCCAGAGGACTTTATTTAACTCTTTCCACCAGTGCACCATCTTGTCTGCTATGCAACAGATACAGATATGGGAGGAGGGAAGCAATCAGCAGAGAAGGTTGGGTTTTTTGTTTTTTTTTAGACTGCTTGACGAAAATCCCTCAAGGAAGGAATGGAAACAAGACAAAGACTCCTAGTAAGAGTGACAGGACATCAGACCTGCTGGGAAATAGATAAAAGGAAACGGTACAAGACATTTCCCCCCCATGAACAATCCTACATTTCAGGTGTGGAGTGCTCTATGCAAATAGGAATAATTTTTTTTAAACAAGTCAACAAAGTTCACCAAGTGGCACAGACAAACACTGAAGCCCTGCCAAGGGAAGGGCTTTGAGCTTTAATCTAATTCGTACGAGTTAATATCCTGCATTCTGGGTTGATACGGACAGTGGTTCGCCCCCAGTTAAGTGGAAGCGTGTCGAGTTTTAGAGAGAAACGATGACTCCTATGTGTGAGGATGTCTGAGTCACCATCAAGGCTCCACAGCCAGACTGTTGTCATATCAGAACACTGTGTGTGTTGGGGAACTAAGTGGACCTTCGGAAGGGCGGCCCCTTTGTACCCATTTTTAAAAGAACTGTCTTTGAGACGAAAACATTTAACTGAAAGGGTAAACTGCATCTATTGCTAGGTTTGTTCCTCACCAGCCCCGAGGCAAGAAGTTTGTTTTTACAAAAACCTTCAGCTGCAGGTAGACAATGCTGATGTTTCTCCCTAGCTTCCTTTCTGTCATCCCAAATTCCAGCCTAATAATTGCAGCAACTTGTCCTCTAACCGCTGGCTCTTTCCTCTCACTTACGCCAACACGGTGATTCATGCCGGCACCACCACGCCCATAACAACGGAACCTGAGATGCTTATGCCAGTCACAACCAGGCCCATAAACTGCCGGCTCTAAACAATCACCTCCATTCCAACTTGCAAGGAATAGGCCGTGCAAGTTCCAATTCCCTATTTTTAGAGAATACTTTATTAGTGCAACCTACCTAGGAGCCTTCTCGGAAGTACAAATGGCTGGCAATGTCGGAGAAAGAAACACATAGATGCACACATGGCATGTGAGAGGTTAAGATTAGAACTGTACACGGTTCTGGAGAGTCAGACCCTGTCGAGAATCACAACACTGACTCAGCCAAACTGTGAACCGATATTAACCATGTGCAATCGCAGCGTTATCTGGAAGATGCCCCACCACCCAAGAAAACCGGCAGCCCCAGACAGCCAGGCCTCGCGAATCAATACCTGTCGCCGGTCGGTGCAGGCATTAGAACAATCTTCCCTGACGGCTGATGCCCGCCCACCCCACCTCCCATCTGTGCACCTGCTCGTGGGTTTTTAAGTAGGGCGTGTGCGCACTGTTACAACAACATGCTTTTGAGCTCCAGCCTCTCAAAGGAGAGGGGAAAGGACCAGAAGCAGAAGCCTTGGGCAGAAACAAACATCCACGGCATGACTGACCCCCCGATCGAGTCCATCAGAAGTCAACAGTTACGCCGCTTTTTCTTTTTTTAAAAGAAAAGAAAAGCGGCAAACAAACATATAATAAATAGGGCAAAGGATCTCCCACTAGGACAAGAAAATGTAACGCAACCACTAAAAACCCACCTGTCCCTCTCGTCCCTCCCTCCCCCGTTTTCAGCAGATAAAACAGGTGCGCCTGGGAGACACCTGAAAGATGCCTGTTTGGCAACCAGACATCCTGTCCAGTTTCACACTGCCAAGGCCCTCTCCAAAAACACATACAGAAGCATGACCTAAAGAAGCACCAGAGCCTGGACCTTTTAGAAGCAGGACATTGGCAATCACTGTTTAAAATACAAAACTGAAAATCAAGGCATTGGGAGTTTTTTCTTCTTCTTCTCCCTTTAGCCAGCCATTCAGAGTTCTTCCTTTTTTTGGGGGGGGGGGTTGTCAGCCAATCTCAGATGTTTTCCTGGCTTGGCCCTGGAGGACCGCAGCCCCGTGGAACCAACCGGAGGATGGAGACAGCGGTGGCGGAGGAGGCCGAGAACGGACACTGAACGGAGGGACCCAGGGAGGCTGTCACAGGACAAGACAAAAAATCAAGAGGAGGGCAAAAGGACTCGGGAGCGTCCGGCCATCCTCCCCGATCAATGGTCACGAGCCTTATCTCTGCTCCCCCTGCGCTGGCTCCGCGTGGCTCAAACAGCGCTTCACATCACTGCCTTCGGTCTTCGGTCTCCGATCTGGAAAATGCCATCACCCCGTCCTCGGCACCTGCAGCGCAAAAACAAACAAGAAAAGACGGATCTATAAAGGCGTGACTTGGCTTTTGTCTAAGAATGACACTCTTTAAGGCACCTTGGATCCTTTTTAGGAGAAAGGTGGCATATAAATGCTTTAAATAAATAAGCCACCCACGCTGAATACAACCACTGACTAAGGAGCACCTCGCTGCCGTGCAAGGGTCACCATTCGGCAGGCCCTCCCATCCGATGGGGCTGCAGCCTCTTCTTAAAGCCAGCTGTTGTGCTGTGCTTAATTTGCTCCAGAACATCTGGCTTCAATGCCCAACGCAGAGGAAGTGGTTGATACTTCCATGTACAGATCTGCCGGCAATCAGAACCAAATTAAGAAGCTGCTTGCGTTCCAAGAGTCCCCACCCACGCAGCTGCGGATGCTTGGCTAAGTGGGAGATTGATCTCGTTTTTAAAATGATCTTTGCCATTTAAAGTGCAAGCGATAATGTGAAGGATTTTTTTTGAGAGGGCGGGGAAGGGTTTTCCAGGCCCCACACAAATTAATTAGGCCTGCATGAACAGATCATTTCCTTTAACAAGGCTTTCTTGAAGCCTCCGAGTTAAAAGGATTAGATGGCAGAGACCAACACACCAAATGCAACAGGCACAACTTCCTTCTAGAGGAAAGCTTCAAGGAAGCCAATTCTTGGTTTTTGGGAAGCTAATTTAAACTCCCAAACCAGGCTGGCACCTTTTGACACGCCAGTTCAAAGTGTCACTGTGTCGATAACACTTTGGTGCCTAAAAAGTTGGTTTCAGTCTGTATAACAGCCGCAGCATCCCATGCTTTTTTTTTTTAAATCAAGAGCTAAACCTCAGGAGCATAAAAAGTTTCCAAAACAGCAGACTAGAGAGAAGTTACAAAGAAAATATAGTCAGATTGCCAAGACACCCAGAGTTGTCCATGTGGGCAACTACTTTAAGCCTATAGTAAAATGAATGAATTTATTTTTAAAAAAATTAATCCACCTTTATTCTTAAAAGGACCCAAGAAAATATGTCTGAACCATCAACCATGACAAAAGCTACTATTCCCAATGTGGAGTACCAAGATTTATATATATCAAAGATTAATACAATATACTACGTAGAAATGAAAACTTTCCACAAGCATGGTATGCTTAATCCTTTTCCAACACAGCACCCTCTCCAGCTGTACTAGAATTACAACTCTGACAATAGTTTACGCTTCTGGTGTCTGTGTTCTTATTTTGCTTTTGCTACATTTATTTTTGTGTATTGTTTATATTCAATGTTGCCTTTTATGTTCCTTGTACAGTACATCACTTTGTAAACCATCCAGAGTAGTGGTTCACCGCTGGGTGGGTGAGACAGAGATCTAATAAAACTACTACAACAACTCCCACAATAACCAGCCCCACACAAGCACACAAACAAACAAACAAGCTTGAAGCCAAAATATAATGAAGGCACAAAGCTGGGGAAGGCTGTGTTATGACAAAGATCTAAAAAGTGATTTCCCCACTTAGGGAACTACTGCTGCTCTCTAATTAGTACCGACAACCATTGAAACGGTTCCGAGTGTATGCATCTTGTTTCCCTTCAAACGATTCTGCAAAATAAATAAATAACTCTCCCACTACATTTCTCCCCAAAGAGCAGTATCTTAATTGGATCTGCGAGTTCATCTAAGTGGAAGAGTGCGGGAACCCTCTGTTGGAATCATCAAAGGTCACAATCCCTGGCAGAAAACACCAAGAGCTCCTTAACAAGCCTCCCGTGCTCAGGGTCGACCATGTAAAACCCTGGGGGGGGGTGGATTTAACCTTTAGGAGCACCAACTGATCGGTGAGTTGGAACACCTTTTAAATCAGTAACGGCTGGATGGCCATCAGCTCCACAACCTGTTTAGTCCGGAGCCAATCTACGTGAGCTGTAACCTTCAATGAGTCCCTTCAACTGTTGGGTCTCACCTGCGCTTTTTTCAAGGCGAGGGCAGGACTGGCAGCCTGCGCTCACATTACAGCAAGGTTTACCCAAGCTAAGAAGCTTAGCGTGCCAAGGCCAATTAAGTGCAAGGTCTTTGTTCTAAGGCTTTACGATAAAGTCAAGATCGGCAATCTTTCCAGCATTCTGCCAGAGCCCCGTCGGCAAGGCAGAGGATCTCCACTGTGAAACGGACTCCTAAATGTCCTTTAATGATCAGTGCCCAACAGCCCCATTTAACTGGAAGCCCAACAGATCAGAACCATGGTTTCCCAAGATCTTTGCTCCCTTGTAAAACCTAAACAGGAGCAGAAACCGTTCTGGTGCGGAAGCCATAGAGTACACAAGGGTGGGGGGGGGGGAGTACTGGCCCAGGGCCTCCCCTCTGAGCACTGAGAATGCCTCAATTTGGCTATGGACGCCCAAGAATTCGGAGCCTGGAACTTCATTCTGAGTCTCAGGACTGAACGGCGCTCACAGCTTTTCTACACAAGACCCATTCCTGACGTATAAGACGTATAAAGCGCACAGGGTGGTGGTGCTATTGCCATAACTTATCCCAATTTGGCATTTTTCAGCTGCGGTGTGTGCTTCACACACACCAGCCGGGGGAACCGGAGGCAGCCGAAAAACCATGCCACCTTTCCACTGCAGCCGCCATGAATAACCTTCCCCAGGCAGCAGGACCTGAAGCTGCGTGCGTGCACTTCTGGCTTCAGACAGACTCCCTCCTCTTGCACTCAACCAGACTCTGATTTTGACAGTAGCCTTAGGTCTCTAAACAGGCCCAGCCTTGTTCTCCAACTACACAACCCCACCCTCCAGCCACAGTGTCCCATCTGTTGTTTCCATGCTGCGCTCCCCAGAGGGAACCCACTTGCTGCTTCTGTACTCTTGTCCTTCATTGCACACGTGAGGCACCCCAGGTTGGGCTGAGAAAAGCAGGCCCGGACAAAATCAGGCGTACTAGCCTGGATCTGTTGGAGGAGTGTTAATTCATCTGTGCGAAGGTGATGCAAGGTGAAGTGCCTTAGAAGCCTGCCCTTAAACAGGCAGAATTCCCTCCTTTACTTCTTCAAAATCACCGACATGTCCAAACTTCGGCCCGCCAGATGTTTTGGACTGCAACTCCCACGGTCCTTTGCCATTGGCAATCTAAGCTTAGAATTCTGGGAGTTGAGGGATCTTGCTGCCTCATATTCTACAAGTATTTGTGGGAGATTCCTTTCCACTGTTCATAGACAGCATATTAGCATCGGTCCAGGCAGAATGCACACCTAGATTGCTAAACCGATAAGCCCAGATTCCTTAAAAAGCAGATGGTAAAGCTAAATAGCCCAGAGGCCAAATCGGGTCCCTGAATTGAGATAAGAGGGAAGTGAAAGACATTTAAATTTTAAATACCCTGTTTTTAACCACTATACACAGGTGAACCCTCTCCAAGATTTTGACGTATCTTCCACCACTTTCCCCCTCTTTTTAAAAGGATAACTGAAGGTTGAAAAAGGACGGGACGGCTCCAAGACATCTCTAAACTCTGCTTTCATCAGTGGGAACATCCGTAGATTTGAATGCAAAAGGATGGATTGTCTATAAAAGGCAAGAAACAACACGAGGACTCATATTAAGCGGTTCATGCCAGCAAGCCTCCGTTTACAAAGGCTCATTTGAACTGCTTAATTCTGCTGTGATTTTTTTTCAGACTCCCAAATTACGCCTCGAAGCAATGCGGAGTGACTCACATCAACTGCGCCTGAGCTAGAAAGAGGCATGTGAACAATTATGAAGTCACAATTACAGGGGAGATATTGGAAGCAGAGCCGTTTTTAATGTGGCTTAGCTTCCGGCGCAGAAGATCCAACCAGAGACATCTGGGATCTATTTTTAATGCCCAGTATAAAGGCAATGGAATCGCCCTCTCACATTCATCTTTATTTCAGGAAACCATGGCCACAAATCTCCGTTGTCAACATCTCTTTTATGCAAATGTTATTCCTCCATGAAGATCCCATCAGCGTGTGTGTGTGACAACTCCACTGGCATTGCCCTGAATTAGGCTAGGATAAATGGTTACAGGTCACACCGGAAACATCGACCTCACATAAGCCGCTCCACGGCAAACCCCAAATGTGAACGCTTCCACCCTGGAGGATCTCCAGTTAGCTGAAGGTGATGCAGCTCTGAAGCCTAGTACCTGGAACATTTTTGGGGGTGGCCTCATGCCAGACCTGTCAATCCTGCATACCGTGTTTCCACGAAAATACGACACTGTCTTATATTTATTTTTTCTCAAGAAGACACACGAGGGCTTATTTTCAGGGGATGTCAAGTATAATATGCTTGAATGTCAGCCCTTCACACAACCGTAGCCACGCCCATCACTAGGTTTTATTATCAGGGTAGGGCTTATATTTAACAAACACATAGAAATCCTGCTAGGGCTTATTTTTTTTGGGGGGGGTCTTATTTTCAGGGAAACAGGGTATGTGGGTGATCTCTGCCTCTCTGGCAGCACCTCAAGAACGTATGGCTACAACACGGGGCTCATGTCACACAAAGGACCTGGGGAATGCATAGCACTACAGGTTCAACTGGGGGGAGTGGGAGAGGACTGGGAGTCCAGTCTCGATGGCAGGGGGTGATGGAAGGCACAGCCCAAGAACATCTGGAGGACCACGAGAGACCCGGGTTTGTCAGGAAGCGTAAACCACTTCCCGTGTCTCCTTCAAAACCCTTCCCTCTGCGCTTAAGGACGCAAATGAAGATGTGGGTCATAGCCTAGAGCAGGCTGCACGGCACACGGGTGTGCCGCCCCCGCGCGAGGAGACAGAATAACACTGACCCCAAATCTTAACTAATCTCCTTCTGCTCTCAATCTCCGCAACAACGTTCTCCCACTGCAACGGCCCCGGGCGGAGGGACTTTTATTTTTGAAACACCGGCCCATCCACAACCTACCTGCGCCGAGTCTGTTTTCATCTCGGGCTCGGTGCTCCCAAGGGGTGCAGTTTCCACCAAGAACCTGCAAGGCACGGTCACTATAGCAACGAGCGACAGCCAGAGTCACCCAGGCTGGGAGTACCCCTGACAGGCCGCTAGCCACGCCGGCTCTCAGCCTCCTTCTATTTACAAAGCAAAAGCCCAGTACGCTGCGCTGGATATACTGCCCATATTGTTCTAGGAGCGAGAAGGCTTTCGGTTTATCTGACAAGCCTCAGCTGATCACGGGGCTTCAGGAGCGGCTGCTTTCACTCCCTCTTTAATAGGCAGAGAGCTCAGCAGTGCAGATCAAAACAGACGACGGAGAGGGAAGGCAAGACGGTGTTCCCGCAGGCATGTACTTACACAGATGAAGGCCTCCCTGCTCTTTAGATCTCTCTCACTTCAGAGTCCCCATTGAAGCACAGACCTGGGAGACGTAGTTCAAAATACCCCCTTGATAGCAAAGGCTCCAAAGGGGCAGCTCGGATTAGAAATTGAGTGTGCCAATTATCTTCCCCTGCACCGTTCATATTGTGGGCCTCTGCAATATTTCAAGATCACCCCATAAACTGCTCTGAATCTGTTCAGTCTTCCTCCAGGTTTCTGAGATACTGATTAGCCCAGCAGCCCATTTCTGCACTGAAGCGTTCCCACAAAATGCACTCCTACGATTGAACTTCCACAAAGGGCGTAATGCAGAGTTAAGAAGGAACAGGTCACAGAAAAGTAGTTACTTCTAATTTGTGCTTTTCCCAATGACCAAGTTATAATAATGTTAGCTAAGCGACAAATGTACTCCTTTTGCAGCATAACTCTGTCACCACATTCCCTGCTGCAATAGCACTATCTGTACTGTATGCATCCTGACTATGTCCAGAAAATGGGAATGTAAAGTATTTTTTTGGAACTGTAATCATAACGGCAACCTCTTTTTAGCCTTGGTACTACACCTAATTCAATTTAAAAAGCAAATGTCCGAGTTCTGCTACATTTCATTCAAATGAGAAGTCTATCCGTTATTGCCTTTATTTTATATAGCGGGCCCCACACCTGTAGGAAAATGCTGGGGAGAAGATTTTATATCATATATACGCTGCCCTTCTTCTGAGAAAGGGACAATTAAGATAACATTAGTAAGACAACAGCGACAAATGAAGTGAGGGTGAACAGCAGGTACAATATTAAAGTATCTGCTAACTCTGGTCAGCACAAATACTGTACCACCTAGATCAGTGGTTCTCCACCGGTGGGTCCCCAGATGTCCCTGGACTGCAACTCCCAGAAGCCTCTACCACTTGCTGTGCTGAGAGGGATTTCTGGGAGTTGCAGTCCAGGAACATCTGGAGACCCACAGGTTGAGAACCACTGACCTAGATTGACAGGGTGTTACCTGACGACAATATTAGTCTGCTGGCCCCTTGGCAGCTATCAGGATGATCTCTGTCATCAAAGGAATATGAAGAAAACAAGTCTGATGGCTAACTAGCAGAATCTGTAATCCCCTTTGCAGCTGTCTTAATAAAGGAACAGCTAGATAACGGTCACAGTACTTGTATGGGGTTGTAGAAATAAACAACACATCTAGACGTGAATGGGATGCATAAAAAGCAAGTGGAAAACTGCATAATAATTGCACGAGGATAAACTTTTAAAGAGGGAAATAAAGGAGGAATAAAGTGGGATATAAGTAAAGTAGTTCCATTAAACAGCCACAACCATCTGCGGGAAAAAGAAGTGCAAAAATATGAAACTATACATCATCAAATTAGGGAAGGATGCATTTGCAAAAATGAATAATATTGAAATTTCAAGGCAAGGCTCCATGGAACAATTGCTGCACATCAAAACGGGGTTTAAAAGGGTTCTTTTCCACCCAAATCAGTTTGGCCATTGAAGATATAATGACACACACACACACACACACACATATAAATGTTAAATCATTTGGGGACAGAATATTTTAGATTTAAGGACCCCGGAGCCTGGAAGAGGTTTCTCAGGAAAACACTGCCATCTAGCGGGTAATGCTTCCCTTTCAAATTCTGGATTTTAGTTCAGGCAACAGAAAGCCACAGCAGCTGATTCACCTCTACAGTGAAATTGCAGTATTTCTGTTCACATACGAATGTTCTGAGATGATAACAGAAGAGTCAGCCCAGCTACTCACCCTGATCAATAGAATGCTGAGGAAGCTGACTAAGTTGGCTATTCACAACCCCTGCGTACGTCCGCAAGAACTCCTCTTCGCTGGTGGTTAACTGGAAAATCAGCAAAGTAAATCCAGAAAAAGAGAGGAGAAAACACAAGTGGTAACAAGATCTGTGTCCAGTTACAATCCAATTTCATTTATTATTATTATTAAATTATCACACAGCAGACCACACTGGATTTTGTATTACCAATCACTAGTCAAACGCTTCCCAAGTGTTTAGGACTATGTGATGTATTAGCCTATTTATTATTATTATTATTATTATTATTATTATTATTATTATTATTATTATTATTATTATTATTATTATTATTATTATCATCATCATCATCATCATCATCATCACCATCATCATCATCACCATCATCATCATCATCATCATCAATCACTTGAAAATCATGTAAGCAAGGCTTGTACTGTGAAACTGCTGCTTCACAAAAACGGCAAATTAGCAAATGACCCCTTTCATATCAGAAGAATATATAGGGTTCCATGTGGCCTATAGACCTGGACATATAGATATACGTCAAGTGTCATATTCTTGGATCATTTAAGACCCTCTTCTGTGTCTAAAAAAAGACCTGAAGACTCGTGATATTTCCAAGCAGAGCACATGTTTACACTTCCAGGGATGAAAACACACATGGGTGGATTAGCTCCATTTCTCCAGCGAGACTAAATAGTTTTGTTTTGAAGATTCATATTTCAAAAGTCAAGAAGCAGAAAAAAAAGGACTGAAACCATAATATAACCACCGGCATAAATTTGCCTATGGGCTACAAGCCGGAGGCAATAGTACTGCTTTTTCAAAATAATTTTGTTCTAAGCCACTTAGCCTTTGCACGCACTGGGCTTGAGATGTAAAGCCCAGCGGAAATGGCATTATGCCATACCACTTTCCAAAATGGACTTGGTCTCAGAAGTCCCCAGTGGGGTTCATCAGCAGGCACCAACTCCATCTCTGATTTCCTCTCATCCCCCCTGCAGTGACTAAGAATCCTCTCTAGGCATGAAGGCAGGGAACATTTCACCAACTGAAGAACAATCCATTCTACTTCCTGTTGACCCTCACTGTGCAGTAACAAATGTCGTTGCTAGAAGGCTGGTCAACATTCTGGAGCGGGAACAGCCCAGTGGTCTGTTAGCAAAGTGCCTTACAATACTTACATTTGATCCCATCTTTCGAAGCATAAGGAGGACCCTCACTTTCTGCTGAATATACATCTCTTCCGGACTCTTCCCGGGGACGCCCTCACGGTTCATCCCCCTCTTCCCAGTTCCTGAGACTCCTAAATGGTTGACGTCAACAAAAATGACAAAGGTAAAGAAAGAGTGACCGTGCTAATTGTAGAAACAGAAAGCTGCTGAATGACGTTAAGAGCTAAAGCCATCCCGGTTCTGCTGACAGACGCGGAATGGCTGGAACTTGTTCCTCCTGGCATGTCATTCAACTCGGCCAGGAAATGCCATGGACAAATTGGTCTCCTGGGGGCAGTAAGCCTGAGCTGCGATCCAGTAAAACTGACAAGTTCATTTTCCACAGGGAGGAAATGGTTTACAGCTTCTTCTTGGGGGGTGGGGGTGGGGATGGGGAGATGTCGTGTGAACGCTTGCCGTCAGAATGATGTCCGGTGCAAACACTGACAAGGCTCATAGGCTCAAACACAGTGACTTTCAATTGACAGGGGCAATTATGTTATTTTTCACCCTCTTAGTGAGTAGAGGACTCTAGGACTACCCAATAATCCTAATAAACTTGAGTATTATAATTAATGCGTATACTGTTTGTTGCTTGTAGCAGAAATATGCTAAGAATGATAGGGCAGAGAAACAGCCAAGATTACCTGCCCACCTCGGAACCTCAGGCTATGAGAATGTTGAGTGAAGAATAGCCAGAGGGAAGAAATCAGAGATGCGACATAGGCCTTGGAGAAAGCATGTAGGGTACCTCCTGCAACAAAATATACAAGTAGATTAGATTCAAGCATCTGGCTTTAAATTGAGACACCTGGCAGCCCCTGTTTAAACCATGGCAGGGACTGTATGGGCTTCCATATGCTTTTGCATGAGAACTTCCACCAGCCCTTGACAGCACAGCCAGAGTCCAGGGGCCATGGCTTAAACAAAACAAATGGTGCCATGTTTTGGCAGCTAGTGCTCAAAGGGTTTAACTGGGGCTTTCCCACCTCAGCGCCTTCCAAATGTGCTGATACCACATTTATTTGTTAAGCTCCATATATGGAATAATGGTGACTTGAGAGAAAAATGCACTCTAAGCATACTACAGGGTATGGAAACATCCTGTAGCATGATAGAAACTAAGTCACTATAAAACACAGAGTTGAAGCCATTGTAAAACAATTCCACTCTGGGAACTAAAAAGGCAAGCCCTCGATTCTGCACAGCATAAATTATTTTCAAAAATGCAAGAATTAATTATTAAGCTCTTCTTTCTTCAGTTTCCAGCAGGTGGCACCACAGACTAAGATGAATGAAAACCCACCTTTTCAGACTAATCCTACACGATTCAGCGAGTTACCTTACATTACATGCAACAACCGCCTTTTACTTCATTCCTACCAGGAAGAGGGAAAAGGCATGAAAATAAAGACAACAGAAAGTAGGTGAGGAAAAGTGAAATCCAAGGATAGTTACTGCCAGCAATATTTTATTCTGGCAAAGCTCATATATACCTTGTATGTTGATAGGGAAAATGTCAAATATAATTCAGATATTCTACTAGATAATATATATTTCCATGACTAAAGCTGTATTTATAAAAAGCCATCATGACGTTTTGCCAGAGGCTGCACCTAGGACTCACAAGTACTGCCACCAAATGAACTGGTATTCAAGTCAAACACGAGGGCACAGCTGTTACAGTTCTTGCAACCACTTACCTGGCCCACCACCAGAGCACTCAGTTCTGATCTGCTATCACAGCTTGAAAATGCCTCAAACAAGACGCTCTGCGGAAAGAAAAGCCATAATGTTACTATACCATCAAAAAGGTATTTGTTTTTTTGCTTGCAATGTTTCTAAATCACTGAACCTTTAAGAAACACTTTAGTGGTATACCATCATAGATCAAGGTAGCTCAAATATTTTGGATATTTTCAAGTGCGGTCAAATCAAAAGCACGTGTTTTCTTCGGTGCAACACATTACCCAATAATTTATGTTTGTTCTTCACACTTCTTCAGTGGGAGAGGAAAACTATGTTCTTCTTTGAAGAGGAATGTTAGTTTCTCAGAGCACAAGATACGCACGATGAACCAGAATGTTACATGTTTAGCTGTTCTATGTAAAGACTCTCATATATCTCAAACATATGGTGCTGCAATAAAAATTTTCTTTTAAATTTTGCATGATAATTTATAGTCTCAGACAACTTTAGGTACTGACCACTGTATGCAAAACATATTAGCATCTTAATAGAAACGTACGAATTAATTTTCACAAGATTTGCTAGTTAAACCAGCCCGGGGTGAGTGGCTGTAACATTGCTAGTTGAAAGGAATGCACACAAAAAGCCAAAACTGAAATCTCAGCGAGTAATGTTTGCCTGGCATCTCTACTCGACTCTCCATTGCATGTATCTCCACACGCACAGACAAGACAGTTTGGATGACAGCCACACTAACAGGAACTGTGCAGCCCTACACCCATCGTCTGCTTCCTACTCTCAGCACAAGGACATCCTGGGAGGAAGAACGTGCACGCATGCGTTTGTGTTTTTCTTTTTCTGGGTGACATTTTCCAAACTTCCACCTGAAGAATGAGGCAAAGTAGCAGTGTTTGAGCTAGTGCTCACTGGATATCAGGCTTGCTTCAAATGCATACAGTATTAAGAGATATTAGGCGCATGCGCAAGGACCACGGTGAAGCTGAAAAGGGAAGAGACAAGGCAGAAATGCTTCTGGACTTAGACTCCATAGTTGTATGATGTATGCACACATTTCTTACATGCATTCAAAATATTTGTTTTCTAGAAACAACTTCTTTTCTTGGCATATTAGAGAATTATTTATTCCTCTGATAGGAAGAGCTTTCTATGAAATGAGCCAGTATAAGGCAGTTTGAAATAACTGAGGCCAAAGACACATTTGCCTCCTTGCCTAACATTAGTGAAAACTCAGCCACGATTAGAAACTCAATCACACAATATAATAGGACAGAATTGGTACTGTCAAAGTACAAGCCAACCTCTA
Source organism: Phrynocephalus guinanensis (assembly GCA_037367245.1). NCBI lineage: Eukaryota > Metazoa > Chordata > Lepidosauria > Squamata > Agamidae > Phrynocephalus > Phrynocephalus guinanensis. The sequence continues at coordinate 2,609,018 of CM074753.1, read as the reverse complement.
TAAAACTGAGATGCAAGTCAGAGGGTTTAAAGCTTCCTCCTCCTCACCTCATACATCCACCTGCCCAATGACTGTCTCTTTACCACTACTGGCACAGTCAAGTCTGCTATTAATTTCTGGCTAACTGTACAATCCAAATACATGCCCTAAAGCTGTCCTACTAGTGAAAGGGGAACAGCAGGAGGTTCATCCATCATTTAAGAAAGCTCACGTGTCAGTATTGATCAGATAACGGAAGAACCCGATAAGCATCCAAGGAAGCTCGGGGATCCTCAGAAGAGCTGGAAAATTGCTGATTTAAGAAGCACACACACATGTGAGCTTCAATCAGAAGGCCAAGGCTGGTAATCCTCAGTGTCAGCTTATTTCACAAAGCATCTGGAAAAGATGCCAGACTAATCCCCAGAATGTCTCCATCAGGAGGGGACACTGCAGCTGAGATGCCTCCAAATCTCCTCAACAGCAGAACACCCCAGGGCCTCTTAGAAGCAAGCGAACTGGACATGCCTTTTAAAAAAAAGAATATTTAAAAGCACTACCTTGCCTCCAAAGAAGAACATTCTCTAACTTAAACATCTTAACTAAATCTTTCTGTAATTAGTTCCTGCCATTTACCCTACCTAAGTATGTCATAGATGCTCAACATATTTCTGCTGAGGATGATTTATGGCAATCAACCACCCTTGGAATGCTGTCTACTGTTCTGGTCACCCTGCCTGAAAGGGGATATTGTACAGCAGGAAAAGGTACACAGAAGGGCAACCAAAATGATCAAGGTGCTATTACTGTGCTACAGCTTCGTTGCGTCAAAAAAAGGTGAATAAGGAGAGACAAGACAGAAGCGTATAGCTGTGGAGAATGTAGGTAAGGAGAAGCTATTCACCCTGGCTTATGAACCTAGATCTAAGCAGGGTCATTTATCCAAAGAGGAGGAGTCGGGGTAGATAAAAGGAGGCCCTGCTTCACACAGTCCACAATTAAATGTTAAATCTTCTATGTAGGATGAAAAGTTTGCCACCAACTCGGAGGGCTTTAAAAGAGAACCTGGGAAATTCATGGAAGGCGGAGGCATACAACTACTCTGGCAACAATGGCCATACCGGGATGCTGCGGTAGGACAATGCCCTTGTGTCTACCTGGATGGCCACGGCAAAAGGAGGACACTTGAACTAGACGGGTCTTCGGCTTGATGCCCATCTTGGTTTTATAGACTTTTATAGACTTCAGAGGCCACTTCAGCCCTCCAGGTGTTTTTGGCTGCAACTCCCAGAATTCCAAGTCTACACTGCCAATGATAAAGGAAGGTGGGAGTTGTGGTTCAAAACATCTGGAGGGCTGAATGTTCCCCACCCAGTGATACAAGATTTTTAAAAGATGATCAAAATTATGCTACTCTAACTTAACTCCAAATAAAATGGAGGTAAGCTAAAGTAGCATAACTTTGATCATCTGTTTAAGATCTAATGAAACAGGCCCAGTCTTTCAAGCTACGCTGTGGTCACACTGAAATCATTCTGATCCCATCTCAACCCAGTATGCTCACTTTCCCGTGCAACGTCTGCATTTTGCGAGTAGGCAAACGTTACTAAAGCCACAAACCAAATCTGTGGCAAAACAAAGGACAGAACCCCGTGACCTTGAGCCCAAGGACTCTCTGGTCAACACTTGACAGATTTCCATTTCAACTAAAAATCTGAAATGTTCAAGGGTGCACGGAGGCCCAAGAAACAGGATCCCAAAATATTCTGTAACGGGATATCTTTGGGGGGGATATGGGGTGTGTGTAGATGACTAACGCCCCAAAAGCAAGCAGAATGTCAAGCAAGACAGCTGTACAACAGCTGAATCACTACCACCCGTTCTAGCTCATTATGCCGTTCGTGGAGAGCCATAATGGTTCGAGGCAGCCAGAGCTGAATTCCATCGGCAACGTGGCCATGGATTTGCTAGGTAATGGCAGCTTCAGTTACCTATTTATGGAATCTGAACTAATGACCTACACTTACTTGTAATCATTTAGGCAGCATTGGAACATCGCACAATGTTGAGACTGGTCAACATAGGAATCTAAGAGAACTTCAGTTTGTTGCAAAGGAAAACAGAAGATCACTTCCAAAATCACCATTTCTAGTCTAGTAAGTCATTCCAGAGTTGTGGCAAACCCTTTCAGGTATAGAAGACTCAGAAGTGGTTTGCCATTCTCTTTTTCTGGGGGCAACCTGGGACTGTGCAGCTTGTCCAAGGACGCAAAGCCTGGATCTTCTCCTGAGAGACACAGTGGGGAATTAAACTCACAACCTCTGGTTCCACAACCAGGTACCTAAACCACTGAGCTTGCATCCTACAAACACCACCTCTTCTTCTAAACTGTCTTCCTCAATGAAGAAATGCACACTCAAAGTGTGTCTCCTCTACAAGGCATGATAACAAGCAAAACAGACTTCCGGATCAAGTAAACCTGACCAAGTATGTTAAATTGACCATAACTTTTGTTACATCTGGTATTTTAAGACTATTCCTGTGCATGAAGTTACCAGTAATAAAGTAACTATTGTCACTTTATAGCCACAGCTCTGGAGGGATGCTAAAATCTACAACACTGATTCATTTATGGGACACATAATGTCTTGTCTTTTTGGAACATGTCAAACTTCTCGGGCCCACCGGCATAAGATTTCAGTTACACTCAGCTCGAGCCTGGATTTGCCAGTGGTTGTTTCTGTCCAAGATTCACAAGTTGTTAATTCGGGTTTCACACAAAGGTTTTACAGTTCTTCTCAGGAAAGGCGTAAAACAAGCTACAGCTTTCCATACCTTACCGTTTATACACTAAAAGTGGAGAGGTTTTTTCTTCCTGGATATGATCCTAGCATTTCTATAGCTTCTTTCATGCAAAGATTTCAAAAGACATTCTGCACATTAATGAAGTCAAATCCAAAAAGTCCCCTAGGTAGTTATATATAACCACATGGAGTCACATTAAATGTGAATTACTGTTCAACTTCCTACTCTCTTCTGTTCTTAAGGCATTTTGCAACCTATTAGTTTTCTGACAACATCACCCTGTCAACAGAAAACGGCTGCCTCTGTTACATTCCAAGTCAACCAAGCAATGTTCCTAGCCTTTTCAAGTGTTCATTTCAGATGAGAGAAAAAATTCATTTCACCTCCAGGCTTAAATTTAACTCCAATACTTATATAAAATTGCACCAAATAGCACTAGATACTAGATATGTCAAGCAGCATTGCAATGTTTAAACCTTGTCAAATTTTACCTATACTGTTACATTCTGGAAAATGGTGGATAATCCTGTTGCAAATCCAAGTATTTTAAAGACGACAACTTCAGAAAAGGATGTCAACGGCTTAATTTTCTTATTCATCTGGAAACTGCTTTGGGTGTCGACAAATGAGAAATTGCTAATTTAGTCGAACCCTTACAAATGAGTGTGTATTATTGGCAGTACCTGTTGGACCTAATAAGAAAGCCATAGAACCGTTTGATATAAGTGCAATACAGTTTCGTTCAGAGTTCAAGCATTTTGAGCCGTATTGCTTTTTTAAAAATATAAAACACTCTCATGATCGTATCCCTCTCTCCCTTCCCAACGGCTTGAGAAGCTATTCCGACTAAAAGGGTTTCTAATACCTAAGCACTGAAATTTGGTGTGCTTTAGAGCTTCCCAAACTATCTGTAACCTCCCGATGAAATCATCATCAGTTGCATAATCTACAATTAAAGCAAAACAGGAAACTCAAGACGTTCCTGATTTCACACAACGATATGGCTAAAGCAAGTTATAGCTAGCCGCCTGTTGTTACTGAAGGGATGGCCAGAAAAGGGATGCCACATTTATTGTTTGTTTATTAATCAGTCACACTTATATCCACTGTTTCTTCAAGGTGTTCAAGAAGGCATACATGGCTCTCCTTCTCACCACTTAATGCTCACAACAACCCTCATAGGTAGATCGGCTTGAGAAGTCTATGTGACTAGGTGACAAATGACGTTTTCATGGCTCAGTGAAGACTTGAACCTGGATCTCTGAACTCCCATCCAGACATGCTGTACAGTAATGCTACACCATGCTGGTTTTTCTATGCTCTCCACTAATTTGCAGATCTACACTTTTGACTCCAAATAATATGCCAAAATGTTTTTTCCACCTGTCTATATGTTTTTATAGCACTAAGTTATTATTCCCAATTTAAAAAAGAGGGGAGGAAATTTGCTTATTAGGGTTTGGTTTCCTTCCCTTGCACGCAAGTTACATTTAGAAGTATTCTGTTCAAGGTACCCTCCTGAGATCTTCCAATCAATGGTTATACAAAGCCTTCCTCGCTGCAAAATTACTGAATGAATATTCTGCAAGCAGAGAAAGCAAAACTGATAAAAAGGCAAAAGATTGACTACAAAGCTTTGTACAGTAGCCTGCAATTATACCATTGCACAAATTTGATTTATACAGGATTAACATTAATTATGTTAAATACCTAGAAGACTATCTTAGTTAGATGTGCCTATTTTCTGGAGAGCATATGCTATATCAATCTTGCACGGCAACTGAGCAGAGAGTGTATAATGAAGACCACGATTAACCTGCATAAACAGCTTAGTTATCAAAACTTCATTGTGTATCAGTAATTACAGTTTGAGGATTTATAGAAGCTTATGGTATTTGATTAAAATAGGTCCTTTTTTTCAGCATTTACTCAGAATGTGATACAGTACCACAGCTACCCTTTCAAATTTTAATGACAAAGTAGAATGCTTCCACTATTTTAATACAGTCAACAAAACATGGGTTTATCAAATCTGAGCTGCTTTTAAAGGCCAAATTTTCTGCAAATCCAAGCCACCTGAAGTCTGAACGTGGCTACTACTGGACAACGCATTCCTAATATAAACTGTTGTTTCAGGTTTACATCAACTCCAGCTGGGAGTTCTGCAGAAATCAAACAACCACCCTGATCTAGAAAAAGATGTCAGGCACAATAAGCCATGGTTTATGTTTTTAACAGCATTACATAAACATCAGTTGTAACACATCAAGCTACTAAAATCTGAGCGTAAACCTTCAGTGTCCAAGCTTACTTAGTAGCACCCCACACTCAGATGATGCATGACTGTCTTACAGCGCTACTTGTCAGCTCTATATTCAGAGACATCCTCACGGATCATGTGTTTATTCCTCCCTTGCCTACCCAGAGTTTCTTCAACCCCTGGGCAGGAATTAGAAGTCATTTGCCAATAAACAGCACAGTAAATGGACATACTGTACCCACAAAACTGTAAAGAGAATTTTATTTTATGGACTGAAACAAAGCAATCGACATAAGAATGGAGAACAGTGCGCGCACATTCCTTAGTCAAATTTTGGGCATGAAAGCAGATCTTAGTTCATATGTGCATAATGTTTTCATACTATTCGTGACAGATAACAATAAGAAACAGAAAAAGAGGCTGCAGCTATTACTACCATTCTCCCTAGTAGTTCAGTCAGCCTTGTCATTTGGACAATGCAACTATTACAGCTTGAGTTACACATTGATTAACAGAAGACACAGTACTTCTCTACTTGTTGTACAGATCTTAGATGAAGAGACTGTGAACAGTATCAGTAACAAAAGGTTTATAATAGTAAAGATGCCAATAATCCTCTAATAACTACATATAATATAGAATTTTCAGTAATACAACTTAAGCAATGAAAATCATGGCACCAGTAATAAAACTAAGGGAATTGCAAGTGGGGACGGGAAAGCCATGAATGGTGTCTTGCGCTCACGGATATGTGTGTGGAACATAAATGTAATAAAAAAAAACAGGTCAGTATTCCTTCCTAGTCCTAACTTCAGTGCACCCACTGACTGAATGAGGTTTGCACAGCTGACCACAAACCCATTCAACTGATTCTTACTTGGGACTAGTAAAACAGCAATAGCCACCGCAGCCCTAACTAGACATTTTGGCAAGCAGGACAATCTGAAAGAGAAAGATTATGCTGTAAAGACAGGGCTGGATGTATTGCTATGTTATTCTCCTAACCTTCACCAGCAGATTCACCTCTAGCATTTAGTGCTCCCTAAATTTCAGAGCCCTGGGGCCAAGTCTCAGTACTTCCACTCTAACTACAGCCCTGGTGGTCACAGAATTACATAATGTATTAAAGAAGAGGAAAGTGTTTCAAAAGGTATGGTTATCAAATTAAAACAGCTGCTCATGTGCTCCTTGAAATTTAAAAATTGGCAATTTCGAAAACATGTCATCTCAGTTTGACTCGACTCCCTAGTTTTTAGGCTTTGATCTTATGGACAATATAATTACAGCGTCATCATCATGATGGAGAGAGAAATATCAGTGGTTCAGGTCTCATCCTGCCAGAGGCTGAGAGTTCCGGTGCCCACTACACCTCCTTGACAAGGACTGGACTCAATGAAGGTGTCCCTTCCTGCTCTGTAGTTTTATATAAACACACATATTTTATATACACACACACTGTACTCTCTCTCTCTCTCTCTCTCTCTCTCTCTGTGTGTGTGTGTGTGTGTGTGTATATATACAAGCAGCACACACCCTTCCATAATTTTTTTTTGGGGGGGAAGCATCTGATTTAGTGGCAGGGGAAGGGGAGTGAAGGAAAGCAGGCAGGCAGGCACCCTTCCTAGGTGGTTCCCTGCTGGAATTGTAAACCGCCTTGGGGTAAGGAGAAAGGCGGGTGAAAAATATTTGTAATACATAAGTTAAATAACCAATTGGCCCCACCTGCGTCATCCCTTTTGGGCTTTGCCTCTCTTTCTGTTATTTAATTTTGTGGTTTTTTTTTACCTTGTTTTATTGTTAGCTGCCCAGAGTTCCTTTCTGGAAGATGGGCGGGATATAAGTGAAATAAATAAATAAATAAATAAATAAATAAATAAATAAATAAATAAATAAACAAACAAGAGAAGGGCAGGGGGAGAGAGAGCAGCACCAGCATGCTGGTGAGGGGGATTAAAATGTGGGCCAGGCGGGGAGGGTGTGAGTACATATGCTGTATATGTGGGCTGGGGGGTGGGTGGGATGATGGGGGCTGGGTACGTATGCTGTATATCTGGGCTGGGGGTGTGTGGGATGATGGGGGCTGAACATGTATGCTGTATATGTGGTCTGGGGGGTGGGTGGGATGATGGGGGCTGGGTACATATGCTGTACATGTGGGCTGGGTGTGTGGGGGATGATGGGGGCTGGGAACTATGCTCTATATGTGGGCTGGGGGTGGGATGATGGGGGTTGAGTACCTATTCTGTACATGTGGGCTGGGGGTGTGTGGGATGATGGAGGCTGGACATGTATGCTGTATATGTGGGCTGGGGGTGGGATGATAGGGGACTGGGAACGTTTGCTCTCTATGTGGGGCTGGGTGTGTGTGGGATGATGGGGGCTGGGAACTATGCTCTCTATGTGGGCTGGGTGTGTGGGGATGATGATGGGGGCTGGGAACTATGCTCTCTATGTGGGCTGGGGTGGTGGGATGATGGGGGACTGGGTACGTATGCTGTATATGTGGGCTGGGGGGGGGTGGGATGATAGGGGCCGGGTACCTATGCTGTACATATGTGGGATGATGGGGGGCTGGGTACTGTGCTGTACATGTGGGCTGGGTGTGTGGGGGATGATGGGGGCTGGGAACTATGCTCTCTATGTGGGCTGGGGTGGGTGGGATGATGGGGGTTGAGTACATAAGCTGTATATGTGGTCTGGGGTGGGTGGGTGGGTGGGATGATGGGGGCCTTGGCTACCTATGCTGTACATGTGGGCTCTGGAAGTCGAGAGAGAGAGAGAGAGAGAGAGAGAGAGAGAGAGAGAGAGAGGAAGGCGGGGCAGAAACACCCGAGGCTCGCGCCCCCCCCGCCACCTACCCACCCATCCCGCGCGTGCGCGCGAGCGAGCGTGAAGGAGCGCGAGCCGGCCAAGCGTTCGAACGCACGCGCGAGCGCCGCCGAAGCGGATCGAGCCACGGCGCGAGCGAGCGAGCGGGCGGGCGGGCGCGCACGCGCAGCTGAGAGGCGGCGCCGACTCTCGCGCCCCCCCCCCGCGCGCGCCCTTCTCCTCCTCCTCCTCCTCCTCCCTTTTGTTCCCACCCGGGCCCGGCGGCGAAGGGCTCTCTTACCTGAGGGCTGAGTGGCGGCCGTGAGGGAAGGGGGCTCCTCTCTTCTCCTCCCCCCCCTCCACTCCCGCTTTCTTCCGAGAGAGAAGCCCAGCAGCAGGCCAGAGAGAGGCCGGGCCCCGTTTTCTTTTCCCTCCCCTCAGGAAAGGCCCGGCGGGGGTGGGGGGGGGGAGAAGAGGAGGAGGAGGAGGGTTGAGGCTGAGGCGGGCGGGCGGGCGGGCAGCGTCGGCGCGTCCGTCTGAGGAGAGCCGGGCGTGTGGAAGCGGTCGCCCCTGCCTCTCGCCTCGCCTCGGCAGCTCCTCCTCCTCCGCCGCCGCCGCCTCCTCACAGCGGAGGGAAGGAGCGGAGGAGGCGCTTCGGCCGCTCCGGGCGGGCGAAAGGAGGGGCCACCCGCCGACGCCGACGCCACCCGCCGCCTCTCCGCGCCTCCTCCGAGGCCGCTGAGGCGCGGCGTCCCCTCAGGAAGAGGAGGAGGAGGAGGAGGAGGAGGCTCGACGACGCACCTGAGGCGAGGGGAGGGGGCGGGGGGAGGAGAGGAGAGGAGGAAGGGGGCGGGGCGACTCCAACGGCTTCTGGGTGGCCGTTATTGTTCGGGCCGGGTGGGCGGGGCCAAGCGGGCAGGGAGGGACCTAGAGGGCAGGGGAGGAGCTAAACGGGCTAAATATGGGGAGCTAGGGGGCGGGGCCAAGCCTGAGAAAGGGGCGGGGCCAAGCCTGAGAAGGGGGCGGGGCCAAGCCTGAGAAGGGGGCGGGGCTTCGGAGGTGAAGCAGGAAATAGCCCTGAGTGAAGGATCTGCCTGGAATCATTGGTTCTTCACCGGTGGGTCTCCAGATGTTCCTGGACTGCAACTCCCAGAAACCCCTTCCAGCACAGCGAGGGGTGGAGGCTTCTGGGAGTTGCAGTCCAGGAGCATCTGGGGACCCCCCCCCCCGGAGGTGGAGAACCACTGGCCTGGATGAACTGAGCCCATCCGATCTCGCCTGATTTCGGAAGCTCGGCCCTGGTTAGTTAGTCCTTGGATGGGAGGCCACCAGGGAATACCAGGTGCTGTAGGCGCCCCCTGGAGTAGCAACTGGCACGCCACTCCAGTAGTACTGCCAAGAAAAAACTCCATGGACATGGGGTCATGACTGTAACAACCCAACCGTGAATGAGGGGGGTGGAATGTTAGCTGTAATAGACAGCCTTGGGGCAGGTGGGCATATAGGCTCAGGCAGCTCCTCGTTTGGAGAAAAGGGAGGCTGGCAGAGCATTATCAAGTGGCACAAAATAGGATAGGACAAAGATGGACCAATTGCATGTATTTTTTTTTTAAAATGAAGCCTGAACTAGGTATAATTTATTAGGAAAGTTTTTACTAGACAGCTCCCATAACAGTCCCCCCAGCCCGCTTTGTTGACCTGTTGTCCAGAAAACCAAACTGATTTGAGAAATCACACAGAAGTGAATAACACCCACAAATAAATTACCCTGTATCTCTTAGTATACTACAGCACCTCTGTAGTTGTGGGTTTTGAATCTCAGTTTGGGCACTCGGTCTTTAAAAGGTTCGCCATCCCTGCCCTAGAAAGCTGCTGCTTGTCCTTGACAGTGCAGGGCGAAGGTAGAGCAACAGTTTGTTCATGTGCAAAGCAGCGCTCCTACATTCTCACGGGGTCCGCCTTGAGGTCACGGAGAAATAGCTCACAGGTCTCTGGTGGGGAAAGGATTTGGGGGAGCTCACCCTAGAGAGTTTCCGCCACATGGAGACTAAGAGGCTACCCTCCAAGCACCTTAGAAACACCCTTGTTTTCCTGTGCTGCCTGCTGAAACCTTCCTGAAATCCTTCATGCAAAACCAGCCATGAAAGCGAGACAGCCCAGGTAAGATACATTTTCCTTTTATTCCTCCTCCTCTTGGATCTCTTTGCTGTAAGTTGCACAGCAATAAGCAGGCCTACACGTCCCAATCTGACTTCCAGTACTTAAAAGACATCAAAGCCCAGTGCCGTGGAGAATCTGCAACCTGGATCTGTTAATGAAGACCTTCACATGAAAGCTGACGGAAAGAGCAAAAGCAAGCTGCAGACAGGAACTGGAAGGGAGCAAATATGCCAGGATCTGAGACAATCACCATCACGTACACAGCAAGCAGCAGGCAGTAATGATGATTAATTATTGAAGAAGAACTGAGCGCATCAGCTCAGGCTGGTGTGTGGTGGGGGGGAGAAAGGGGATGCGGAAACATCACTCTGGGAGCCTTCTGTCAGAGCTGCGTTAATTAGTGCGCTCTGTGAAGCCGAGAGAAATACCTAAAGCCAGTTTATGCTCCTGTGAGGTGGGCGACCTGCAATTAGGGCGTCTGCTTACCCTTTGTAACTGACCAAGAGGGCCTTTGAAGGAATTACAGGCGTAATGCAATTTTTAAAACACACCATATGTTCCTGCTTGGTCCTGGGTTGGCTGCTTGACTGCGTAAATGCTTTAGAGATGGGGGTCTATGAATTCTGAACTGCAAACCAATGGGTTTTCAGGCCAGTAGCAGAAAGACAGAAACAGATTATGCATACAAGGGTCCAAAATGAGCTGGTTTTATTTCACCTTCTGCTCTAACTACATTCATAGAACAATGCAATGACAGGGTATTTTGCTAACCAAATTAGTACCTTGGAATTATAATTTTTCCTGATTTTAAAAAAATATATAGCCCTTCCTCTTCTTCTCCTCCTCCTTCTTCTTTGCAAAGTGCTTTTGCAAGTCACTGATGGCATTGTCTTGTTGTTTGCTGACTTTTGAATGGTCTAATAAATGTATCATCTATGCTTGCACTGCATTGCTGCCTTCAGGCACTGTGGAGCATGTTGTCCTATAACCCGTTACCTGCTGGCCCATAGATGAGAGGAGATGCTTCCTTTCTCTCTGGCTGCAAAATGTCTTGGGGGCAGAAAGAGGCTCAGAAGGGGTTAATTGCTGGGCTCTTTGGCTGCGGGGAAATTGCCTTGCCGAAATGCAGGATCTTCATGAGAAGAGCAAAGGAGACGGTCAGTGAGGGAGAAGCCGAAGCGTGAGAATGAAGGGCATTTTATCAGGGGAGACAGCAGTACAGGCACCAGCAGAAGGGGGGCAGGGAGCCATTCACCAGCACTTGCTGCTGACCCAGTTCTCAGTCCAAGAGGTGGTCTGAACAGCAACTGCTAGTGGGCTCTCATTCTCTTCTATTTTTAACTCGTGCCTGCTCCAATTTTTCTGTACTGTCACTCTCACCTACACCTCATGCAACAGGAGGAAGCCCCTAATTCCTCAAAGCGTTTGGAAAAGAGCTGTACTAGTAGAAATGGTTTTGGCATTATTTTGGGTCCCTTTGGGGAGAAAGGCGGCATAAAAATAAAGTTATTATTATTATTATTATTATTATTATTATTATTATTATTATTATTATTATTATTATTATTATTATTATTATTTTGTGAATGGTGGATTCCAAAGCTCTCCGGGCCATAACTTGTTACTTCTTTTCTAAGAAAAAGCCTAACATATTATTTAATCACACATCTCTGTAGTTGGTCCTTCTGTGGGTTTTTAGCTTTGCACGATGCCTCCAGTTCCCTTTGCTTTTGTACATCTTTCTTCTTAGATGTAGCTGCTGATTTAGTTATCCTAAGCCTCAAGGTCTTTCTGCGTTGCGGCTCCTCACAGTCCTCCTTCATTCTGGAGAAAATCTCTCTTCCCTCAGCCCATCTACAGTAATCTTCTTTCAAATTCATTTAGGATTCTTCCATCATCTATCTGCCACCATAAACCAAAAGCCTCTGTATGAGGGCAGAGGTGGATTAAGCCTGATGCAAAGACAAGCTTCTTGGCCAAATTGAAGGGCCTGCTATAATTACAATTTCCTCCCACCCCCCATTCAGATGGTGTTCTTACTCATGTGTGCGTATCCACACGCCAGGAACCATTTTCCAGAAAAAGACAACCAATATAGTAGATTGCTCCGTTTTGAACACCAGCTACCATTCTTGGACAAGCGAAGCCTTTCTCATGTTGTCAGGTGGGCGGTTGGGGCGAGACAGGCAAAATGTGTTTCTGCTTTCTCGATAAGAAGAAATGCCGTGACCAAAAACAGCATCTGTGATCTTTTGTATTCCACAGTGCTGGACAACTGGGAAAATAGCACTGAGTGAACATCAGCAACGACAGTGACCTACCTTAAAGGACTGTTGTGAGAATAAATAATACTAAAGCCTGCAGAGCAGCCATCCCGATCTTAGTGCCTTCCAGATGTGTTGGACAATATAATCTTGGGGCTTCAGGGAGATTCAAATCAACAAAAATCTGGAAGGCACGAGCTTTCTGAAAGCACGGGGCATGGTATCTTCTTATTCAGACCCGTATATGCCATGGCACAGTGTTTAAACTGCTGTGCTGCAGGTAAAACTGTGCTCACGACCTGGAGTTCAATCCCAGGTAGCCTCTGGCTCATGGTTGACTCGGCCTTCTAGCCTTCCAAGGTAAAATGAGTACCCAGCTGGCTGGGGTGGGAACGGAGGCAATGTGTAGCTTGCATAAATAAATTGTAAACCGCCCAGAGAGTGCTTTAAGCACCGTATATATGCAGAACACTTTGGTTTTATTTATATGACACACTGCAATTCAGCACATAGCCTCACTATGGAATACATTCAAAACCTATCAGGTTTTGGGTACTCTTTTAAAAAGGTCTACCTTTTAACATCCATAATTGTAACACCTCAAAATAAATGTATAATTGCTTTCAATAACCCCCCCCACCCCATATACTCAAAATTATATGTGCTTAAAACCACCAGCGGAAGGGAAAAGCTGCGTGAAACTCCAATGTGCACGCCCTAAAAAGCAGTGGCTGGTGTCGGTGGAAATACCAAACGGCAATCAAGATAAAGTGCATTTCTCCGCCGTGGTTTATTAGTGTGGGAGGAACGAAATGCAAAGGGAGAGGAGCAAATGCAAATCCGAAGGCAGAAAGCGCGAGATCAGAAGGAGAAGCAGCCCCGTTTAGAGCCGGTGTGACGGCTGGCTTTGGCTCAAGGCACGGATCAGTGACGGCGCTGCAGCAGCCACGCTTGCCTTCTGCAGGCAACAGACGAACCCTCTAATCATCGCTAATGAGGCTGCCAGAGGATGGCGGGGAAACAGGGCTGGAACCACACAGTTTTCTCAGGGGCTCTTTTTTTTTTTGTAGCCTTCGTGGTTCTCGAGAAAATGTTAGAAGGCCGTTCCTCCTGTGGGAAAAGGCCTCCCTGCAGGGCAAAGAGGCAGCCGAGACCACCGCCAGAGCAGTCAAAAAAAGCCTTGCTGGCTGGTGCTGAGGGGTTTTGAAGAGCCTGACTCAAGGAGATGCTGCACTGACCTGTTTCAGGATGGCTAATATCTAGAAAATAACAGTCACGACCTAAGCAAACCTAGCAGCCCTTCTCGGCCCGTTCTTCCCACAGGGCGAATCTTAAAGAAATGAGCGAATGTAAAAAAAAGCTGGCGCCATCTGTGAATGTGCAACCCAGAGGGCATCATGCCTCCATTATCCTGGATGTCATGATACTAATTCATATTAAAAGTAATAACTCCCTAAGCGCTGCCACAGGGCATGGCCCATCGCACCTTGAAACAGGATGCTAGAACAGTTTCTTCCCAGTGTGGCTTCGCCCTGAACAACCCACACGATGAGCAGAATATTCACTGGCGACATTCCCACTGGTGCAGGAGAAAAGGCTGCAAGACCTTACTATCTAGCTGTTGAGCTCTGATCACTTCAGTAAATTACAGCCTCTCGGTATTTTTTGCCTTTGTGATTTGGCTCCCTTGCTGAAGCCACCTGATTCTAGAAACAGCTTGTCCCCTGGCCAAAGGTAAACACAGGCTTGATCTGCTGGAATGCTCACATTACTGGAGGACAGGACAATGCCTTTTTCAATTACAGAAAACCCAGTGCTGTTAGTCCAAGAAAAAGGTCTTCAGGCTCCCTGAAACATGTTCCAAATTGTACTCACTTGAGGCTACAGCTGGGGAATTATAGACCTCCCGAATATTTCTGATGAAGAGACATCCACACATGGAGATCCTACCGGCTCCCGCACTGTGGACCAGCATAATCCAGGGCCAGGGCTCCTTCTCACTCTCAGTAATTATTTAAAGAAGCCCAGGAAAAAAAATGGAAAAGCTGTGCTTTGACTTCAGGGGCATATTTTCCACTTGCTCGCCTTTGGAGCTGATAATCCTATTTGGAACACTGCCATCACAAACAATTCTGCCCATCTCTGAAAGTTATTGCTGCCTTCTTTCAATGATGAAGATGTTTTAGGACAGATCTACCTCGGCTGTTGTTCGCTAGCAAATGCGCGACTCCTCCTCTTCACCCTACCCAGAACGGCTGTACTCCCAAACCTGCTGAATAAGGAACAGCCTGTTATAACACCGCCATCTGCTACAGCCAGTGCCCTTTTGGCAGCCCACACATGTTGACAAGCCAGGAAAAAGGGGCTATGCAGGCACTGCGGTTGGTTGTTACTTAAAGAGAAGCGAAAGTGAAGCAGTCAATAAAAAGAAAAAGAAAAATTAGTCCACATGGGAAGGGAGTTGACAAGACTAATGACCCCAAGTCTCTTCCCAATTTTTAAGTCAAGTCTCCCCTCTACTCATTTATTTAAGGGCATGAGAAGACTTGGCAAGAGGGACCGAGAAATGAAAAGAGCTTTCTAATCCACACACCCCGAGGTTCCAGACAAGCAGTGTTTAGGTTTTCTTTGTTCTTAGTCAAGTTTTGCTCAAAACGAAGCCTCGCTTTGCCCAATACCCTTCCATGGGAGAGGTTAGGCAGGCGGGGAAACGATTCTTCAGCAGGACCTCGAGTGTCGAGGTGGAGATTTTGGGGAAACCCCAAAATGGAGGTGGTGATTTTTGGGGAGATAAGTGGAGGCGGTGATTTTGGGGGAATCTTCAAGGGCTCTGTCTGTCACTCTTATGCGTTCTCGTCTTAGTCTACCTCCCAGGTTTGCTCTGAGGGTAAAATAGCTTAAGATCGTTAGACTTATGCTGCCCCAAGAACCATGGAGTAACAGCAACCCGGGAAAGACCGACAGGTTTATGATTAGCAATTAGGAGCCAAAAGGGATAAGAGGCTTTTCAGGTATGGCCGAGCCAAGCCCTCCATGTAGGTCAAAACCGGCAACTTGGAGTTTAGCCAAGAAGACCCCAGGGGGACACCCTAAACTAACAAGGTCAGTGGACACCAAGCGTGACCTTCGTTCATGGAAAGAATAGGCTCCCTCTGTTTGTTTGTTTCTACTTGGAAGGAAGCTGTTTCGCGATGCCCCCCAAACACAATGGGAGAATGGTTGTTTGTAGCCGATAACACGCCGGGCTCCCAAAGGGGGCCAGAGGCACAGCCTCCGGCTGCCGCTTCTGACCGCGTTCCCTGTCATTCCGATACAGAGTTAAATCGGCCCAGAAAGGCTCCCGACGGGGTCCGCTATTGTTTGCCAATCAAGATCCGAGGACACAATGGAGCCCATTCATGGCCAGAGCAAAACCAGCGGGTTTGGGTGGGAGGGGATAGGAGAATATTCAGCTTGTGTGAGAGCTTGGGGTTAGGCTTTTTTTTTTTAGATGGGGTTTCATGCAAATCGTTCTGCATTCCACAACCCCCCCCCAAAAAAAACCCCCCAAAAGAAATGGAATTTCTAGCAGCCCGTTAAGCTTCTGCATCAAGGGCTACAGAAGAGAGATTTTTCTGCCATCCCGAGAAAAGAAAGAAAATACTTTCATAGAGAAATGCTTGTTTTAAAGACATGGAACATGAAAGGAGGAAGATATACACATTTGCACATGTGCAAAAGATGGCAATCATAGTAACTTACATTTTTGTTTGTTTAAAAAGTACCGCTTAGTGTATAAGCCTCAGAAAAGGACCCTGCTGAGCTGCAAAAGGGGCACTTTAAAAACTTTTTGCTTTAAGTTAGGTCACTATTAAGACAAGGAATATTACAAAAAGGTCTGTAGGAAATGCACAAGTACAACATGGTAAAAAATAATAATAAAGTTTAGCAGGCCGCGGCAGACAAAAGCAGCCCATCCAAACAAAAAAAAAGTTTTCACTTCTTTGATTTTTCTACCTCAAAACTTGCCAGAGCGAAGACTTTGTCTCCTGAGCCTGCAAGAACAAGGAAAAGCCATTTTGAAATATGCATTCAACTTGCCTCTTCTAACTGACACTTAGCCACACAACACCGGGTTTAAACAGAACCTTTTGTGCCCTGTTGAACCTTCCACATAGTGTGACAGTAAAGTTATTGGAAACACTAGGCAAACCCATCTGGCGCCCTTCCCAAAGCTGGGTTCCTGCTTTGGACTATACCCCCATATGGCCAGGGGAGGAAGGAATTGTAGTCCCAACCAGCATGTCATCAGGAGTGATGGGGGTTGTAGTTTAAAACATCTAGAACAGCTGTTCCCACAACCTTGGGTCATTCAGGTGTTCTTGGGCTGCAATTCCCAGAAACCCTGAGCAGCAAAACTGGTGGTAAAGGCTTTTGGGAACTGCAGTCCAAGAACACCTGGGTTATCCAAGGTTGGAAACCACTACTCTAGCGGATTGTCAGTTGGAGAAAGCTGTCCTGCAAAACATATAAGGACAAAAGCTCCATCTTCCACCAGATGTACACACAACATATCTGAGAAGACAAGGCTGCTGTGAAGTAGGGATGGGGTAACTTAAGAGTATAAAGTCTGTGGTGAACTT
The DNA here is from genome assembly GCA_037367245.1 of Phrynocephalus guinanensis. Classification (NCBI taxonomy): domain Eukaryota; kingdom Metazoa; phylum Chordata; class Lepidosauria; order Squamata; family Agamidae; genus Phrynocephalus; species Phrynocephalus guinanensis. The sequence goes on along the minus strand of CM074753.1, from coordinate 2,592,120 downwards.
TGAGGAGAATTAGAGCATGATCTATGCAAGAGAAAAGGAAGCACAGATCGGTGCCAGAAACTCTTCCTAAACAGCCCTTTTCCAACCAAACCTATTGCTGGTTTCCTTCCTGCCTCTGCTGGAGCTGAAGGCACTTAGTGTTGGATTTTAGGTTTTGAACTCTCCCACCCTCCCGCAGCACCTTGCCCAGACTTCATGCCTCTTTACGTAGAAAATATGGGTGGGTTCCAGCCACAAGCCAGACCTCCCTGTCCTGTTTCATGAAATCAAGAACACTCAGGCTATTTCTTTTCTCTTGTCTGACATATTTGATTCAAGGATGAGACATCATAAAAGTAGGGGGGGTATAGATTTACCAAGGTCACTGGAGGCTCTTTCAAATTGACTGAGAGCAGCTCCTGCATTTGTCGAAAGAAAAGTTTCATCATCTGGAGTCAACTGAAAACAAGGAACAAGGAAAGAAAGGAAAAAATGTTCTCATGTCATATCTATATGGCATCTTCCAGATAATTTAAGCAGATGTGGATGAAAAAAAAAACCCATCAGAACTACATAGCACTGTGTTGCTCTGCATTTTTTAAACTGCCCCCTAGTGTTCAGGGCAGCTAAAAATAAAATAAAAGAACACTTGTACCTTATGCCCCAAATAATGACTGGTAAAAATTAAATAAAATAATTTTTAAAAGGAAGAAAAAATACAAGTTTTTTAGGGAGGCAAGTTCATCCTTAGAGCATTCATCCTCTGCTGTAGTGCATGTGCGCAAGTAACTTTATTTTATGTATTACGTATCTGATTTACAGCTCTGCTTTGAAAGCACAGTTATCCTTTTAAGGTGGCAAAGTTTGACCAAAGACTGTCATAAAATACAACGAAATCATAACAGAAAGAAATTCATGTCACACCTTCTTAAAACTGAGCAAGCAATAAAAGCAAGGCTGGAGTAAGAACCACATGTTTAAAATTCCCATCAAGCTACGGGTGACTCGCATTCACTAGAGAAAAAACATCAGCACATGGATCCCTTGCTAAAAAGACCTTTCTACCTACATGTGGAGCAAGGGAAGATAATATATACCTTTCAATTTATAAGTCTGTAAATAATGCACTATCCAAAAACTGTACCTTCTCTCCCAGCTTCCGGAGAGCTGTGAGAATTTCCACTTTCTGCTGGGTGTGAAGGTCCCGTCCCAGCTTTCCGACAATTAGATCTCTGTCCATCTATGAAGGAAAGAAACAAAGGCATGTGCTGCATTGCATACTTAATATATGAAGATATATGCAATCAGAAGCACATACTCTCCATAAGAAATCAGTCAAATAGCAGGTCCTTGATAGGGGAACTTGCACAGCTCTAATTTCAAGGATAAATCACAGTCCACAACTCCTGAGAGATGGCAGATCCATCATTGTTTTCAATTACCCTTGCTCAAAATAAAAAGGCTTCGGCAGGAACAACGCTTAGCTTTCCAGTCACAGAAGTTCCCTCAAGACAAGCAGAATGGTCTCGGCTATAAACTTACAATTGAAAGCAGGCAGCACAAAAGGAAAAAGGCACGATGAGAGAAGAGGAAAATGGTGATTGAAATGTTTAAGTCTTAAAATTAAATAACAATCCTTACCATTCAGTTTGTCACATGGAGGGGAAACATTTATTTACATTTTGAGAGGGGTGGAAGCATTTTACCTCTGCCAATCTTGTCCGCAGCTGTCCAGGTTGTTTTTTGGCAAACATCCTGATGACTTCTGGGGTTTTAAAAGCCTGGCTAATGGCTGCTTGTATAGCCTGGAGAAAAGAGAGAGAAGCCACTGTCCATTGCAGTTTTTTTTGCAAATGACTGTCTTCCCATTTGTTTGCATGCTTCTCTGTCAGATAAAACTGAGATTGTGAGAATGCTATATTTTTATCTATATGCTTGCAAAAAAGAACATCTTTCACCCCTCTTTCTAGAGTGAGGGATTGGCGCACCATTAAAACCAGACCACCGTGAAGTATCTGCCAGTGTTCAACTGGAAAGTGGAAATAAAACATGGTCCTCAAAAAGTCATCCGGCAAATAATTTCAGGTATGAAATGTGAAAGTCAGGGCAACCCAGGCCCCCAGCGTTCCCTAGTCTGCATGCTCGGAAAACCAAGAATGTCAATGGACTCAAATAATGTGTTCATCCAAAGACCACCAGCTTTTTAAAGACTAAGGTTGATAAGTATTTGCTATAGATCATAATATCCAAGACTAGTAGTGAGGAGTTACACATTCCTTCCCTTGCTTGGGACAAATAGGGTTAGTAAACAATTTAATTTTCTGCAGTGGTTTGGGCAGGCCTCAGCCCCCTTCGCAAAACACAACCCGCCACTCACCAACTGCATTCCGCTAAGCTCGTCTACCAGAGTCATGTTTCCAGACATAATCTTCTGCAGGGAATCACTGAATTCGCTCAGCTGTTCCAAAGTTTCCTTCTTGGTTTCTTCATATTCATCTGCATCCAGTTCATCTCTGAAGAAGATCCAACAAGTCAACCAGAGTTTCGGTGTTTTTTTTTTTAAACAATTAGTTTTAGCACAACTAAATTTGCCATGGTTTAGAAGACTGCATGCAAAAGTTTTATAACAGTTCAGTGATTTTCAACAAGCAGTTTATTACCGGCACTCCTCCAGATCTTGCAGCTGTTGCATTAATCGATCCAGCTGTTCTTCTAAGTTCTGTTTCAACTTACTGGTCTCAATGGTTCCTCTTGAAGCCATTTTAAATTACTTCCACAACACACTTCTGTAACAAAGAAAGGGGGGGAGCATTGACAGTCTATATGGACGAAACAAGCTGCCAAAGTTATACAAGGAAAGTGGCATAAACGGACATTGCCTTAACCGTACAAAGGTCAGTATCTGGTTTGTTTACTTAAACATGCCCATCCTATTTCAGAGGCTCGCAGGAAATATTACTAGCCATGAAGCAGTGACTGTAGTATGTTTAACATGCCTTCACAAGCAGAATTAAAGTGGGTTTATATTTCCAAAGTAAAATCCCTTATTGTTTTAGTTCGTTTCCGATGAATGATATTTCACTGCCAGGAGATCACATTCTCCGTTTCCATTCTGCTCTACCCAGTTATTTCCAGTTGTTTTAATAATATAAATACATTTTCAACAATTTAGTGAATACACATACAAGTACACACTCGCCTAATCTCATTTAGTGCCTGAGGCAACCACTTTACTTTGTCCAATGGTCAATCAGTCCAGCATCCAGCTTACACTCCTTTGTAAAACTTTATGGCAATGCATAGGAGAGTGTGCTGCTAACAGTCAGAAAAGGATCAGTTTCTACAACAAAATGGCAACTAGATATGGTCCAAAAAGCACAGTGAGTTGAGCTTAATGTATCAGAATTTGAATTCAAATCCCAATTCAGCATCATATATTTATGAACAACTCTGACAGCAGCCTCATCTAATAGCGGGAATAACAGCATGTTGTGCACTCTTATGTATATTCAATGGAGCAGTGTTTGCTCATCAACCCCTAAGGCTTCGAGTCAGGCAGACTGACATCTTGCCACCACTGTCCAGCAATGGTTATGAAGCTTAGACCAGAGCTGAGGAGGAAGTCTTTCAGTTTCATTCATAGGCTGAGAATAAATAAAAAGGGGAGTGGCAAACCACCCACGCTCCCCCCGAGCTGGGTGGGAAGAGAGCAAGATAAACACATAACAAACTGGGAAAAGGTTCTTTTCCGACGCCAATCGACTGCCAGCAAATCACTCCACCATAACTGAGCCAGCATATCTTCCACCCGCATCTCGTTATTTTGCAGGTAGGGGACCAACCGCTGATATCCATCCGTCCGTCTTCTTTTATTTTTCTATTTATTCGTCTGCTGCAGGTTTGATTTCGTTCCTAAGCCGAAAAGCCTTTTATCCCCTGAATCCGTGATGGGTCCTAGACCTCCGCACAGAGCCCCTTCCTCACCAGCCTCTCGTGATTAACCCTTTCCCATCCAGGCAGCACATATTTACTGCCCACCCCACCGCGCCCACCCCACATCTCCCCTTACCCCGCAGACTCTCCACCTGCTCCAGCCTCCAGGGGGGGAAAAGACAACCACTGCAAACACTCCCGGTCACATCCTTTCTCCGTGGGGCAGCAGCGGGGGTGGGGGTGGGGGGGTCTCCAGAGCCAAACCCTTCCCACTTCCGTTTCCGAAGCAGTGGGGGATCCGCTTTCGGGACGGACAAGGCACGACATCCGGCAGCCTCAGCCAATAGGGACGCTGACCTTGGGTACGGTTGTCACAGGCTTCCCCCCCCCCGGGGTCCTTCTACCCGCGTGCTTCAGTTCCGGCCCCGAAGGGGTGTCATCCTTCACCTGTTGAAAAAGAAAGGATCTTCCGGGCCGGTAAGAATCCACTCGGGGTGGTGGTTGTGGAGCTGGAATCTTAGCAGGTTACGATCAGAGGGACGCTACCTGGGGAGAAGGGTTTTCATTAAGGAGGAACGCCTCCATTGCAACCCAGGAATCGTTAAGGTGAGGGATTTTTCCAAGTCTCAGAACCATCCCCTCCTTGCAAGAATTATTCCCACTCTCAGGGGGAGGACGGTGCTAGCCAGTTTTAAATGCCCTTCCTTTCTGTAAGGTCGTGATGCTGAATCCAGTGGAGCCAGGCTTTCTTTTTGAGAGGGGGCTGAAGCAGAGTTCGGCTCCCCTGGGGATCTGATGACCTAGCGTTTAGTATTTAACTATTAATATTAGGGCAACCTGATTGACAGTGTCTTTAAAAGTTGCATATGAAATAATGCCCTAAGAGCTCAAGAAGACAAAACCCAACCAGTTTTCTCTATAAACAACACAGAATTTATAAGGAGACATCTTTTCCAGCACTCTCCAATTTTATTGCAAAGTAACTCAAAGTGTAATAATAATGGAATGTTAGTGTTGGAAAACAAATCTGTAGCTGATCAATTCATAAAGTTTAAAAAAACATTAAGGTTATTTAAGGTAATATATAGTGTTTTCACAGTATCTTTTTTGTAGAATCCTTATTTTCTTCTTCTTAACCACACTGTGAGATGCTTTTTAAGTTTCCAGTCAGGAACTGGAGTAGCTCTCAGACTTCCATCTTGCTGCAAAAGGAGCTGCTGCCCTGCTGTGGCTTCGTTTTGCTGCTTCAAAACTGGAGCTTGAAGCATCTCGTAGGAAACAGGACTCCTCCTGTGTCAGGCTCTCAAGCTGTTCCCTTGGTACTTGTGCTCTATTGTTCCCTTGGTAATTGTCCTCTAGTGTTGCTGTCAGCCATTCTGTTTCAAGCTGCAAGCCTTTAAAAACACGTGGCTGGCAACATCTAGCAAAAATCAGAAAGACCAGTCCAAAGCCATCTGAGAAGATGGAGACCTCCTCCCCTTGGGAGTTAAAATAATCTCTCACATCCTGCCTTTTTTATTCAAAAGACCCCTGATGCTGGCGACGTATGAATAGTGAAAGACTTGGACTGTGACTATCCCAGGCTCAAGGTTTTTCTTCTGCAGCTGCTGGAGAGACCCTCTGTTTTTTTCTCAGGCAAAGAGGGAAGCCGGTTGAGCAAGGTGCGATGCTGCTGAAGGATTCGGAGATTTAGTTGTCCAGCCTTTTGTATGTGTGTGGGGGGGCAAATCACACATGCCACAGGCAGCCGCATTCAGAGACTGGCTTGTAACAGATCCCAGTCTTGGCTTCCTTGTCCAGGATCAGGCCCGGAGACACCATATTGATGAGCCAGAAGAGTCCCAGGGTAGAGAAAAAAGCTTGGGGGGGGGGGGGGAACAGACAATCAAAAACATGTCATGAAAGGAAGGAAGCGTGCACCAGGGACTATCTCATGCAACCACAGTGTCAACTCACACCAGATCACATGAAAAACAGATGCGTAACATGGGATGACCCACTTCAATTCACAGTAAGACCCAACAAAAGAAGCACAGACGCCGTTCGTACGTACCGGCTGATGCCACGCTGCTCAGGGAGAGAATCACGGACAGGTAGTATAGTTCGGGAGTGGTTTTAGCCTGTGGGAAGGAGACAGGCATGTTGAACCTTTTACAAGTGTTCTTATGAACAACAGGGTTTGCATTTGAGGTTTGTATTTGGTTTGTGTCTAATATTTGGAATGCAGGAACCTGCAAGTTAGCTGTATGTTATTCTGCTGACCTAGATCCTCGTCGAGGTTTTAAAAAGCCATTTTTGCGGACTACGGTTTGGGTGTGTCTGAGGATCATAGTTGCGGGGAAGGGGGCAAGCAATTACCCCCTAGGGGTGCTAGTTTAGTAGGTGGGGTTGAGCACCCCTGGCCGAAGGACTACCCACACATGGCATTGCGAACGCGGTCAGCGCAGTTGTACAAGCCCCTTCCGCAAAAGAGGCCAGTCCGAAGACGGAGAAGGCGATCCTCAGCTCGCGGGGAACGGGGTCCAGCACCACCACCAGCAAAGCCAGGCCTAAAGAGAAGCCGAAGGAGACATAACCACCCTGAGCAGCAGCCTATCCACACAGCAATAGCTTGCAGGCGTCTCCACCGGCAAGGTAGGCTGCTTTTCCCAAAGACTGTTTGAAAAGCAGCAAGAGGGACGCCGCGGAGTTAAGTTTGAATCTCAAAGGGCAGGGAGATCTGAAGAATCTGACCCATCTTTACAGTCCCATCATGGTGTTCTGGGAAGAATGCCCCCTCCCCCCCCCAAAAAAAAACACCCCCTAAATTTTGGAGAAGGTTTTTGACACATCATTTCACTCGTCCCCGATGGTAATGAGAAAGCCAGGTGGCCGCTTGGTTTTCTTTTCCCCCTCTCCTGAAATTCCAAGCACCCCTTTTCACAAGGACTAGAAACTTGACTCCTGTTTTCTCTTCCCAAGTGGATGCTGGACGTCTTCTGGGTGCTGAGTTTGCAGGCCTGTGGTGAAAGACCTACCGATGGCAAAGAACGTGAAGGCAATGCTTCCCACCAGGTTGTACAGGAGGGGCTGGTTGCAATAGCGGGAAGATGTGGGCCTGAAAAAGAGGGTAGAGAAAATGGAACCCAATAACACACCAGGTGCTAGTCTGGATTTCCAGCTTTCTAATTTACGAGAGAGAGAGGGAGACAGACACACACACACACACACACACACACACAGAGGTATTGGAAAACTGGTAGTGAGCAGAAACTCAAAAGAAACAACCAGAGACCAGACCTAAAAGAAAAACCACCTCATGGGCGAGGCCATGAGTTCCCTCTTTTCAAGAATGCTATGGGATATTCCAGCTGGTTCCTCCCACATTTCGGAAGGTACGCAAGCCTTAGGAGGAGGAGGAGGGGGGTTGTGAGGAAGTTGAGCGGATGAGAAAAACAGGCCGTACCTCAGCAAGATGTAGAGTTGTGAAAGGAGGATGCTTATCCCAAGGGCAAAAATGAGAAGCTGGCTGCAGGGAGAGGAAAAACAGGCATACACACTGAGCAAGCTTATTATGACTTTGAAATACAGTGGTGCCTCGGATAACGACGGCAATTCGTTCTCCAAGGTTAGTTGTTATCTGAAACACATTATCCGAAACGCAGTTTCCCATAGGAATGAATGGGAAACCGTTTAATCCATTCTGGAGCCTAGGAAAAAAGGCACAGACACCTGGTTTTTTGCTCAAAACTCTTTAAAAAGTGCACTTTAAAGGTACAGATGCAATGCCACCTGGGATAACTTTTTTACTGATGCATGCTGGAAATTCATTATCTGAGGCAGTCCATATGGAAAATTCGTTAACCGAGGCAGCCCATAGGGAAGATTCGTTATCCAAGGCAGCCCATAGAGAAAATTCATTCTCCAAGGCAGACCTATACCTAGGAATTGCGATTTGTTATCCGAGGCAGCCCATAGGGGAAATTCACTATCAGAGGCAGCCCTATACCCGGAAATTTGCAGTTGTTATCCGAATTATTCGTTATCCGGGGCAGTTGTTATCCGAGGTACCACTGTATATATATTTAATTATTTATGTATAGTGGTGTGTAGGAGTGTGTGGGTGTGTATGTATAGGTGCAGTATATGTATATGCATCACCACGGAGTCATCAGAAAGCACGAACTACAGCTCCCACGCTGGCCACTGGCCATGATGGCTAGGGGATTATGGCATTTGCAGTCCAAAGCCCACAAGTCTCCCCAGCGCCGTGGTTCTGCCACGCACACAGCACAGCAGGAAGATGACCTGTGGATCACAATTTCCAAGAGGGAAGAGGAGAAACCGCCATGTATCTTTTCCATCCCTGATTGGGCTTGGATGTCATAAGGGAATGGAATGTCATTCAGACACATGGAGGAGTTCACAGATCTGGGGCCCTATCGCTCTGCCATTCAGGCTGGAGATTAAAAGGGGGGTGTGTCGAATCCTGACCGGTCCATGATGTGAGAGCAGCAAAGGCCCTGCTTCATCGTGGACAGGAGGGTTACGCCCAGATCGTGGGGACTTACACTCTGAACCAGTGGCGTTTGGGGAGCCGTCTGCTTCCGTGGTAGGCCGCGTGAACCAGGCAGAGGTGAATCATAATGGATTGCCAGGAGCCTGGGAGGAAAAACAGAAAGTAGGAACCATATCAGGATCTGTCATTTCTCCTGGCAGGATGCAAGGCCCAGGAACAATGGCTGCAGCTTAGCGGTCAAGTTCTCGTTCTGCATACCTCCCAGTAAAGCTAGGAAAGACTCCGGTACACACCCCTGGAGAGCCACAAAGTTCCAGATCCTCCCTGAGCTCAAAAAAATGGCAAGACTCATTCCCTACCACCACCATGAAGGCTCAATGGTGGACAAGACAAATCAAAGTACCCTTTTATTGGGGTGCCATTATGCCTTGCCTGATACACGAGCCTAGCAGGCACCTGGGTGCAACTTAGGGCCTTTTCACACGACCCCTAAACTCCGCCGCAAATGGCTCCCAGCTCCGGAGCTTAAAATTGTTTCCCCACCAGCTCCGGAGTTTACAGATAATTAAGTGCGACCACGCCCACCTAAGCGCATCCCAGCACACTTTTCAGGTACCTGCTCTCCGGAGGTGAAAATTCCTGATGCGGATATAACGTAGTGACTGCCGGGCTCTCCTTGCTTCTGTTTGTTCTTTTTTTTGCCCCCCGCCCCTTTAAGAGGTCTGAATGCAGTGCGGGGACGGCAGAACGGAGGTGAGTGGCATTCTTTTCTTCCTTTTTTTCTCCCTCCCGTCACGCAGCCAGCAGCCAGGGGTGCGGAGGGGGTGGGAATGCAGGAACAGCGACAAACCCCTAAGATCTCTGGTCTGAATTTAAGTGGCCAGCGGATCTTTGGGGTCGTGTGAAAAGGCCACCGTCGCCGCTCCCCCATGTAAAATCTGATACCTTCTTTTGCTTTGCTGGGAGTCTGATAAGACGTCACATCTGGCCAGTTTTGGGACTCTCCGGAAATGTTAAACCACCTTTGCCCAACTGAAGCAAACGACGACGCCGTTTCCACTCCCCGCCTTGGGTGTCAGTTTGGCTTTTCGTTTCTCCCTCAGGGACGCCAAATCACCGTTGCCCTTTCTCAGCGCTGCCTTCCTTTCCCTTCCCCTTTCCCTCTGCAGGATGCTCTGAAGCGGCTCCCCCGGGGCACCTGCGGCTACCGCCAAGGCCGATGGAGGACTCGGACCACAGGACCGAGGTGGTCCTGCTGGCGTGCGGCTCTTTCAACCCAATCACCCACATGCACCTCCGGCTCTTTGAACTGGCGAGAGATTACCTGCACGACACAGGTAAAAAACAGGGATGTATCAGGACCCATTGGAAACATGCGTTATCAATCTAATATGGAGATGGTGAAGTGGTTGAGGTATTTGGCTGCGGAGCTAGAGGCTGGGAGATTGACTCCTCACTGGGTTTCCTTGATAGGGGCTTTTTCCAGATCATAAGAACCTAAGAAGAGCCCTGCTGGATCAGGCCAAAGGCCCATCGAGTCCAGCTTCCTGTAGCTCACAGTGGCCCCACCAAATGTGTCCGGGAGCGCATGAAACTAGATCTCTGTCTCCTGATACCACTCCCCCCTGCATCTGGCCCTTGAAGGACCCCAGTTTTAAGCCTGGAGATGACACATCTCCACCATGGTTTGTCACCTGGGATGGACTTTTCCTCCATGAATCTGTCCAGTTCTCTGTGGCAGGGAGTTCCACAGATTAACAACACGCTGGGTTAAAAAAAATTCTTTTTTTTGTCTGTTCTCACTTTCCCAACCCTCAGTTTGAGTAGATGTCCCCTAGTTTTGGTATTTTGTGAGAGGGAGAAGAGCATCCCTCTATCCACTGGACTCATGCTTCCCCCCCACCCACCCACCCCATGTCGTTGCTCGCAGGGAAGTACCGAGTCCTGAAAGGGATCATTTCGCCCGTGGGGGATGCGTATCAGAAGAAAGGGCTGATCAGCGCCGGCCACCGGGTGACCATGGCACGGCTGGCGACCGAGAGCTCCGACTGGGTGGAAGTGGATGACTGGGAGAGCAACCAGCAGGAGTGGCAGGAGACCGTCAAGGTGCTCAGGTAGGCCTGTTTTGCAGGGAGGCCAGGCCGTGTGGGCCACGGAGGAGGGCATCTTTTCTTGGCCCTCCGCTGTCCTTCCTGAACACAAGCGAACCGAGGCCCGCTTCTCTGGAGATGGCATTCCAGGGCCTGCTTACATTTATTTATTTATTTATTTTTAAATGTGTATACCACACCTATTTCCCGAACGGGAACTCGGGGCGGTTTACATAAGGATAAAAAGAAATTAAAAACAATAACAACAGCATCCAAGACGGCAAACCAGTATTGGCAGAAGGCAGGGAAAAGGGGGGGGGGGAAACCCACCACTGTACCCCTAGCAATTTCCGAAGGCGTCCCTAAATAGCCAGGTCTTCAAGGCTTTCTTGAAGGACGCCAACGAAGGAGCGTGCCGCATCTCGCTTGGTAAAGCGTTCCAAATAGTAGGTCCAACAACCGAAAAGGCCCGATTACGGGTAGTCGCTTTACGGGCCTCCTTCAGTGTGGCAATCCGAAGCGAGAGGGCCAAGGAAGATCGGGTGGGTCGGGCCAGGTCTAATCGTCGGGAGATATGCTCTGCCAGATAGACAGGGGCCAAGCCATGGAGGGTTTTATAAACCAAAGCCAACACCTTGAACCTTATTCGGGAGGCGAAGGGCAACCAGTGCAAGCGGGCCAGGATGCTTACCCCAGCCCTCGAGCGGTTCTCTTAAAAGGGTAGGTTTCCCTTGCAGGTATCACCAGCAGAAGCTGACGGATTCGTGCCTGGCCAAGAGTTTTGACGGCGTCGCCCCTCTCCATAAGGCTGGCCGGAAAAGGAAGCGCGAAGCCGGCAGCCGACTCCCCACCAAACGGAACCCGGCCCAAGCAAAAGGTGACGCCGAACGCACGATGGTACAACCATTGATTCATGGGGCGGGGTGGGGTGGGGTTGGAGCCTTGGAAGCCATCTCCCTCCCCATGGCCCAGCCTGAGGGGAAGGGCAGCCTCCTCCTGGGAAAATGGCCATTTATTTTATTTATATACCGCCCGTCTTCCCAGGGAACTCCGGGCGGTTAACGACATGGGTTGAAGCAACCAATTAAAATACAATACGACAGTACATCAAAGAATCAGGGGGGAAAAATTAAAGGAGAAAAAAAATAGGTAAAAAAACGAAATCATTGGCAATGGTGTCAAAAAATGAATTAAAAAAAAGATTAAAGATTAAAGGTCGCCAAATGCCTCCCGAAAAAGCAAGGTTTTAAGTGCTTTTTTGAAGGCGGGCAGGGACTGTGCAAGGCGCAGCTCACTCGGAAGTTGGTTCCAAATTTAATCTCTCTTTCAAGCCCTCTGATGAACAAATGCCCTCCCAAAACGCTCTGTTCCATCTCTAACCCATTCTTACCAGTCCAAATAAACCTCCTTTACTGTTTATTCCACCTCCTGGTTGCTGCCCTGCCTGCTGGAGTAGCAGAGACCGGTGTGATGAAGGCCTTTCGGATACTTGAAGAGGGCTATCATATTCCCCCCCCCTCCCCGTCCTTTTCTGCTCCAGGCTAAACACAAAGTGAAAAGGGATCAAAAGAGAAGCTAGCGTCAGATTACCACCTCTTACCTCCTTTTAGAATACAGCGGTACCTTGTATAAAGTAACTAATTCGTTCTAAATGAAATTGTGTTAAGCAAATTTTCCTTTATACAAATTTCTCATAGGAATGCATTGAAAACAGAGTAATCTCTAACCGCAAATATTTTTATGTTGTATGGATCTGCCCCAAAGATGATTCTGTTAAGCAAATTTCCCCTATCTCCAGAATGTTTTATGTCGTCCAGATTTTATGTTATACAAACCGTTTGTTATACAAGGGTCCACCGCATTCCGAAAAGCCTGCTGGAACAACAGGGTTTCTCAAGCAGCTCAGACTTGAACTCTGGCGCTGCAGAGGAACTGCCTTCTGGCAGAAGATACAGAACAATTAAAACTCGGACCGCACGTCTTCTGAACAGTTTTTATCCCAGTGCTATAATTGCACTTAATAATGAACTCAAGGACCACCAGCAGTGAGCACTTGGACAGGATTACCTAGCCTATTGTGTAGATGCTTGTGTTTTTAGGGGGGGGTTGGTGGGTGGGGGAGTGTTCGGGGATTTTTATGTTTGTGTGTTGAAGGTTTTTTTTTTATTGTGTGTGAGAGTGTCTGGGGATTTGTGTGTGTGTGTGTGTGTGTGTGTGTGTGTGTGTGTGTGGAATCTGGTCTCTGGGTGTCTGAATTTCGTTGTATGTGTATACTGTGTATATACACACAATGACAATAAATTATTATTATTGTTGTTGTTGTTGTTGTTGTTGTTGTTGTTGTTGTTGTTGTTCTTGTTCTTGTTCTTGTTGTTCTTGTTGTTCTTGTTCTTGTTCTTGTTGTTAGGACACCGGCCTGATCCTTTCCCGCCCTCCCCGTTTGCCTTCCCAGGCGTCCCCCAGCTGATGATGCTCTGCGGAATGGACGTCCTGGAGTCCTTTAGCATCCCCAACCTCTGGAAAGAGGAAGACATCGTGGAGATTGTCACCAACCACGGCATGGTGTGCGTCAGCCGGATCGGCAGCCAGGCTCAGAAGTTCCTCTACGAATCCGACGCCCTTTGGCAGCTCAAGGCCAACATCCACCTGGTGGAGGAGTGGGTCACCAACGACATCTCGGCCACCAAGGTGCGCAGGGCGCTGCGGAGGGGCCAAAGCGTCCGATACCTGGTGCCGGACCAAGTCCAGGCCTACATCCAGCAGCACCGCCTCTACACGGCCGAGAGCGAAGACCAGAATAAAGGGGTGGTCCTGGCTCCCTTCCAGAAATACGCGAAGAGAACAGCCAAGAACTGAACGCTCCCGTTTTCCTGCAGGAACGGGGGGGGGGGAGGGGGAACGGGTCAGAGGCGCTTGGAAAGAGAAACGGCTGCCTTTTTCACCTCCGGCCTCGCCGGGGTGTTTGCCTCCTCACTGCCTCCAGACACCAACGGGTCTATTGATCTCCCAATGGCCAGAGATCAGGATGGTGGTGCGTATCCCCTAACGTCGCCGACTGACTCCCCAAAACAGCAACTCCGGGGTCGCTGTCAACACCTTGATTTGTCCCAAACTAGGATAATCGGCCTTTGATCTCCACAAATCAAGCTGCCATCAAAAAAGGTGCAGGAGAAGGTGCCCGGGGAGAAGCTGGCCACCAACCCTGATCGTTTTGTTTGGTTTTAAATCCCGATCCCAACCTGCACCTGTGTGGCATAAAGATTAAAGTATGACGTTTTGTTTTGTTTGAAAGCTAGATTACACACAGAGAGAAAGACCCTTGGGAAATCCACATCGGAGTCGTTTCACCCAGGGGCTTCCAGACCTGCTGGACTACATCTCCCATCAGCCCCAGCTCGGCCACCCTAGGGGGCTGTCGGGGTTCAGGCGTTGCTGTCCCCATAATAGAGCAGGAGAGTCTCTGCTCATACCATTTGTTTCTTCAGGTTTTTAAACGCTCGTAGAATTTAATCTTAATGTTTTTACCTTTGATGCCCATTTTATATTACCTTTGCGGAGTCTTGTGCAATAATGTGGTATTTGTATTCTTTTATGCCACACGGAATAAATAAAAACAGGGTTGGAGGTCTCTGGGTTGGGGAAACGCATGTCCAAACTTTGGCCCTCCTGATGTTTTGGACCACAGTTCCCAGAATTCTAAGCTTAGATTGCCAATGGCAAAGGACTGTGGGAGTTGTGGTCCAAAACATCTGGAGGGCCGAAGTTTGGACACGCTTGCACTAAAGCAGCAACCCTGCAGCTTCTGCAAAAGCATCACCGAAAGGGGAGTTCAAGAATCTTTCTTTCTTACTTTAAGCTCCTGAGCTTAGCTGGGTGTTGATTTTTTTCCCCCTTTCTATTTCACCCCCCCCTTTTAAAAAAAATTGTTGAGGTGAGTAATTAACAAAAGAATGAAACGGAGCCGAGAGCTGCATGTTTACCACTTTGCTTTTCGTTACAGAATCACGTTTGGTTCCCCCCCACCACCACCAATGTTTTGATTGTGAAAGCCATCATGCTGGAAATAAGTGTGTGTCTGTCTTCCCTCGTGTCCCTGTGCTTTATTTTCGATTCCAGAGAAGCCCTGTCTCCTGGAAGTTCTCCTGGAAAATTAGAATAAACAAGGAAAGCAAGGAGGGGAAAAATGTGTATTTCTTTCAATGCCATGTTTGGGGGGGGTGAGGTTAATAACCGTTACTATGTGCTATCCAGTCGGTTTTGACTTCGGATGGCCTTCCCCCCCCCCAGCGTTTTCCAGGTAAAGAATACTCAAAGGAGTTTCCAATTCCCTTCTACCGGTGTGTTTGTGTGTGGGGGGGGGGGATCCCTGGGACTGTGCAGCTGGCCCAAGGCCACCCAGGCTGGCTCTTCCCCATAAAGGCTCAGCAGGGAATTGAACTCCCAACCTTTGATTCTGTAGCCAGAGACTTAAACCACCGAGCTACCTAACCAGCACTTAAAATCATCTGCCGCTAAATCCTTTCTGACGTATGTTGACCCTTCTTGGGTCTGGTCCTCCCCCATCCAATGGTGATCACAAGAGCTGGAGATAATAAATCCAGTCATGGGTTCAGAGTTCAAGGTCTCGGGCTTGACCTTTGGAGTGTTTCTGCCGAAGCCCTTCAGTCACTCAGAACCCCGGCAAGGGAAGGATTTGGCCATTTCGGAGGAACAAAGCTGATTTCCTTTTACTTCCGCGCAGTTTACGACAGGCGTATGTAAAAATAGCTCGGGTGGGAACACCATTCTAGGGGAAAGTTTGCAGTTTGGCCTTTGTTAATCCCACGAGGAATTCATTCAGAGAACTGTACAAGAGGCTGATTTTAAGTTGCCAGCTGGAAACAGGCCGGCCCTATCAATTGGTGGAGGGAGGCAGTTGCCTTAGGCGGCCGATGCCGGGAGGTGGCAAGAGAGAGATGTAGCATACTGCAGACTCGGCGGTGTGATAGAATGTAGAGTGTGATAATCACTCCCTGGAGGTGAAATTTTGTAGAAGCAACTGCTTGTCGCCCATGGTTTAATGAAGCCAACGGGCACAGAATGAGCAGCCCAAACGTGCACTGTTTGCAACCATTCCTCTACCGTTGCCGTTTGCTGGGGAGGCTATGAAATATATACCTGCCACAATGCAACATGTTTTTCAACAGCTCGGCCAGGCATCAAGAGCCGTTAGCTTTACAAAAGACCTTCTCCTGGTGCAGATGTAAATTGGGACAACAGGTCTGTTGGGACTGGCCGATAATAGCCACCTGCGTTGCTGGACTCTCCTTGGAGGTGTGGTTGCTATGATTTCACAAGGAGCGCTTGAACTTTTGAAATTTATTGGTAGAGTAAGAGGTGTTGGTCACAGGATCCTGGGCTAGGGGTGAGTGTAGCCAGCAGGTTTCTGGTCCCTTTAAGAGCTGTGTAGAAGAGAAAATTCCAAGAGATCCAAAGACAGCATAGAAATGAAATAAAGGAGTGGTCCCTGGGATAGATGGTCAGTAATATAATTTGAATTAGTGAATGAATTAATGCAAGAGTTGAACTCCCACTTTTTAATGTAACTTATCAAGCAAGCAGGAACTCAGTGCTATTTATGCTCCTTTACCAGTGACGGCTGTTGGGTCTAAACCCCACCAAAGGCCGCTGTGCCGTTCTCCTGCCTTGTCACAGATTGCAACAGAAATCCTGATTTTTTTTTACTCAAGATAAGACCCAGGAGAGGGGTCAGTCTGACTTTTCCCCTCGCAGTGACTCATGGAACAGTCACTTTTGCTCCACACACAAACACGCATACGTACGGGGGAAAAAAGAGAAGGATTTCAACCCAAGTGAACTTTCTCCTGTAAAACCCCAGCTGCGGAGGCTTCTGGTTCCTGACCAGCCCTGCCCTTCTGCCTAGATTGGAGACTCAACCCCCATCCTCTTCAGGTGTAAACCCACCCAGCTATCCCCTCCTGACATATAAAAAAGGAATACTTGTTGGGAATCGGGCTTCAAGGTTGCATTCCTCTTCTTTGTGGATTGTGCCGAGATGACCCGATTTCCAGCCATGCCTGCAGATTTTAACGGCACCTGGAACCTTGTAAGAAGTGAGAACTTTGAAGGGTACATGCTGGCCTTAGGTAAGTAGGAATACTGCGGGTTCTCCTCCTTCCTTTGTTGAAATGGGGACTTTGTAAACTAGATTACCTCCCCCCAATGCGCCTTCAGACCCCAAACTGCTTTTGTATTGAGATTGTTAAATAATGCTTTGTCCACTTAAATCTGCCTGGGGGAGGGGGCGCAATAGGTCCCTGACAATGGAGGTGTTGTGTGTTTTTCTTGAGGCTCTATTAAGTTCATGCCCTGCCTCTCCCTTGAGCTCATGGTAGCCTGATTTATAATTTTTAATTTCTCCTCTGGCTAACTTATTTAAGGCTGAGGCATAATGTCATGGAACGAGGCCGGGACTTTGAATGTTCCTTCTGCTTCAGACCTAACCATTGCTCCTCATTGTTCTGGCTTGGAGTCACTCGTCTGCTCCTCTATGGCGATCAGAAACCTTGTCTAGGCGACCAAGCTGAGCTTCCCAGAAGCCAGAATAAGCTTTTCTATGCTCCTTTCATAGTAATTCTGCGCCTGCTGTTACAGAGTTCCTTCCAGCTAGTTTCTAAAGTGGAAAAGCTGAGAAACCACAAAATACAGCCAACATGTACAGTACTGTAATAGAATATTTAACCAGCCACAGCAGTCAAGAATACAGTGTAAAAGATGCACCAAGGCTTATTTAGAAGCATCCTGGAACAAACATGTCTTTAGGACCTGTTCAAAAGGCCCAATTTCTTCAGTTTGCCCACCTAATAATAAATCATAACTGAGGACATGGCAAGCAAGCGTCTGTGCCTGAACCTGGTCATTTGGCCACAGACACGTTCCCAAAATGACCTGGTTAACAATTAACGGCGGGAACTACAAACACACAGAGGCTCATCCAGGTGTTTATCATCCTAAAGGGGGGGGGTGTTACACGGCAATATATAGACACATAAACTTCTGCATTTCAAACTCGGAAGGACCGTGCTTTGAAGTTTGGGAAAGTGACTGGTTTGAATGATAGGTTGCAGAATTCATGCCGGGTAGAAGATTCTGGGCGTTGTAAATTAAGCAAGCAACTTACCCGGTTTTGCCCTAATGGATAAACCTTTATTTGGCTTAAGACTCACACAAGCCTATGTTTGTGACAGTTAAAGATGCAGGGGAGGGGGCTGCCTAGCTTAAAATATTAGCTATACAGACTCTTTTTATTGTGGATTTGGGGTTCGTTTACTCAGGTTCCAATTTCCCTGGTCAGCTGATCCAGAAGGTTTGCTTCCTATTTCCAAAACGTGCCTAGTCTTTCCAAATGCAAATCTCTGCCTTGGAGATGTTAGACCTCAAAAATCTTGTGGCATGGGATTCGGTCGCCGATATCTTTGGAGTCGGTGGGTTTCCACTGGGCGGTGTGTACGTGATCCGGGAACACGGCTCGGTGGGGAAAGGATTCGGGTGTCTCAATTCTCTCTCCCCCTTCCCCCCGCCAAGGCATTGACTTTGCTACTCGCAAGATAGCAAAAATGTTGAAGCCCCAGAAGGTCGTCAAGCAGAAGGGGGGCTCGTTTACCATCAGCACGACGAGCACTTTCCGGAATTATTTCGCCCAGTTCACCATCGGGGAGGAATTTGAAGAAGACAATAAGGGCCTGGACAACAGAAAATGCAAGGTGAGAAAGTCTGTAGGAGCTTCCATCCGGCCTCCTGAATTGGGAATAATTTACAATCATGCCCTGTATGGGCTGTATGCAGGTAGATCCCTTTTTGTGACTGGTTGCTGACGGAACAAGCATGGTGTTGTCTGATACGGATAGTGCTCAGATTCCTTCTGGTGTCTGGCCAACATCTTAAATCTCTCTAGATCTACCCCAGGGGTTCTCAACCTGTGGGTCCCCAGATGTTTCTGGACTGCAACTCCCAGAAATCCCTTCCAGTAGAGTGAGTGGTGGAGGCTTCTGGGAGTTGAAGTCCGGGAACATCTGGGGACCCACAGGCTGAGGACCCCCTGATCTACACTTTTTATTCTCCCCATCAATCCCAGGATGAATGCCGATAGACCTGCTGTCTGGGAATGATGAGGTTTGTAGTTCAGTTTTTCTGAACAATTCCACTAGGATGGGCAAGTAAGCCCTTGTTATGTGAAAACTAACACTGTATTCCCCCCCCCTTGGTAGTGATTTTGGTTAACCTTTTTCCCCATTTCAGATTGGCAACCGAATTCCAGCTTGGGCTCAAAAGCGGAGGAGCTTGGCAAAACCAAAAAGTTGGCACCCCAAGGGTGATGTTGGTTGATAGTCTGGATGAGGACTAGCCTGCCTATCGAGTTAACATTTTGGAGGGTCTCAAATGTTTAAAACAGGCGAAGGCTTTAGGCTGATTATTTAGCCTTGGGAATCTCTGGATGCTTTGACCTTCTCCTGTCTTATTCCTTCTTCTTCAAATCCAGAGCGTGGTCACGTGGGACAACGACAAGCTCATTTGTGTCCAAACGGGAGAGAAGAAGAACAGAGGCTGGACTCACTGGATAGAAGGGGATGAGCTCTACCTGGTAGGCAAACTGGTCTATAATAGGAGTGGCTGATCTACATTATGGAAGCCTCATGGCAACCTGGAGCCTAGGAGTGAGTCCATGTCCCAATGCAGCGGTCCAGTGGCCAGATAATTCTGATTAATTTGGGACCCTTGGCCTTCTGCTCCAGCCAGTGAAATGTTTGGAAGAAACCAGATGAACGTCTGCTAGTCCTCTCTCGTGGCTTCTGATCTTCAGCGGGGACTGACAGTCATGGCCGAGATATAAGCTTCCACTGAGTCAGGGGAATGAATGAAAATACCAGAACTAGGGGACATCCCTTCAAATTGAGGGTTGGGAGAGTGAGAACAGACAAAAGAAAATATATTTGTTTTAACCCAGCATATTGTTAATCCATGGAACTCCCTGCCCCAGGATGTGGTGATGGCATCTGGCCTGGAGGAAAAGTCCATCACAGGTTACAAACCATGATGGCGATGTGTCTTCTCCAGTCTTAAAACGGGTACTTCAAGGGCCAGATGCAGGGGGGAGTGGGATCAGGAGACAGAGATCTAGTCTTGTGCGCTCCCAGAGGCATTTGGCGGGGCCACTGTGAGATACAGGAAGCTGTTCTAGATGGGCCTTTGGCCTGATCCAGCATGGCTCTTCTTAGGTTCGTATGTTTATGTTCTAAATGACTAAATGCATCAGTTCCTACTTCTCTGTTCCCAGCTTGACTGAATCCCAGTTTGCTATCTGATCTACCCATCTTTCTCTGTATAGGAACTCCGGTGTGAAGGTGAAGTAAGCACACAAGTGTTCAAGAGGGCGTGAAGCTGGACATTTTGACAAGACTGAAGGAAGGTCATGCAGGGTGCTTTGCCTAGAGAAGCACGCTATCTCATAACCACATTCTGATCACTTAAGCCGGCCGAAGTTGACTGAAACGGCAGCTTTCTGGTTCAGATCCTTGTCCTCGTCTTTTGCTGTTGGCAAAAGCTTTCTTGCTGGCATCTGGAACGGAAGAGGCGATGGCTGCTGGTGCTTAACGTATAGTGTCATTAAAGATCATGATTGGCAACGCAACCTGGTGTCGGTGTATTTTAATTTGGTATCATCCTAATGATTCCAAGTGCCGTTAGGGGGTGCATGTTAATTGGGAGGACGAAATTCCCATCTTGGTGGTTTTCAAAGAGATTCCACATCTTAAAACTGTGAGCTGTCTACCTAAAACACACTTGAAGGCATTTGGTGTTGGCTTGCAAAGCTGCTCTGGTGCCACTAGATGGCCTCTTAGCTGTAGTCTAGACACAGATTTTGGGGAATCTTATCAGTGTAAACCGTTTTTTAAGCTTTTTTCTGGGAATGCAAACTTCCTGCCTTTTTCTTGCATCCTCCCAGAATGGTCCACCTAGGGTCATCTTCTGTTCGTCACCATCCTACATTTTCCTTACTATTGCTCATCTCCAAAATCTACTAAAGAAGAGATCTGGAAGTTGAATCATGGCAACTGGACTTCTTTCCACCTCTGAACATGCCACTCCAGTTCATCCCTAGTGGTTAGAGCAAGCAGGACCTCCTTAGCATTGCCCAGGGAGATTTTTTTTTTTTGGCTGCTGCAGTTCTGGCGTGATGGTAGATTTTGGGGCAAAACATTAGGATATACGTTCATCAGGTCGCCCTTGCAGGGAAACCTCATTACAAAAAAATAATAATAATTAAAAATCATCATCATCATCATCTCCCTGGCCCCGCCCCTGTTGCTAAGCGCAACAAGCCCCGCCTCCCTCCCTCCCTCCCTCCAGGAGGCCCCGCCTAGGAGCGGGCGGAGAATCGGGGCGGGGACGTCACCCTCCTTCGCCCCGCCCCCTCTCCCTCTCATTGGCTCCCCCTCGGGGGCGGGGCGGAGCCGCCCCATTCCCTTCGATCCCAGCCGTCGCCCTCCTTCCCTCCCTATTGGCTCGCCTCCCCGGCGCGCTCCGTCCAGATTGGACGGCCGCCGCAGCCTTGTCCCGCCCTCCTCCCCCCTTCGCCTTCCAGGGGCTGCGGAGACAGAGGCCGGCGAGAGGCCGAGAACAGCGGAGGCGCGGCAGAGGGGAGGGGGGCGGCAGGAAGGGGAGCGGTCACGTGACCCGACGCCAAGATGGCCGCCGCCGCCTTCTTGTTTTGATGAATAATCTCCCGTGCGGGGACGCGAGAGGGCCGGCGGGCGCCGGAGTTGGGGGGCCTCGGGGGCGAAGAGGGGGCGGGCGGGCGCGGGGCTGGAAGACGTGGCCGGGCGGGGTATCCCCTTGTCTCCCCCCAACTGTCCCTCTGCGCAGCCCCCAAAGGCAGCTGGCCCGGCTGATCCGGTGGGGCGCGCGGCGGCGGCGGCGGTGGCGGTGGGGCAGAGGGACTCGCTGATCCGCGCTCCCCCCACATCCGCGCCCGCACCCACATCCACACCCGCCGCCCTAGCTCCCCTGCCCGAGGGGAGAGCGGGGGGTCTCCCGCAGGGATCCCGCCGGCGGGGCATCGGGGGTCGACCTCCTCCGCGCCCCCCCTTTTTTTAATAGGAGGACCCCCCTAGGGCCTCTGGGGGCAGCCCCCCCCCCACAGAGGGTTCTCGGCGGTTCCCCTTAGAGGAGGGCGGCCCTCGCCAGCCTGGGATGTGCCTCCTTCCAGGAGGGCGAGCCTCGTGCCCGTGGGGGATCGGGAGGAAAGAGGGAGGCGTAGAAAAGAGGGTGCCCAGAGACCTGCGGAGGCTAGCTAGCCTAGCTGCCTGCTTGCCACCCTTTCCCTCCCGGGGGTGCTTTTTAGGATTTTAAGTGCCCGCTGGGGGGCATCTAGAGGGTCCACCCCGAGGGGAAGCTTGCTTCCAAAGAGGGAGGCAGGGGGAAAAAAGAAGAAGAAGATAAGCAGGGTCTTAAAAGGCAGCGTCCTAGGTGCCTGTGTGAAAAGGTGTTTTTTTTTTTTTTTTTTTTGCAAAGCTAAGCCTAGTGGGGGAGGGGGATATAAAGGGCAGGGTGTGTGTTTGTGTGTCTGTGTTTGTGTAAGCCTGTTGGCTGGCCCTCTGGAGCAGATTGGCCCAACCGGAGGAGGAAGCCGGTCGCACGTTGGGGTTGCCCTTCTTTGCCTCTGACTATGCAATTTTGAGGCCTCCTTAGGGAAAGAGGCGGCAGGCAGGACAGGGATCCACCCTCCCCAGAGACTCTCTCTTCCCCCCCCCCCCACAAGCACACCCCTCAGGGGAACTACCGAGTCCTCCTTCCCCACCACCCACCACTCCTTCCACCATTAAGAGGAAAACGATGGAGGAGCTGAGCGCTGATGAGGTAGGTCTGAGTCTTGTTGTCCGAAGGGGGTCCAGGGGCCCCCGGGTAGGTGTGAAACACTGTAGTAGAACTAAAATAGCTCCACAGGAGGGGGAATATACCCATTGCAGATTTTCAGTTATTGCGGGTTGGATCGGGCCCCTAACCCCTGCGATAGGTGGGGGTTTACTGTACCACTTTCTCTGTTTTTTTTAAATCTATATACAAGTGGACCCTCATATAACAAATGGTTTGCATAACATAAAATCTGTACAACATAAAAAAATTCAGGAGATAGGGGAAATTGGCTTAACAGAATCGCCTACGGGGCGAATCCGTACAACATAAAATGACCAAGATTAGGGATGACTCTGTTTTCAATGCATTCCTATGGGAAATTTGTATAAAGGAAAATTTGCTTAACATAATTTCATTTGGGACGAATTAATTCCTTTATACAAAGGTACTGTAGTGGTGTTTTGAGGGAGGTTGGGCAGAAGAGCTGCTTTCCGATCCATAGGTATGTTTACAGGTCTCGGGGTCGTCCTTTTTATTTATTTATTTATAACAGTAATAGATGTATTTCCCTCTTTGGTTTTTTTTGGGCCCATCCCTCAGCTGACTTAAGATGGCAGCAGTGCTTCCCAACCTTGGGTAAACCAGTTGTTCTTGGACTGCAGCTCCCAGAAAACCTCAGCTAGCATAGCTAATGGTAAAGGCTTCTGGGAGTTGTGGTCCAGGAACACCTGGGTTACCCAAGGTTGGGGATCACGGAGTGGGGTGATCTTAAACCTTTCTTTTCTAGACAATTGTGTGTTCCATTGTACACAGAATCTTGCTAGAACTGTATCATTTATAAGGATGTGCTTTAAAAAATGTGCATGTCAGAAACAAAGTTGCTGATTTATGGAACTTTTCCACTCCCATCCATTGATGTTAAAGGAGTATCATCTTTTAGTTGTTAGTCTTACTCTAGGAAACATTTGTCTCAGAGGGGCTACTGAGTGAACGAATCCGTTGCTGTACCCTTTCGGTGTTTTTGTTAGTGAAACTTTAGGAACTGTCCTGAATGAGTTGCCGCAAGGAAGAAAAGTGACAGGTGGGGATTTTATTTATTCGTTTAGATGAGAAACCTCATCTGTTGGTCTTTTTCCTGGCTGGATATCTCTGTGGTTTAGGTATCTGACTGGAGACCCAGAGGTTGCTTCGATTCCCCACTGGCCGTCCTGGGAATCCATCCAGCCTGTTTGGCCTTGGGCCAGCTGCACAGTCCCAGGGCACCCCCCCCTCCCCAAGTAAAGAGTGATATACCACCTCTGTGTACCTTTCACCTAGAATCATAGAATCATAGAGTTGGTAGAGACCTCCAGGGCCATCCAGTCCAACACCCTGCCATGCAGGAACCCCCATCACAATATTTTCAACAGATGGCCATCCAGCCTCTGCTTAAAAACTTGCAAAGAAGGAGACTCAACCACCCTCCGTGGCAGCATATTCCACTGCCGAACAGCTCTAACTGTCATGAAGTTCTTACTAATGTTCAAATGGAATCTCTTTTCCTGTAGTTTGAAACCATTGCCCCGAGTCCTAGTCTCTGAAGCCATGGAAAACAAACCTGTTCCCTCTTCAATATGACATCCTTTCAAATATTTAAACATAGCTGTCATATCCCCTCTCAGTCTTCTTTTTCAAAGGCTAAACATTCCCAGTTCCCTAAGCCGTTCCTCATAAGACATTTCCTTCAGACCCCCAACCATCCTGATCGCCCTCCTCTGCACCCGCTCGAGGTTGTCAGCATCCTTTTTAAACAGAGGCGCACAGAACTGGACACAGGACTCCAGGTGGGGTCTGACCAGAACAGAATAGAGTGGTACTATCACTTCCGTTGATCTAGACCAGGGGTCCTCAACCTAAGGCCCCGGGGCTGGATGCGGCCCCCCAAGGTCCTGAATCCGGCCCCTGGGACCAATTGCAACCCCCCCACCTTCCCCCCTGTTTTGTGAGCAAGCCAGCCTCCGCAGCTGCTTTTGGACTGGGATCCGGCCCCCAGTGGTGTCTGGGTGGTGGTGGACCAGCCCGCTGGTTGAAAACTTTGAGGACCCCTGATCTAGACACTATGGCTCTGTTGATGCAACCAAGAATCGCATTGGCTTTCCTGGCCTCCACATCATACTGAAAACTCTGAAAAGGGTCATCATGTCAGAACTGATGTTATTAATAATTTGTTTATTAGTTTTAGGCTGTTGTTCTTCCAAGAAGTTCAAGCTGATGTATCTATGCCTCTTACCTATTTTTATCTTGGTAGCAACTCTCTGATGTAAGCAAGATTGCAAAAGAGGGAGCGGGCCAAGTCACTCTAGTGGTACCATGGGGATTTGAACCCTGAACTCTCTCGTCCTATCTTGCCTTTTATATATTAGATAACGCGGGCTTTCCTTATCGTTCTGTACGGTGGGGATGGCTTTTGGAGCAGCAGGCTGTGGGCAGGGGTTCAGAACTGCAGGTTTGGCACATGAAAGAGACCTTGCAGTGGCATACCTCGGTAGGATTCCTGTTGGTATGGCTGAAAGATGAGTGGCGACCATGCTGAGGTGTTGCTGAGACGATTTCCTGTCTTCCTAGCAGGATATCCTGTGTCTTATTCAGACCTTGTGTGTTGTTCATCCCAGCCTTTTCCAAAGCAACGCAAAAAGTGTTCTGCTTATATGCCGCCCCATACCACTTCAAGTAGTCTCTGTGTGAGTCTCTTGCCAGGTGACGACACGTCACTCATCAGACTTTATAAAGCTAGCCAATTAGCACATTCTTCAAGGGCGTGTGTGGATGCCTCTTATGCCTGCAGATTATTTTTTTTTAAACGTGCAGCATGTGATCCTAGTGAGTATGACTTGGATGGAATTCTGCTCCTGCAATTGGCAGGAATCGAAGGCCTTTCGGCCTCGCTTTTCCCACGGCTTTTTGGGGGTGGCTTGCAGAGCGGTGCTGTCTGGGAGGAAGATCACATCGCAAGAACTGACATCCTTAATGCAAAGTCAATCAAGCCCTCCCAGGACTTTGCATGGTGGTGGTGGCAGTAGGGTGTCTGGGGGTCAAAGGAGTGATTTAGCAATCTTTAGATGTTGCCACAGGAATGGGTGTGGGGCAGTGGTTGAGGTGGGGGCAGAGGGTTTTCATGTGCTAATGAAGGAGCAGGGGAAGGCAAAACTATATGTCCCATCAGGCACTGCCTGAGACTTTCAACATGCAGAACAGAGGGGACCTGTTAGTTTAGTCTATATGCTAATTGTAATTTGACTAGTAAGCCAAGGTTTTGTAAATTTGCACTCCAATAGGAGCTCATTGCAAAACCATACCTCTGCCCTTTCTGAGTAAGCCTTGTTTATATCATGCTAATATATAAATTACTCAGTCTCCTATCTCAATTACCTCCCTTCCTCATACTATATATAGAATACTCTGGGGCTGAATTTATCTTCAGGTATCTGTGGGAGTTCATTGTAATTAGGGAAACCGAAATAAAACTTCATGTCTTAATGTCACCACCATGCTTTTTTTTGGGGGGGGGGTTAGGCACATTAATTTGCTAGCCATCCAACCAGGTGATACATTAAAACGGTCCTTAAGGCAGGCATGTCCAAACTTTGGCCCTCCAGATGTTTTGGACCACAACTCCCACAGTCCTTTGCTATTGGCAATCTAAGCTTAGAATTCTGGGAGTTGTGGTCCAGAACATCAGGAGTGCCGAAGTTTGGACATGCCTGCCTTACGGATTTAGCTGGAAGTTTTGACAGGGGTTGCCTCCCGCCACCCCCAGACAGGATCAGTAGAATAAAAAGAAAAATAATCCCTCTCTCGGCTCGTTTTCCTGGGGTTTGAGTTACTGTTCAATCCAGGTTCCAACCTCCTAAAAACAAAATTCTGATTTTGCATGTTTTAATTACCTCCTCGCTTTGCTTCCTGGAATGCAAGGCAGTGCATCCTGCATAATTAAATTGCAAACCGCCCAGAGAGTGCTTGAAGTGCTATGGGGCGGTATATAAGCAGCACACTTGGCTTTGCCAACAGGGTTCCGGTGCAGTTTCTTCTCCAGGTACTGGCCTCGCCTGCTTCCTGTACTTTCAGGTGAAGAAAGGGAGGCGTACAGAAGAGGCATCCAGACCTGAAGTTGCCGACACAGCATTAGAGAAAGCCGTTTTAACGGACATTAGGCTGCTCGGGAGAGGGGGGCGTCCCCCAGACATGGTTTGACAATGTTCAGCAACGTCCTCTAATAACGTAGCCAAGGAAAGGAGGACTTAGCTGGGAGAATCCAGGGAGGGTGTAGTAACTTAGTCCCAGATATTTTCAACTACAACTCCCATCAACCTCTGCTAGCTTGGCCGTCCCTAAAGGCTTGTGGGATGCGTAGTTTGGATCATCTGGAGGGCTCCAGGTTGGGCTGGATAGACAAATGAGTGGATTGGATCTCAGGCAGCTTTGTTTGCTATGGATTATTTGGTCTTGATGTGCATTGAGCCCCGTGTCGCAGTGGTTCAATGCCTGTACTGCAGGTAAAACTGGGCACACGACCTGGGGTTCAATCCCAGGTTAGCACGCTCAAGGTTGACTCAGCCTTCCATCCTTCCGAGGTCGGTAAAATGAGTACCCAGCTTGCTGGGGACGGGGGCAATGTGTAGCCTGCACACTGTAATTAAAAAACTGTAAACCGCCCAGAGACTACTTGAAGTGCTATGGGGCGGTCTATAAGCAGACCACTTTTGTTGTCCGTCTTGAGAGGCTCAGGAGGGGACAGGAGGGAACTGGAAACGGATGCAGTGGATGCGATGGAATTAAAAAGTGTGCCGTCGACAAAGACACGAGCGAAATCGTTGGCTTGGCTTTGCCAGCCTCTGAACTGAGTCACCGGACCATAGGCAGCATTCGCCAGGCCGAAAGTGTGTGCCTGTTGCTAGGGGCAGCACCATCTGCTGTTCTTCTCTCCCACTCCTGGCATCCTGCAGGAACAGCCGCCCCGGTGGCATTCCCCCTGCTGTGATTGTGAAAAAACCAGTATTGTTGGAAGGAAGCAAAGGAGGAAGGAGAGATAGGGATGACAGTGGTGGGGAAAGCAGAGGAAGAGAGAAAGGAGCAAATTAAAAAGACTTAGAGGGGCCTTCCAGGCACGGGTGGTGAAAAACTTAAAGCCTCCTAAGATGCTTCTGAACAGACATCAGCATAAAAAAAAGTGCTGCAATAATTCACAAGTCTCTTAGTTGTCTGGGTTTTTGTAACAGTTTGAATTCTGGTGGCCCGGCACTTTGCCTGAGGCAACTCTTGAGATCTTGCATATCTGGGTACTTTAAGTGTTTCTGTTCTGCCTTCAGGGGCATAAAACCTCACTCGAGGCAATGCATATGATTTAATTACAATTAAAGACAGGTTAGGTGTGAGAGGGCAAACAGAAGGTCATAATCTTTGACTCATGGAGACCACCGACCTGTCATTATTCTAGAAACAACTACATTTGCATGACGGGGCCATTCGGTTTCCTCAGTGTGTCGCTGGCTTCAGTTGACAATACAGTAGGACCCCTATATCCACTGATTCATTATCCACTGATTCAGTTATCCACAGTTGGCAGCAGGGAAAAAATTAATTCAGCAGCCACAAAGCAAGCTGTTGTCACAAACAGCAGCTGCAAAGCAACCTGTTGTCACAAATAGTGCATGTAAAGCAAGCTACTATCACAAACAGCAGCCATAAAGCAAGCTACTGTCTCAAAACAGCAGTCATAAAGCAAGCTACTGTCAGGAAACAGCAGTTTGGAGATGGGTGGGCCGGCGTTCTCTCTTATCCACGGTTTTCATTATCCACGGGAAGGCCTGGAACCAATCCCCAGTGGATACTGGGGTCCTACTGTACCATCATGTTAGAATCGCAGCCAGATGCTTCAATCACTGAGCGATCCAGCAGTTCAGCAGATTTGATCTGCAGCCCACACTCTGCTATATCCCCACCCCTTTGACATGGTGTTGAAATCACTTTCAGGCCAGGGGCCAGGGAGCCTTTTTTGGGGGGGGGGGCTGCAAAGCCAAACGTTTAGACTAAAAAAAAAATCTTGCAAAAATTCTTGTTTTGTTTTTGTCTTCGAGCTCTACAAGGAGGAGGTTGGCAGAGGTGAAATCTTGTTCCGTATAAACAAGCAGAGGTGACAGTCTCCCTGGCTTCCGGGAAAGCGGGACAGGGGTTTTCCGGGGGAAAGGGGGAGTTAGACATCCGAATGAAGGGCGGATGGTAGGACTGACCTCGTAGATCAAGGGGCAGAACCTTGCTCCACTTCTAAATATAGTGCCCAGTCTGAGCAGGGAGAGAAACTCCACACCAGAGCTTTCGTCAGGCTCTGCAAGAGCTCGTTGATTGGAATTTTGTGGAATGGAAGCACATCCAGGTGGAAGAATCGCTCTGTGGCTTTCAAGTGGTTTGCAAAGCTCCTTTATCCTTAAAGGGAAAGAGCAAAGGTGGTAGTGGTGGTGGAATTCGCACAGAGACACACACGCACAGAGCTGAGGTTCTTCCTTTAAGATTGGAACTGGTCTGATCCAGCCTCTCTCTACGGGGACTCGTTCTGTGAGGTCTCGTAAGCCTCCTGGTATCCCTAGCTCGCACCCCTGGGGAACGAGGGACAATAGGACGCGTGGTCTGGCCACACCTGGGTTCCAAACCGAGCCTGGGCGTCGTTGCGCCCCGAAGACAAAGGGCGAAAGGTACAGCTGTCC
Organism: Phrynocephalus guinanensis; assembly: GCA_037367245.1. NCBI lineage: Eukaryota > Metazoa > Chordata > Lepidosauria > Squamata > Agamidae > Phrynocephalus > Phrynocephalus guinanensis. The sequence goes on along the minus strand of CM074753.1, from coordinate 2,562,970 downwards.
AGCTGCAAGGCACTACCCCGTTGGACCCCTTGCGGGAGAGCACGGCTATTAGGAGGCCTTAAAGGTCTCTTTCCCAAACACAGAACCTCGGACTTCTTTTTAAAAGAAGGATTGAGATATAAAAAAACACACACAAACCTTAAGAGCTGGGGGAGACCGTATGGATCGGTGAACCCAGACCCTGTCAAGGGAGCCCGGGGGCGGCGGCGGGGGGGGGGGCGGGCGGCGGGAATTGAACGCCCAGGTCTTTGGAACGTTGCGGTAAGGACCCCGCCGTTCAAAAGAGGGTGTCTTCCAGTGCAGTTCTGTCTCCACTGCAGCTATTTTGCAGTGGGGTCCCTCTTCTCGCTTGTCTGACACTCAGAGATTTTACAGTGTACGAGTGTGAGGTTGAGTTCTTAGTGAGGGCTTCCCAGGCTCTGGAACGCCCCTGCTACAGAAGGCAGAACTTTTCCTGCGAGGAATTGCGGCTGGAGTTAACGGCGCAGCCTACCGGGCCCTTAGGGAAGGCTGGTTCCTCTTGGTGGTTCTTCGTCTCCGTCGGCCACCTCTGTGCGTCGGTCGCACAAGCGCACCGATGTCTTCCGCTCTTGGGAGGATTAAAACCCGAGACACGTCGGGAACGTTTCGTTCAAACGTTTGCCTCTGTTTTCTTCCAGATTCGTCGTCGGCGCCTTGCCCGGCTCGCTGGCGGGCCGTCTTCCCAACCCACCACGCCTCTCACGTCTCCGCAGAGGGAGAATCCGCCTGGGCCGCCCGTCGCAGCGCCGTCCCCCGCCGTCCCCCATAGCCTCGGGCTCAATGTTCACCCCATGACCCCTGCTACCTCCCCAATTGGTGCGTCAGGTGAGCTCCAGCTGGATAAATCCCTGTTGGTAAAAATGTGGGCGATAGGTCTAGAACAGGGGTTCCCAATTTATTTTTTTTTTGGGGGGGGGGGTTCTTGGACTACAACTCCCAGAAGCCTTCACCATGAGGTGTGCTGGCCAGGCGTTCTAGGAATTGCAATCAAAGAACACTGGCAGGGGCGGGGTGAGGGCTAAGGTTGGGAACTGCCGTTGCCAAAGCACCCACCCTTAGCAGTGCTTCTCAGCCGGTGGGTTCCCCCCAGGTGTTCCTGGACTGCCACTCCCAGAAATCCTGGCCAGCTCCGCTAGTGATGAAGACTTCTGGGAGTTGCAGTCCAGGAACATCTGGGGACCCACAGGTAGAGAAGACCACGGCCCTCCCCTGAGCAGTGGTGGCGAACCTTCGGCACTCCAGATGTTTTGGACCACAACTCCCCGAATTCCGAGCCTAGATTGCCAATGGCAAAGGGCTCTGGGAGTTGTGGTCCGAAACATCTGGAGTGCCGAAGGCTCGCCACCAGGGCTTCTGAGTGTTTCCATGCAGCACATGTTCTAACCACAGACAATAGACTTTTCTTTCAGCCCAGGGTGAAATTGGCCTTTGGGCCTTATCTTTCCATTTGAGAAGTACCCATATAGATAGATCCATCGGTACGACATTATAATCCTTTTCCAAGGAGAAAGGCAGGGTAAAAACACTCTAGAATAAATAAATAAATGAATAATCAACAAGATTGTACGCGGGCCTTGTGGTTTGTGATTTAAACAGCTATAAAAGCCCAAGCATACAGCCTCTCCCTTATTTGTTTATTCCAAGAAAACAATTCAGCCAGTGTCTGGTCTACTAGAGAAGGCGAGGGGGCAGGATAGAAAGTGTGGCTTCTACATGGTTTTAACTGCTGGATCGGAGCTTCTGATGTAGAGGCGGCCTCCGGCTTTCTTCCGGAATGAGCAGAAAGGAAAAACTTTCCTTGAGGAAGGCTGATTTTCAAAGCGTTCAGCTGCCCGTCCCTACCGGAGCTGTGCTAAATGCAAGGCCTCCCTCTCCCTTGTGTTTTTGGGTGGGGTGGGGGTTGGTGGGTGGGGGTGCGTTCAGGGATTTTTATGTGTGTGTGTTGAAGGTTTTTTTTATGTGTGTGAGAGTGTTTGGAGATTTTGTGTGTGTGTGTGTGTGTGTGTGTGTGTGTGTGTGTGTGTGTGTGTGTGTGTGTGTGTGTGTGTGTTGAATCTGGTCTCTGGGTGTCTGAATTTCGTTGTATGTGTATACTGTGTATATGCACACAATGACAATAAATTATTAGTATTAGTGTTAATTTATTAATATTAATTTATTTATTAATTTAATTTATTAATTATTATTAATTAATTTATTATTAATCCCTGCAGGGCCTTAGAATGGGATGGCACAGGGAGGAGGGAAGGGAGGTAGGGTCAAGTAGAGGTACAAAAAAAGAGCTTTCATGGGGGGGTGTTATTTGAGGAATAAATACGGGACTGTCCCATCCTGGATGCACCGAGCTCCTTGGAAGGAGCGGCTTTTGAACGGATCCGATCACTCCTGTTAGAGTGGGGGAAGTGTGGTGCCAGGTTTCGTTGCGGATTCCATTCTCTCTCTGTGGGTGGATGAATTTATGGATCAGCAAGAGGGGCCGCCGGTTGGAGCCCAGCAGACCCCGCCGTCCCAATGCTGCCTGGGCCGCTCTCTCCCCTGCAGGCGTCGCTCACCGCAGCCAGAGCAGCGAAGGCGTGAGCTCGCTCAGCAGCTCTCCTTCCAACAGCCTCGAGACGCAGTCCCAGTCCCTCTCGCGGTCCCAGAGCATGGACATCGACGGCGTGTCCTGTGAGAAAAGGTGAGCGGCGCTCCGGCCGACCTTCCGTCTGTCCGTCCGTCCGTCCGTCCGTCCATTGGACAGGGTGCCCCGGCTCAGGCCGACCTTCAGAACAGCTGCTTTGGCAGTTCCCCATCCCCGGTACCCCAGATGTTCCTTGCCTGCCGCTCCCAGAATTCCTGGCCTGCACGGCTGGTGCCAGAGGCTTCTGGGAGTTGCGGTCCCAAAACACCTGAGTCCACCTAAGTGGGGAACCACACCCAGTTGCATTTTTAAATCTCAGCAGAGGGTGGAACCAGGGCTTTCTAAAGCAAAGAGCCGCTTCAACCAGCCCACACTAAGCTGCCTTTTTTGAGCTGGGGGCGTGGATTGTCACAAGCACTTGCATCGCTGTGGGTTTGATGTCGCTGGGATGCGTTTCCAGGCCTCCAAGAGCCTTGCTGATAAATCTTTTTTGAGTGGTCGCATGCCAAAAAAACCCCTCTTCTTCCGCAACCCTTGTCAGAACGGCATTTCCTGGGGTGCCCTCCTGGTCCTCGTCCTAGGAAGCTCTGAGAGCCAGCTGTTTCTTGATGCCAGTGGCTCTCAACCTGTGGGTCCCCAGATGTTCTTGGGACGCAGCTCCCAGAAAATCCTGGCCGGTACCGCTGGAGGGGAAGGCTGCTAAGAGTTGGAGTCTAAGGACGTCTGGGATCCCAAGGATGGAGAACAGGGACTGGTGGAGTCCTCTCTCTGGCTTAGGCGGATTAGAATTGCAATCTAGGAACATCTGAAGGGCTTCCAACTTCTCACACATCATCTAACACAGGCATGTCCAAACTTTGCCCCTCCTGCTGTTTTGGACCACAACTCCCAGAATTTCCAAGCCTGTCTTTCCAACGGCAAAGGACTGTGGGAGTTCTGGTCCAAAATATCTGGAGGGCTGCAGTTTGGACATGCCCTATCCCAAGTTGCTCTGGTGGCTCCACCGCCGATGCCCCATCCTCACCGCCGTCACCTCCGGTGTTTTGCTTTCCCAACCTCGCCTGGCGTCCAAATAGCCGTGGCTTCTCCCTCCTTCCCGACAGCATGTCCCAGGTGGATGTCGATTCAGGAATCGAGAACATGGAAGTGGACGAGAATGACCGGAGAGAGAAAAGGAGCCTTACCGACAAGGTGGGCGAGCCGCCGCGTGCGTTGGGGACAGAGTCAAGTTGCTGAAAAAGCTTACTGCTTACCATCGGCCGCGTATGCCTGTAGTTGGAAAGAGATTAGGGTGGTGCCTCTGCGTTGCTGTCGTTGTGTACGACAAATTGTCCAGCTCAACTCCAAGAAGTCAAGCTGTTTTTTTTAGCTCTCTCCTATTTTTATTTTATTTTTTTGCTTTGGCAAGGATGACCTTCGTGCCCTTGCATGGGTAGTAACCACTTCCACTTTGTTGCATTGACTTATAGAAGTGTGCGTGTGCTGGTCTGCAGGTCCCATCACCTGCAGCCATCCTGTGTGTGATTAGAGTGGTAGGAGGTGCACACCGGGACATCTGGAGGTTACCAGCTTTTTTTGGGGGGGGGGGTGGAAGGATGGCAGATACAACCTTGAATCGGGTTCCGTTTTCACCAGCTTCCAAAGGCAAAATGTCTGTGAAGATTCTCAGTCATCCAGGTCTGTTTATCTGGAAGTTGAGTCATGGCTACTGGACTTCTTTTTTGAGAGAGACAAACGTTTCGCTACTCAGTCCTGATGAAGTTGTTTGGATGAGCAGCGGAACGTTTTTCTCTCTCAAAAAAGAAGTCCAGTAGCCATGACTCAACTTCCATATTCCAAAGATGAACCTCTTCTTCTCTTTCCTCTTGTTTATTTCACGGGGGTCAGGAGCCCCCGTCGGGATCGGAAATATCGGAAGAGCAAGCTTTACAGCTCGTCTGCAAGATCTTCCGTGTCTCCTGGAAAGACCGGGACAGAGACGTCATCTTCCTGACTTCACTTTCCGAGCAATTCAAACACAATCCGAAAGAAGGTAAAAGGAACTTAAGGTTGTGATTTTAAAGGCACACGATCCTTGGACGACAGTCCCTGTAATTTTATCAGACGGCAGCTGCCGATAGCTACGGCGGCCAAAATGCTCTTGGCACCTACCCGTTTTTGGTTTTTTTTTAATCTGTAGAAGATGTATGCCAGTGTTTCATTTGGTATCATAAACTCACCAAGCTTTTTGCGTTAAGTGCACTTATACCCCCACGTGCGCACTACTTAATTCAAAGCCTTTCAAACGTTTTGCCTTAGCATGTGCCTCTAAAACACAACAAAATGAAACGGTTTCCAAACAGTTTTTCGAAAGAGGTGGATGACAACGCAAAAAAAAAAAAAGCTGTCAGCTGGGATGTTATCTTTGATCTTTTTGTCATAGAGGCAATAGGACCGCGGTTTCCACTGGCTATAGTTCCCTCACCCCCCCCCCCCAAGATCCTATGGTAGAACAAACCTTATCTAGAGAGCTTGATCTCTGGTTCCCCCTAGTGGTCGGTTCTCTTAATGCCTCCTGGGAAGCATGTACTGTATTCTGAGGTTTATTTTGTTTTATTTTATTTTCCAGCAGTAGGTAAGTAAAACTGCAAGTGCTGTGCCCACAGATAGGGGGGTTCTACTCCATGTTCTATGCCTTTCCAGCTAAACAGGGGGGACTCCTAGAGAGGGTGGGAAATCTGTCTTCTGGACAATGTGTTGTGCCTTTTATTTGAACGACCGCCAGTGGGGTTCATGCTGAGGATCTTTGGAGTTGTCTGGGCTACATGTGGGGCCAAGCTCTCTCCGTCTCTCTCTCTCTCTCTCTCTCTCTCTCTCTCTCTCTCTCTCTCTCTCTCTCTCTCTCTCTCTCTCTCTCTCTCTCTCTCGGAATATAACTCAGGATCCTTCATCCAACATGACTTGTGGGTTCTGGGTTCCAGAAACTCTCGAAATCAGGGGAGGGCAAGAAACATTCTGGTCACGGAACGCCTGTGCTTTCTCTCCCCCCCCTCCCAAGTATTCTCGGATTTCAAGGACTTGATCGGGCAGATCCTGATGGAGGTCTTGATGATGTCGACCCAGGCGAGAGAAGAGAACCCCTTTGCCAGCCTGACGGCCACCTCTCAGCCCATCGCCGCGGCCGCCCGCTCTCCCGACCGGAGCCTGGTGCTCAACACGGGCTCCAACCCAGGAACCAGCCCCATCCTCTGTACCGTGGGCTCGTTTGGCTCCAGCTCGTTGTCAAGGTAAGCCCAGAGGCCGGGTTGGCCAAGTTATGCTCTGGCCGGGCAGGGAGAGCACTGTTCAAGCTCAGAATGGTCGTGCTGGTTCGTAAGCGTGGCGCTCCATACGATCTCCCTTTTCCCCACCTCTCTAGCCAGTGCCCCACTCCCCAGTTGGAGCGTGCTCCTCTTCTCCTCTTCAGCTGTTCAGCCGGTTCCCGGCAGGGCTTGCCTGTCCCGCCTTCTTGTTTGAGTGGCAGCCAGCCGAGGTGGGGCAGATCGGCCTTCTGCTCCTGCCATGGACCGGCTGAACAGCCGTAGAGGAATATGAGCGCGCGTGCTGGATCAGACTGGGGAGGTAGGGGAAGGAGCGTCGCTCTTTGGATCTGGCGTGGACCACCGAACCGAGGTCCGGAAGAGTTAAGCTTCCCCGTCCATCTTCGATCCGCTTGGACTTTTGTTTTCTGATCGTCTAAATTGCCAATTTCTCTCTCTCTCTCTCTCTCTGTTTCTCTCTGTGTCTTTGTTCCTTCCCTGTCTCCCCCACCACAGTCTCTATGGTACTAGCCCGGCTCTGAGTTTCAGCCTCGTAAACCCCCCATCGTTGGGGGGTTCCTTCCTCGCCTCTTCCCCCAGCCCGGCGGCCCCTCCCTTGGTCCCCTCCCTTTCGGCTAGCCCTCACCTTGTGCCCGCTGGGCCACTGAGCGCCCAGCCCGCTTCTCCGAGGTACCGCCCGTACACGGTGGCCCACCCCTGGACCTTCCCCGTGCAGCTGCCTCCACCTCCCTCGGCGAGCGCCTCCCTCCTCTCTCGCTCTCCGACCCCTCCGGTCGCCAGCACCAGCCCGCCGGCTTTGCGGGCCTCTTCGTCCAGGGTTAGGCCGGCCACGATGGCCTTGCCCCTGTTGACCGTTCTCGGCCGGCGCCCCTCTCTCTTGAGCAGGACCCCTCCGCCGAGGTATTTGCCCGTCCGACGGCCGTTTCACGGGTACCGTGTGGTGTTGCGGTGGTGCTTTGCACACTAACCGAGTCCTTGTTGCGGAGGAGTTTTGACTCTTGGGTTGCCGTTTCTGATTGTGTTTGAGTCGCGCTAACAAGCCGCCTGGGAAGCCAGGCGCATGAGCCTTTCGGACGGTTGGAATTCCCGGGAAGATGATGGGGGAGGTGGAGGAGGAGGAGGAAAGAGATCCAGTGACATCCTGCTTTACCAGGAGAAGGTGGGGAGGTGTCTTCCTGGCTGCCGACTTCCCTGCTCCCGTTCTCGGTCGCTGAAAGGAGGCCTTTCTGTTATGCCTGGGCTTTCGCCTCCATTTCAAGGAGACCACAGGGCCTTTCTCTCCTGCTTCTTGCCCCTTATTTATTCCGTTTCCCCCGAAGTTTTAGGTCTCGATCCATTACTCAGTTTGCCTGTTTGCAGCCTTTGGTCTTGTCACGACTCACCTTAACCTTGGTGTGCGTTGTAGGAGTGCTACTAACTTCCAGAACCAATTCCCTGCATGCTTGCTGTGAAAAATCATATTAGCAAAATGCATAAGTGAAAAAAAAAAAGATGCCCCCGCACTCATTGGCATCTCTCTTCTGTCTTTTCTCTCTTATAATTCACTGGTCCCTCTTTGCTTTTGTTGCAAATAGTACGTACGAGAACCCTTTCTCCCTCCTCTTTGCTGTCTCCGATGACTCTGGGGACAGTTCTGAAGAAGAAAACGAGGATGATGATTTTTCTTGTGTCCAATTTGGGCCCAGGTATTTCCATAAGCGTGTGATTTGCTTTGCGTTTGAGTCCTTAAAAACCGGCGGCGGCGGGGGGGGGGCACTAACTCCTGTGTGCGCTAAACCGACAGCCTCGTGCCTTTATCCAAACCTGTGTCTCGTTCCTATCTTCTCCTAACTTTATTTTCTCAAACGTCTTTTGTGTGTGTGTTGAAAAGCCTCACAAATTTTGCTTCGTTTTCTTCCTGTACGCCAGAAACCAGCCAGAATAATTGCTCAAGATTCCCTGAAAGTGGGGACAGAAGGTGAAAATAGCACAGTGGGGTTCTCCCTCTGGGGCAACCCAGATGTTCTTGAGCTGCAAATCCCATAATTCTGTTGACAAATCTTTTTAGAGCAGCTGTGTCCTTAAAAGTCCCCTTCTTCCCCACCCCTTGGCAGGAGGGCATCTCCCGGAGTACCGTCCCAGTCTTGTGTCGCAGAAAACTCTGGTGGGCGGCTTTTTCTTGGTTCCCCAGATGTTCTTGGACGGCAGCTCCTGGAAATCCTGGCCAACACGGTTCATGCGGAAGCTTCTGGGAGTTTTCGTCCAGGAACATCTGGAGACGAGCTTAGGAGCTGCTGGAATAGTGGTTGAAATTGGGCAAGCCACCAGTGGCATGCAGGCATATACCACGCAGAGATGGTGCCTTCGCTCTTAGAAGGATCTTCTGTGGAACATCTGGCCCTCGGATTTTGTGCCTGCAGGCAGCGAAGATGCCGTGTAATTCCTTGTGTTTGAGCTCATCGTCTCCCTCTGATTAACGATGATCTGCTAAAATAATGATAATAATAATGATTGTGGTAGGTTCTGAATACATGAACGACCCTGTGTGTGTGTAAGTGTGATCTGTGTTGTTTTTGCAACTGTTCCAACTAACACACTGCCTTTGGAATTGTTGAAGGTAAAGAGCCCTTAAGGGGTATATTAGTTAGTACTCCAGTTTGACCCCCCCTGCCATCTAGTCTTGTTGTATGTTTCCCTTATAGCGCTGTTTGGCATGGGAAAAAGAGCCCCTGTCCACTTGTTTTTCTATTTAAAACAATCCACTCTTCTCCTTTAAGAGCTAGTCCATCCTTCCCCTTTAAGAGCTGCCCTGCGCCTTTCTGGCACAGGGCTAGAGCATGCAGTCTTGTTGGCATGATTCATTGAGAGATGCTCAATAGCACTTTCTTCTCCTGCCAATAAACTGGGGAAAGGGAGAGCCGTGTATGCTGCTGGGGAAAGTTGGGATATCACCGTACCAAGAAATAGTACTGCCGATGGGGTAGGGGAGTAATGTAAGTAAATGTCTCAAGGACAACTCTGATGCGTGTTAACATAAGAATCAGCCTTAATTTGTCAGGCATTCCACAGGGGAGAATAAATGCCTTCATGGACCTTCCCAAGTGGTTGTAACAGTGAAGAAGTTGCGCTAATTAGTGATCTTTGCTTATGCGGGTGGGGGATTATTATTTTTCAAATCTTTTGCTTCCAAAGTGGTGGCGGCTCCGGAGGGGCGAGCGCTTCTGACTCGTGCAGTGACCATTTCACCATCGAGACGTGCAAGGAAACGGAGATGCTGAACTACCTCATTGAGTGCTTCGACAGGGTGGGGATTGAGGAGAGGAAAGCGCCAAAGGTAGGTCCGTAAAGAGGAACGAGGGCCATGTTTCTTGACCAGGGAAGCGTGTTTTAATCGACAGGCTCTCTAGAGTGAGCGCAACGGGCCCTTCCTCATTCGCATCCTCTCCATTTCAATGTCTCCTGGACCCTGGAAAGTTGTTCTGATCGTGCGAGTTTCTGTACGCGTTTCCTCACTTAAATGGCTTCATGTGCAACTTGGCAGAACTTTTTTGATGTTGCGATGTGCTGTCAAGTCGCCTCCGACTTGCGATGCGCCTATGCATGAGGCGTCTCCAAAATATCCTCCCTTCAACTCCCCTGCTCAGCAATTGTAGACTTGCACCTTGTGGCTTCCTTTAGGGAGTTAGTCGATCTCACATCACATCTTCCTCTTTTCCTGTTGCCTTCCACCTTTCCCAGCATTACATAGGCACCCAACCCGTTTCCCTGAAATAATATATTGTTAATAATATACATGCTATTATAATTAATTACTAAGGAGAATATGTAAAATATTCTGCCGTCATAGCCGAGCAGATGCTTTCGTGTTCATGTGGCCCATATGTGCTTTAGATCTGCATAATCTTAGATCCCATTTTTTTGGATGGGTCCTGCATGAAGAATTGCATCGTATTCCTGGACGTAAAACAGAAGGATTTAGGGCAGGGGCTCCTCGCCAGCTAGGAATGGGAAGGGACCCCACTCTGTTTATCTGCAGCCATGCCGGAGGAGGAGGTGAGGCGCCCAGAGGTGTGTTTGCGAGGGGCGACCCCTCCGTTTTGTCTCACGCCGCGAGGTTTCCCTTGGTCCTTTCTCGTAGATGTGCAGCCAGCCGGTGGTGACCCAGCTGCTGAGCAACGTCCGTTCCCAGTGCATTTCCTACGCGGCTTTGGTGCTCCAGGGATCTTTGACACAGCCAAGGTGAGACAGGACCCAGGGCGGCCCGAGATGACGGCTGGGTGCGCGTGTGTGTTTGCTTGGTTTTTTTTTTTTTTAAGATTCACCTTTGAGTGTCAGCTTTGATTTTCATGACAACAATGGCCTGTGGGGGCCTCTGGGATGCAATTCTCAAAAAACAGCTTGTTGGTGGGTTGAAGCACCAAGATTTATGCCTTAAGAGCCTGTGTGGCGCAGTGGTTCAATGCCTGTACTGCAGGTTAAAACGGTGCTCACGACCTGGGGTTCAATCCCTGGTAGCAGCAGGCTCAAGGTTCACTCAGCCTTCCATCCTTCCGAAGTCGGTAAAATGAGTACCCAGCTTGCTGGGGGGGGATGTGTAGCCTGCACACTGTAATTAAAATTGTAAACCGCCCAGAGACTACTTGTAGTGGTATGGGGCGGTATATAAGCAGAACACTTTGCTTTTGCTTTGCTTTGTTGTCAAAGGCAGCTTAAGGAACTGCGATTATAGGATGCTGGGAATATCCCATGTGGTTCCTGGCCCCACTTTTACTCTCAGCCCATTTCCGTGGGGGAAGCTGCAGAATAGAACCTGTATTAAGTTGGCCCTAGGATTAATTTTTTTTTTGCGGTACAAAACAGTGTAAGGTTCAGCCTAGGACCCAGGAATGGGTTGGACGTCCACAGCCCCGATACCTTTTAAGTCGGCCAGCGGAGCTAAAGGGAGGTGGGACTACACCTCCCAGCATCCCCATGACCTGGGGACGCCAAAGGGAGTTGCTGTCCGAAGGGCTGAATTTCTGACGAAAGCATGTTTGACTTCGAATCCAAAGTGAAATTAAAGCTACAGTGGTACCTCGTATAAAGGAATTAATTTGTTCCAAATGAAATTATGTTAAGCAAATTTTCCTTTATACAAATTTCCCATAGGGATGCATTGAAAACAGATTGATCCCGTTTTTATGTTGTACAGATTCGCCCCATAGGCGATTATGTTAAGCAAATTTCCCCTGTCTCTGGAATTTTTTAATGTTGTACAATTTTTACGTTGTACAAACCGTTCGTTATACAAGGGTCCGCTGTAGTTTAGAAGAACGGTGGTGTCAGGGGAAGGGTGGGTGGGTGGGAGCTCGTGGGAGGGCATTTCCCCAGAATCCCCCAGAGAACGGATTGGCCTAAGCTACGCAAACACCCTGATGTGTTTCTTTGTCCGGGCGCCAAGGTCTCCACAGCAGCAGTCGTTGCTTGTCCCGTACCTCCTCTGTCGGAACCTGCCTTTTGGCTTCATCCAGGAGCTGGTCCGGACGACCCATCAGGACGAAGAGGTGTTCAAACAGGTAAGCCGCCTGGTCTGCCTCCCCTGGACCAGCCCCGGGCTTTCTCCGCCGATGGCGCAGGGAAGATCCATCCCAGAAGATCTTCTTTGATCCTCGGCTGGTGTTGGGAGCACACCCACACCCTCACCTGGAAGTGCTTGCGTCATACGAGCCCCGAACGTTCTCGGATGGAAATGGGACAAAGAGGAGCCCCGACTTGCGAACAAAATGAAATTCAAACGCAAGAATAGGCGGTACTTTTGCAGACCATCACCATCCTACCAGAGGATGATGCGTGGAGTTTCCCTACGCGAGGGTAGCAGACTGAATGGCTCCTATACCTGCTGCTGATTAAAAGAGAGAGAGAGAGAGAGAGAAGAAAATGTGTTTAATATTTATTTATTTATTTATATTTATATACCACCCGATTTTCCCGAACGGAAACTCAGGGCGGTTAACAAGGATAACATACAACAATTTTAAAAAATAGTAATCAGTTCCACAAAATAACATGTAAGAAAATCAACAGCAAACAGTAGAACCCGCATTTAAAATGCTAAAAAATTCAAGATAAAAGTGGAGGCAAGATGGTGAAAGATAGAGTTGATGTTGTTTGTCAGGTTGGATTCGATTAAAATCACAACTTAATGTTTTTAAAGGGTTTTTGCTGATGCTTTAATTAAAAAAAGTTCTTAAATATGTAATTGTGATTTACATCAATTTGATTTTTTTAAAAAAGCATTGATCTTTCTCCACCTTTCTTTGTTTGAGGAGGAGGCCTGTTGTACAATTGAGCCTTGAAGGACTTTTTTTCTCTCTCTCTCTTCCTCTCTCTCCAAAAGCTACCAAGTCTCAGAAGCTCGTCATGTTTTCCTTCTCTTTTTTTCTCTCTCTCTTTCTGCTTACAGATATTTATCCCCATTTTGCAAGGCCTGGCTCTCGCTTCGAAAGAATGCTCCCTCGATAGCGACAATTTTAAATACCCCTTGATGGTGAGTGTACCCTTTGGTTTGCTTCTTCCGTCCAATAAGTGGCAGTTTATTTCTTAGAGACTGTTGGCTCGGCCTGGTCTTGGTTATCTCCTAGAAGACCGTATGAAAATGGCTTGTTTTATGATAAAGGCAGCAATTGTGTCACTAGATGACTCTGGACCACATGGTTTTGGCCCTCCGGATGTTTTGGACTGCAACTCCCACAATCCTTTGCCATTGGCACTCTAAGCTTAGAATTCTGGGAGTTGCGGTCCAAAACATCAGGAGGGCCGAATTTGGGACATGCCTGGTTTATTGTGAGGGGGTCCCTCCTTCATATTTGGGAGTTGGTGTTTGTGTGTGTGAAATCCCTGCCCATAGAAACCTAGTTCATTAGGAAGGTGCAGTCAAGCCTCAGCATCCCCTGGACGTGCTAGAGTTCTCGGTGCGGGGCTGTCGTTTTTTTCTCCCAAAGATGTGTTAGATCCACAAAGTCTGCAACCCAAGAAAAACCGGTGGGTCTTGAATGGCCCCCCGCAGAATCCTCAATTGCTCCCCCCACCCCCAGCAGCCTCCAGGCCGAAGCGTGGTTCTGGGTCCCGCCTTGGGAAATCTCAAGGATGTATGTTTTCCCCAGCATTGTCCAAGCTCCGGGATGTTTTCCCATGACGTTTTTGAAACAGGGCGGACGGTGGGGTGGTGGTGGTGGGGGACAGTGGAATGTGATCCAAAAAGTATCCCCAAGGGCAGAGAGAGAGGAGGGGGGGAGATCTCGTTGGGTTTAGTGACCCAATCCAGGAGACGAGATAGGGGTGCCCCCCCCCCCGTTTGTGGATGTCTTTCTCTCCTTCTGCCTCGGGCGTCAGAGGCTTTGGAGGCGGCAGCAGATAAGGTTGCTTTTGTCCCGGGTTCTCAAAATCCCTTCCCTCCCCCCTCCCAACGCTCCTGCTCTTCATGGCAAGACAAAAGCTTTGGTGTCGGGGAGGACAAGGCACCCGTTCACCAGCACGGCCGACTCCTGAATGGCCCTTGCGCCGTTCGCTGGGCACCCAACAGAGCACAGCTTTGTGCGCGTGGAGGGGGTGTTTGCAAAATTTTAACACGAGTTTTTTTTTTAATGTGATGGAACAAGCAGAGGGCTGGCAGAGGATCAACTAAGCAGGCATTTTACCCTGAAGAGAGACAACCCATGTTCATGGGTCTGGGTGTATGTCTAATATGGATCCTGCCATCATTAGAAGTTTCATCTGAAAAAAAAATGTTTTCCAGTTTCATTGCTCTTGGCAATGCGGCCAGAAAGTTCCACTGCCTGGGAGCCGCCACCAAGAAGGCCCTTGACCTTCGTTCTGAGGAAAGGCTAAAACATTTGGGGCTCTTTAGTCTTGAAAAAAGGCGCACGAGGGGGGGATAGGATTGAGATGTACAAAATAATGTAGGGCATGAGTCGAGTGGATAGAGGGACGCTCTTCTCCCTCTCTCAGAATACCAGAACCAGGGGACATCCACTCAAATTGAGGGTTGGGAGAGTAAGAACAGCCAAAAGAAAATATTTTTTTCACCCAGCATGTTGTTAGTCTGTGGAACTCCCTGTCACAGGAGGTGGGGATGGCATCTGGCCTGGATGCCTTCCAAAGGGGGTTGGACAGATTCCTGGAGGAAAAGTCCATCCCAGGTGACAAACCATGATGGAGATGTGTCATCTCCAGGCTTAAAACCAGCTTACTTCAAGGGCCAGATGCAAGGGAGTGGTATCAGGAGATAGAGATCTAGTCTTGTGCACTCCCAGATGCATCTGGTGGGGCCAAGGTGAGATACAGGAAGCTGGACTAGATGGGCCTTTGGCCTGATCCAGCAGGGCTCTTCTTAGGTTGTTATGGCTCCTCACGAAGTCTCTCTCTGAAGATCTCCCCAAGGTCTCAAACCCTGACCATCCGAGCTTGTGGGGGAGATGTCTCTTGCAGCGCCTGCTCTCGGGTGCCTCCAGGAAGGGCCGGTGGGAAGACCAGGCCTCCTTTTACTGCCTGCAGTTTTAATTGAGGGCCAACGCAGCTGTCTTCACCCTCCATAGACCTTCTTGCATTAGTGGGTTGAAAATAAACGTGCGGGAGAAATCTGTCTGAACTCTTGGCTTCCTTCCCCCAACCCCCTTATCGTTTTTTTTTTTTGTCTAGGCGTTAGGAGAACTGTGTGAAATCAAGTTTGGGAAATCCCACCCGGTGTGTAGCTTGGTAAGTGGGAAGCCGCGCCGCTCGGATCTCTGCTTTTCTGCCGCCTTGTTTGAGCCGGGCTGGTTCGTGCTCGATGAAAACAAGCATCCTCCCCTCTCCTGTTCCTTTTGTCGTTGCTGTTGTTTGTTGTCCCTTTAGGTGGTGTCTTTGCCCTTGTGGCTGCCAAAGTCTCTCAGCCCCGGGACAGGCCGGGAACTGCAGCGGCTGTCTTACCTCGGGGCCTTTTTCAACCTCTCGGTCTTCGCTGAGGATGATGTAAGTGTGGAGGAAACCGAAAGGGCAACCGAAAAAGCAGTGTGCGCGCACACACGCGTAGGGCTGTTCCGGTTCACAAGGCTTCCTCTCGTACGAGGTAGCATTGACGCTGGTGGGTTGTAGAGATGGGTGTTTCGTTTTGGAAGGGTTCCGCTTCCAAAACGAAACATGGTCGCATCGCTGTGTTCGGTACCAGGATCTACCTTCCAGAATGAAATCAGCCAGTCTGTTACCTTGTTTGGAGTCATCCAGGGCTAAACTCCAACCAGGAAGCAGCCCTTGACATGTCATCTTTCACTCTCCCCGGCGCTGGCCAATCAGAAGGGGAGGTGGGATGATGCATGTCCCTGCAGAGCTCCTGATTGGCCAGTGCCAGGGAGAGTGAAAGAGGATGCGTCCGAGGTGCATTATACCTACAAAATAGGGCTCTCCGTGGTAAGAGATTCCTATGAATGAATAAATGAATGACTGAATGAATAGCTTTATTACGGTCAAAGACCAAAAACATCAAATAACTTGCGACAAATAAATACAATTTGAAATTTGAAATAAGCACAAAATTATACATTCTTCCATTAAAATCATAATAAATAAACACTTACAGGCTCATAAATTACAGGCTCAACTAAGCTGACTCTATACCCTTAAAATAAAATAAAACCATGAGCAGGGTTAAGGTATAGAGGTATTATTATCTATCTTGGGTTGCAGCCCATACATCCGTTCAAGATTCTTATGAAGATTGCATCATTCAAGGAAATGGTGGCTTGACAATTTATTTTTGTTTTTCCCCTTTTACTTTTTGCAGCCCCGAGTAGTTGAGAAATATTTCTCCGGGCCTGCCATCACACTAGAAAACACCCGGGTCGTTAGTCAGTCGCTGCAGCATTACCTGGAGTCTGCTAGGGTAGGTGTGCCGACCTGGACCGGGCCATGTTTGATCTTGTTCCGTTTTTCCATGATGGGTGCCATTCAGCTAGGGGTGGCCTTATTGTTTATTGCAAGTATTTGCAGAGGTCTACCGTGTCTTGTTGAGATGGGAAGGCACACGGACACTTGATAAAAGAAGCGTCCGCTGAGATCGGTCTACGCATAATTGAAGAGTCATTCCCTTCCCTTTCCTCTGGAGCGCCTCTTCTCACACGCGGGGGTTCACCAGCCCCACTTTTGTAACCCATTTGGGTGGTTTTACAAAAACAGAAACTCTGCTCACGGCAGGAATCCAAATTGGAGGGTTCCCCTTGTCTAAATTTCTCTGGAACAGCTGACTTAGGGGTCGGGAAGGGCCGGTTTTGAAACGTGATGGGAGCAGTTGAGCGAAAAACAGAGCGAGCATCCGTCCCGGCCACTTTGAAGCTTGCTCTGAGCCAGCCGTCCCTAACCTTGGCTCCCCGGATGTTCTTGGACTACAAATCCCAGAAGCCTTTGCCCCTACACTGCGCTGGCCAGGATTTCTTGGCGTCGCAGCTCAAGAACGTTTGGGGGCTACCGCTCTAAACAGTTCTCTCTTTTTTTGGGCCCTTGTACCTCGTGGTATTTCAATTGCAAGCTTCTCTTCCGCTTGTCTCCCCAGCAAGAGCTGTTCAAGATTCTGCACAGTATCCTGCTCAACGGAGAAACCCGGGAGGCCGCGCTCAGCTACATGGCCGCGGTGGTCAACGCCAACATGAAGAAGTCGCAGATGCAGGTGACTTATTTATTTATTATTTATTTATCTGTATCCTTTCTATACCGCACCATCTTCTGAATCGGAACTCTGGGCGGTTAACAGGTTTAAAAAAGTATACAGAACTACAGAAACAGTTAAGGACAAAACCGCAGGCGAGATACATCGGCGGCGAACCCCCCCCCCCCCCAAAAAAAGATTAAAGTAGGTGGCCATAGGCCTCCTCAAAAAGCAGAGTTTTCAAAGCCTTTTTGAAGGCGGGCAGAGACTGTGCGAGGCGCAGCTCACTCGGGAGATGGTTCCATAAGGATGGGCTCACCACTGAGAAGGCGCGGTGGCGCGTGGCAGACCTCCGCGCCTCCCTCGGAGTGGGCACCCTGAGTGAGCGCGCCTGCAACATCCGTGTGAATCTGGCCTCAGTTGACCTCTGGGAGATACGCTCCGACGGGTATTCAGGACCTTGGCGGCGCCTACGCTGCATGCCCTTTGCGTCTTCCGTCGGCTTAGGATTTGGAATTTGTTTTGTCACTTGGGTGAGGTTAGGAACCGCATGGCGCGGTGGGCAAAACCGCAGTGCTGCAGCTAAAACCCTGCTTGCAATCTGGATGCTGTCCTAGGTTGCTGGCTGGAAGGTTCATTCAACCTTCCATCCTTACCCCTTTTTTGCTGTTGCCCTAAGTTTTCTATTTTGTATATTTTTCTATACAGATATTTAATGAGTGTTTTATTATTTTCCTAGGTCAACCCGCTTACCTTTTCCCCTTAGAATATATAGATAAAAGTATAGTTTCATATACCTGTTGTGTCTACGACTCCTCCTTTAATCAGACGGCAGCACATAATACCCAAATATTACACCAATCTCCCAACGATCCGTTAATATATCTCAACACTTGGTACATTGAGTTCCCAGCTTTCTGTTAACCGCCTTGAGTTCCCTTTTGGGAAAATCTGGCGGTATATAAATACAAAAATAAATAAATTAAATAAATATACTCGTAAACAGCCCAGAGAGTGCATAAAGTTCAGCAGGGTCTCTTTAATCAGGTTGGGCTTCTAGGTTGAAGGCCGTGCGTTGGCCTCCTACGATACAGCAGCTAGTCCTCAGTTCTAAGTGGTCCAGTGTGCAATCTGGACCCGGCTTAAGTCGCGACATTCTCCTTTTAACCCCCTGCCTTTCAACGGTGTTGCCTTGGCTCTTTCCGGCTTGCAGACGGACGACCGGCTGGTGTCCACCGACGGCTTCATGCTGAACTTTCTGTGGGTCCTGCAGCAGCTCAGCCTGAAGATCAAGCTGGAGACAGTGGATCCTTCTTATATCTTTCATCCCCGGTGTCGCATCGTCCTCCCGGCGGACGAAACACGCGTGAAAGCCACCATGGAGGATGTCGGCAGCTGGATGACAGAGCTGTGTGAGTGCCCCGCCTACACCGATGGTGGTGGTGGAGGAGCGTCGGCGGCCACCGGTTTGTTGGCTGGGAACGAAGAAGGACCAGTGTAGAAGCGTGCTTGGTGGTGAATCTTCAGAAGTCCTTTGTTAAGTTACTGAGGGCACAGATGGCCAGTTATCCACCACATTGAGTCTGGGTCGTGTATTTTTGACTAAACGATCCATCTCTACCCCTGAATGAATGAATGAATGAATGAATGAATGAATGAATGAATGAATGAATGAATGAATGAATGGATTGGATGAATGGATGGATGGATGAATGGATGGATGGATGGATGGATGGATGGATGGATGGATGGATGGATGGATGGATGGATTGGATGGATGGATGGATGGATGGATGGATTGGATGGATTGGATGGATGGATGGATGGATTGGATGGATGAATGGATTGGATGGATGGATGGATGGATGGATGGATGGATGGATGGATGGATGGATAAATGGATTGGATGGATAAATGGATTGGATTGGACGGATGGATAGATGGATGAACTGGATGGATGGATTGGATGAATTGATGGATTGGATGGATGGATTGGGTGGGTGGATGGTTTATTGGACTGGATGAACGCATCATTGTTCTTCTCTTTCCCTTGTTTTCCCCAGCTAGGGATCTGTCCCTCTTCTCGGAGCCGAAATTCCCCACCGAATGTTTCTTCCTGACCCTCCACGCTCACCACCTCTCCATCCTGCCCAGTTGCCGCCGGTACATCCGTCGGCTGAGGGCCATCCGCGAGCTGAACCGGTAAGTGACGTTGCGCCGCCGGTAGCCTTGCTCCCAAAGCAAGGTCCCTTCAGGACTTAATTCTGATTTCTACCGACAGGTGATCCTGGAGGTTCCGTAGGCCAAATCTGCTCCGTCCCAACCTTTGCCCTGGGTCACCCTTCTGTGTTTCTGCATTGAGTTTCTTTTCTTTTTTTAAATTACCCTTCTCTGTTTTGCTTCTTAAGGACCGTGGAGGATTTAAAAAACAACGAAAGCCAGTGGAAGGATTCCCCGCTCGCCACCCGGCATCAAGAAATGCTGAAGCGGTGTAAAACGCAACTCAAGGTGTGTCGCTTTCCAGGAGCCCATTAGGCCCGGGCCGTCTTCGGCCTTCCAGGCAGGGACAAGTGGCTCTTTTTTGCCGGCCAGATGTGTCAGGGTCCGACCTCATAGCAAGCCCAGCCCGGGGAATGCTGGGGCTTGTCCTCTGAAACATCTGGAGGGCACCCAGCGGCCTGCTTAGTGGCCAATAATAATAATAACCTTTATTGTCATTGTACAACCAGTATACAGTGAAATTGGCTGAGCCTCCCTCCCTCCCTCCCCCCAACACCATCCCACTAAAAAGCCATTCAATCTGATTTCACACTTTGTGCTTGCTGCACAACTCGCCAGCCCCACGAGTCTGTCACGAGTTGTCACGTCCCGTTTAACAGTCGGAACAGCCCACGGATAAAAACTGTTTTTTAGCCTGTTGGTACGGCTTGCTATACTTCTGTATCTCCTACCCGAGGGTAGGAGAGTCAAGAAGTGCTGGCCCGGGGTGTGTGAGTTATCCCTGAGGATTTTCCTTGCTCTCCTAAGACAGCGGTCCCTGGCGATGCCATCTAGTGGACTCAGGGGACAGGCCATGATGTTTTGTGCTGCGTTCACTACCCTTTGTAAAGTCTTGCTTTCTTTGACGGCTTGTAAAGCATCAGGTTTTATTCCCCGGAGTGGTCTTTGGTGCCTGAGACGGTCATTTTGTTTTTCTTACGCCTTCTCTGCTCAGCCAAGGGTTCTTCAGAGCTAATCACTTGGGACTTTTTTTTATTTATTTATTTATTTATTTATTTATTTATTTATTTATTTATTTAGCTTGTATGCCACCCACTACCCAAAGGTCTCTGGGCGGCTCACACTCAAAGTAAACAATCCAGACAGTTAAAACGTCAAATTGCAATAAAATTAAAACGATAAAACAGTTAAATACAATAAATACAATATATCAAAATGCTACACTTAAAATCGCCATCAGGACCCACAATAATCAGTTAAAAGACTTCTGGAACAGGAATGTTTTTACCTGGCGCCGGAAAGTCATCAGTGTTGGCGCCCGGCGGGTCTCGCTTGGGAGGGCAGTCCACACTCTGGGGGCAGCTTCGGAAAAGTCCCTGTTCCTACAAGCCATCCCTTTCACCTCCTTGAGGGATGGCTCTTTCAGGAGGGCCCCCTGGCTCGATCTTAATTGCTGGGTAGGTCCATATGGAAGGAGGCGGTCCTTCAGGTATCTAGGTCCTAAGCCGTTTAGGGCTTTAGATGTCAAAACAAGCACTTTGAATTGGGCTCGGGCAGCAACTGTTAACCCATGAAGGTTACAAGTTTATTTACTTACTTATTTATTTATTTTTACAACTTATATGCCGCCCACTACCCAAAGGTCTCTGGGCAGCGTACGGTCAAAGAATTAAAACAGTTAAAACATCAAATATCAATAAATTATTAAAACAATAATAAAAACCTTACACTAAAATCATTACACTAAAATTGCCATCAGAGGACCCACAGTCTATATTGTATCAATTAAAAAACTTGTGGAACAGGAAGGTTTTTACCTGGCGCCGAAATGTCATCAGTGTTGGCGCCAGGCGGATCTCACTTGGGAGGGCGTTCCATAGCTTGGGGGCAGCTGCTGAGAAGGGCCTGTGTCTGCAAGCCATCCCTCTTACCTCCTTGAGGGATGGCTCTCTCAAGAGGGCCCCCTGGCTCGATCTTAATGGCCGGGTAGGTTCATATGGAAGGAGACGGTCCTTCAGGTATCTAGGCTAGACCCACTCGGATGTCGCAGGTGCACTCACTCCGGGTGCCCCCACCTAGGGAGGCGCGGAGGTCTGCCACATGTGGCCGCACCTTCTCTGTGGTGGGCCCCTCAGTATGGAACCACCTTCTGAGTGAGCTGCGCCTTGCACAGTCCCTGCCCACCTTCAGAACGGCTTTAAAAACCCTGCTTTTCAGGGAGGCATATGGTGACCTGATTTTATTTTATTTTATTTTATTTTATTTTTTCCTCCTTTTTTTTTTGGCCGACCGCCCTCTGATCCATCTTGATGTGTTGTTTTTTGTATTGTTCTTTTTTAATCCTGTAAACCGCCCAGAGTTCCCTATTGGAATATGGGTGGTATAAGAATGAAACAAACAAACAAACAAACAAATAGGTCCTAAGCCGTTTAGGGCTTTAGATGTCAAAACAAGCACTTTGAATGGGGCTCGGGCAGCAAGGGGTAACCAATGCAGGTGACTCCTTGAGCCTCTTCCCTGGCTCTTTACGTTCCTTAAGACCCGGAGGCACCCTCCCAAAGGCCAGTCCTTGGCCTCGATTCCCACGGCCAGGCAGGGGAAAGGCAGGCAGGACGGAGCTGCTTTGTGACCCGAGTGGGGAGACTGAGCCTTGGGGAGGGGCAGTGGGGCAGCAGTGACGGTGGTAGGGAATCTCCCCATTCAGAAGCGCCCATTCCTGACTAGGGGAGGCAGGCCCACGGGAGAAAAACCTCTCTTCCCTTCCCGCGTGGCTTGTTGAGCCTCCCAGAATGCTCTCGCGGGTCACCGGTGGGAGCAGGCAGGCTGGGTTGTGCACTCCTTCCATCTGATCCACACGGGCTCTTTTCGCCCAGATGTTCCTCTCGGTGGCGCTCAAGAGTCCGGCCCCTTCCGATTCTCCGTGGCGATGCCCACGCCTTCCCCACAAGCCACGATGTTGTACAGTGACCCCACCACCACCACCTATTGCAGGGGTTAGGGACCCAACCCGACCTGTGATAATTGAAAATCCGTGATATGTGGATGCAGGCCGGGTCAGGCCGGGGGGGGGGCTAGCTGGGGGCTCTTATACTTACCCCCAGGACTGGCGCTGCCCCAAACAGGCCGGCGGGGGCCTTCCCGGGCCTTTGGGGCCCTCCAGAAGGCTTGGGAAGACCCTCGCCGGCCCATTTGGGGCAGCGCCAGTCCTGGGGTAAGTAAGGGAGGCCTGGATCAGGCCTTTCCCCTCTTAAGCCAGGGGGGCCTTTTTTCATATACTGCTGTCCCGTGATATAGCGGGACTGCAGTATATGAACCGCGAAAGGGCGGGGGAACACTGTACCTTCAAAAAAAAAAGAGGGGGTGTGTGTTGCATGGTGGGCCTTGGATGCCACTGTATCTCTCCCGTGGCTTACCTCTCGCCTTGCCTTGCCCAGAAACTGGTGCGGTGTAAAGCGTGCGCGGACGCCGGCCTTTTGGATGAGAATTTCCTGCGGAGGTGCCTAAATTTCTACAGCATGGTAATCCAGCTCTTGCTGCGGATCCTCGACCCTGCCTATCCTGAGTGAGTTGCCCTCGGAGATCTCGGATTGCGGGGGTGGGGGTTTCGGTGGTTGCTGGGTGGGCGATCCCTGCTTGATCCGATAATAACGGGTTCGGGGCCCCTGTCTCTGCATCGTAGAGGGGGAGAAGTTCTGAATGCAAACTCAGAGCAAGCCTCACCCTTCGGACCCTCTGTTCTTTCCGCCTTTGTCCACAGCATAAAGCTGCCTTTAAACCCTGACGTCCCGAAAGTGTTTGCTGCGTTGCCTGAATTTTATGTGGAAGACGTTGCGGAGTTTTTGTTTTTTATTGTACAGTAAGTAAAGAAGCCTCCTTTTATACAGCGCTGGTTTCCTTAGAACGGTAGTGCCGGAACGGGAAACTATAGATCAGGGGTTCTCCACCGGTGGGGTCCCCAGATGTTCCTGGACTACAACTCCCAGAAGTCTTCATCACTCGCTGAGCTGGCCTGGATTTCTGGGAGTGGCAGTCCCGGGAACGTCTGGGGACCCATCCATCGGTGGAGAGCCACTGCTATAGATCATTCAGCCGAGCTCCTGTTAGAGAGGCCCCATGGGGGAATCGAACCTCTGACCTCTGGTTCGTCAGCCGGAGATTGCAACCACAGAAAAGCCGGAGATTGCAACCCCAGCAGTTCTCTCAGGAAGATATCACAACGTTCCATTTGAGAATAGACTTTGTAAACGATGCTTACTGGAATCCGACTCAACCTCTCATATCCTCCTCTCCTGCCCCAACCACTGTAAGTCCTGCCTTCGGTTCCTGACCCTGTATATTTCTAATTTCTCTGGATCCCCAGAGAGTATAACGAAGCGTCTTCTTGACGACAAACTTCCAGAATTGACAGTCTCAGTGGCAGAATACTTGGCCGCCGTTTTATATATTAATAATTAGTCTGGGTCCAAGGCTGGCTATTAACCCAACTTTTTAAACCATTATCTGGGAGTTGAGTCATGGCTACTGGACTTCTTTTTTGAGAGATAGAAACGTTTCGCTGTTCATCCAAACAGCTTCATCGGTCAGACCGATGAAGCTGTTTGGATGAACAGCGAAACGTTTCTATCTCTCAAAAAAGAAGTCCAGTAGCCATGACTCAACTCCCAGATAAACGCACCTGGATGACTGAGAATCTTCACAGAGATATTTTTAAACCATTATTTTATTATTTATTTCCTACCTTTATTCCATATTTTGCTGCATCTGTTCTTATAACCTCATGGCGCAGTGGTTAAATGCCTGTCCTGCAGGTAAAACTGTGCTCACGACCTGGGGTTCAATCCTAGGTACCCAGCTCAAGGTTCACTCAGCCTTCCATCCTTCCGAGGTCGGTAAAATGAGTACCCAGTTTGCTGGGGGGGGATGTGTAGCCTGCACACTGTAATAAAAATTGCAAACCGCCCAGAGACTATTAAAAGTGGTATGGGGTGGTATATAAGCAGAACACGTTACATTATTTTATGGCAATAAAGGTTCTTGTGATTGTGATTGATTGCAACCACTGAGTTCCTTGGAGCAAACCTTTCCGGCCGCATTCTCAGTCGCTGCCCCTCTCTGCTCTCCCCTCCCTGCCTCTTCTCCAGATACGCCCCTCAGGTACTTTACGAGCCCTGCACGCAGGACGTGGTGACCTTCCTCGTGGTGATGCTGTGCAGCCAGAACTACATCCGGAACCCTTACCTGGTGGCCAAGCTGGTGGAGGTGATGTTCATGACGAACCCGGCCGTCCAGCCCCGGACGCAGAAGTTCTTCGAGATGATCGAGAACCACCCCCTCTCCACCAAGTTGCTCGTCCCGTCGCTGATGAAGTTTTATACAGGTCGGTCCTTCCCTCTTGCGCGTGGCAGCCTCTGCAAGGCCCTTCCGGGCTGTTCTACCCTCCCCCTAAGACCGAAGCTCCTTTATCTGCTGGCAGCCCCGAGCCGGAGGGCTTTGTGGCCCCCTTCCCCGTTTCTCCTTGGTCGCTTTGCCCCCCATGTTGGCGGGAATGTCTGTCTACGCCAGGCATGTCCAAACTAAGGCCCTCCAGATGTTTTGGACCACCACTCCCACAGTTGTTTGCCATTGGCGATCTAAGCTTAAAATTCTGGGAGTGGTGGTCCAAAACATCAGGAGGGATGAAGTTTGGACTTGCCCGGTCTACGCTCTACGATGTGAGAAGCCAAGAACGATGCCACGTGCTGGCAGATCTGATGGAGAGGATTTTCCCTTGTGGGGCGAGAGTGCCTCTCCCTAGTCATTTCCCCTGAATCGCTCCAAAATAGGATCTTTCCCTAAGCCTGAGGTTCAAGACCGAGGCTACCCTCCATCCTCAGCCCCTTTTTTGCTCAGTCCTGCTGCTTTTGGGTTGTCAAAAAACCAAATCTCTAAGATTGATTGATTGATTGTACGGTAGGCACGAGAGATGGGCGTTTCGTTTTGGAAGGGGACTGGTTCCGAAACAACACGCCAGCACAGTTGGTGCTTGGAACCCAGTCTCACCCTCCAGAACAAAATCAACTGCTGTCTTCCCATGCTGTACCTGGCGCTGGGCGAAATTCCAACAAGGAATCAGCATTATCTTTCCTTCTCCCTGGCGCTGGCCAATCAGACAGGGAGGCGGGGTGATGCAGGTCCTTGCACAGCTCCTGATTGGCTTCTTCTGTGGGTTGTGGGCTTTTCCCTCCCCCTCTCTCTTCCTCCCCAGATGTTGAGCACACAGGCGCCACCAGCGAGTTCTACGACAAGTTCACCATCCGTTACCACATCAGCACCATCTTCAAAAGCCTCTGGCAGAACATCGCCCACCACAACACCTTCATGGAGGAGTTCAAGTGAGTCGGCAGGAAGGCCGTTTAGGGTGGGGTGGGCCCAAGGGCTTTCCCCACCCACCGGGGCGAGGCAGCCCCTTCTTTTGGCCACGTAGACCTCCTGGGTTTACGCCTGCGACGCCTTCGTTGGAAAGGATCAAACCCCTCTCTGCGTCTTGATTTCCCCCTCTCCCCCTACCCCCCTCCCCAAGCTCGGGCAAGCAGTTCGTCCGTTACATCAACATGCTGATCAACGACACGACCTTTCTGCTGGACGAGAGTTTGGAGTCGCTCAAGCGCATCCATGAGGTCCAAGAGGAGATGAAGAACAAAGAGCATTGGGACCTGCTGCCCCGGGTAAGGACCAGCCTCCTTTGTCTCCTTTGGCCCAACGTTCTTGAGGCTCCTCCTGCAGTTTCTCCTTTGCTGACACCCCAGCCCCCACCCCACCCCTCGTGGGCCGTGGGAGAACCAAGCGGGCACCCCATCTCCACGCTCAACTGGTGCCAGTGTTTACACGGAGCAGCTGGGCCCAGAGCCACCTCCCCTCCTCAGTTTTAATTTTGAGGCAGTCTTGTGATGGATCCACCCCCAGCTCATCCCCTTGAGTTTAAGTTTGACTTAGTGTTAGGCTGAATTTTTTGTTTCGCCTGAACATTTATTTCAATTTTGTCTGCGTATTTAACCCAATCTTCTCGGAAGCCGCCCAGAGGTCTGGCGCCTCCCGCTAGATGGGAGTGGGGGGTAATATGTTTCTAAACAGCCCATGCATAAGTAAAAGAAACTCAGCTGCTCAGATATTTTCGATTTCAACGCAGGGAAATGTCAGCCAGCCGAGGAAACGGGCAGAGATTCTACTGTCTTTTAATGCAGAGCACAGTATTCAAAACCAATTAGCTGCAGTCACAAGCTTGTTGAATGAGTCCCTAGCCTGTTGCCAGTTTTACTTCTGGAAATTTAGTCCTGTTACTGTTACAGTCACCAAGCTGTAAAGTGTAAAAAAAATATGCCCTGTTTATATGCTGCCCCATTGGGCTGAAACCACTCTTTGAGTGGTTTGCAAGTTAATTATGCAGGCTACCCATTGTCCCCACCCCACCCCCTGGTGAGCCAGGTACTCGTTTTACCAACCTTGGATAGATGGAAGGCTGAGCGAACCTTCAGCCGGCTACCTGGGATTGAACCCCCGGGTCATGAGCAGAGTTTTGGCTGCAGTACTGCAGTCGAATTGCGGTCGCTCTGAAAAAGCCGCTGGCTGCCAATATTGACTGCTGGCTTGCACTGCTGCCGAAAGTGCGGGAATTGATCTTTCGCCCTGCCCTTTTCTTCCTAGGACCAGCAGCAGGCTCGGCAGTCTCAGCTCGCCCAGGACGAGCGGGTGTCGCGCTCTTACCTGGCGTTGGCCACGGAAACGGTCGACATGTTCCACATCCTCACCAAGCAGGTCCAGAAGCCTTTCCTCCGGCCGGTGAGTATAAAGACTTTGCACAACAAAAACGCAACCACAGCACCCTGGAAGGAGAGGCTGGGCCTGGAGTTGGTGTTTGAATACAGCGGGAGCGCTAGTTCTCTTATCCGCAGCATGAAAATGCAAAGAAAGAGGAAAAGGAAAAGAGCCCGTAGAAATACCGTGTTTCCCCCCAAAATAAGACACTGTCTTATATTTAGTTTTTCTCAAGAAGACACACTAGGGCTTATTTTCAGGGGATGTCAAGTATAATAGGCTTGAATGTCAGCCCTGCACACAACCATAGCCACACCCATCACTAGGTCTTATTATCAGGGTAGGGCTTATATTTAAGAAATGCATAGAAATCCTGCTAGGGCTTATTTTTGGGGGGAGGTCTTATTTTCGGGGAAACAGGGTAAGTGGCGGAATCCCCAGAGGGAAAGGGAGTCTATTTGCAGTAAGAGGCGCAGGATCGGGTTTGCTTCTCCGGAGCCTGTGGGCTCTCGGACGCGTGGCGTTGATGGAGATGCTGGGTGTCCCTCTCCAAACCGCAACCCCCCCCTGCCTCCTTCCAGGAGCTTGGGCCCCGCCTGGCCGCCATGCTGAACTTCAACCTCCAGCAGCTGTGCGGCTCCAAGTGCCGGGATCTGAAAGTCGAAAACCCCGAGAAATATGGATTCGAACCAAAGAAGCTTTTGGACCAGCTGACTGACATTTACTTGCAGCTCGACTGCGCCCGCTTTGCCAAGGCGATCGCCGACGACCAGGTGAGGGGGGGGGTTGGGGGTGCAGAGAGAGCAGGACCGTGTGTGTGTTTGTGTGTGTGTGTTTGTGTGTGTGTGTAGGTGCTGGCTAGGGCCAGGCAGAGCAGGCAGGACGCCCTCATTACCTTGAGGATGACGATCCATCCTCGTGGCCGCCTGCCTCTGTTCTGCTTCTGATGAAACCAGGGCTTGTGTCTTCATGGCTTCCTGGAGGGGAATGGTCTCAGGAGACAGAGATCTAGTCTCGTGCGCTCCCAGATGCATTTGGTGGGGCCACTGGGAGATACAGGAAGCTGGACTAGATGGGCCTTTGGCCTGATCCAGCAGGGCTCTTCTTATGTTCTTATGTTCTTAAGATTGATCATAAGAAGGGGAAGTCGGCAGTCTTTCTGGAGATTGCCCGGGAGAGTGGTCTCTCTAGATCAGTGGTTCTCAACCTGTGGGTCCCCAGATGTTCCTGGACTGCAACTCCCAGAATTCCTGGCCAGCTCAGCTAGTGATGAAAACTTCTGGGAGTTGCAGTCCAGGAACATGTGGGGACTCACCGGTTGAGAACCACTGCTCTAGATTTTGGCAGGCATCTAACACCCCCCCCCGAGTTTGCTTTGCATTGTTGAGGAAAGGATAATGCCATTTCGTGGCTGGCTGGATCAGATCACAGGGCTTGGGTGGAAACCATGCGTGCGTGTGTGAATTCTTCCCTCTCTTTGTGTGTGTGTGTGTGTGTGTGTGTGTGGTGGGAGGGCAGGAATCCAAGTCTGTGGATTCACTCAAGCAAGGAAGAAAATTTCCCATGGTTAGTGGGTGACAAGTTTAAAAGAGAGAGTTTGATAATGGAAGAAAATGTAGTGTAAACTCCAGAAAGAAGGCTCATTTTTTTTGGCTTTTAGAAATATCATGTAATTGATGAGGAGCTGGGCTTTGTGCCACCTTCTCTCTCTCTCTCTCTCTCTCTCTCTCTGTCTCTCTCTGTCTCTCTCTGTCTCTCTCTGTCTCTCTCTCTCTCTCTCTCTCTCTCTCTCTCTCTCTCTGTGCTGAGATCTGCTTTGAGCTGGGAGCAGGCACAGAGCTGATCATTTATCTGCACTGCAGATAAATCTGGATCAGCTTTTGGAGTGGCGGAGCCAATTTGGAAAGAGCCCCAAAACGCGGGCAAGCCAAAGCCCCATCTGCTTGACTCTGCCCTGCTGGGGACCGGCTGTTCCCCTCCTGTCTGTCGAGACCGAGCCAGTGAGAAAGTATAGGCACCCTTGGCCTTAAAGACTTCATTTCTACCCTGGGGAGTTAGAACCGGGCCTTTTCTCCCACCCGGGATCCAAATCAGACCCATTTCGGTTATTCCCCAGCTTGGGCCCTGGATGTTTCCACCGCAAGCCCTTGGCTCAGCTACCAAGACGGTGTGGTTTCCTAAGTGTCAGAACCCTGCCCTTTCCTGCAGTGGTGCTGCATTGGACTGGCACCCTCTCTGCCGGTGCTGGCTGTCGGCATTTGCAATGGGCAGTCTTTCCAAACGGTTGTGTGTGTGATCGTACAGGGAATGCTGGCCTTCAACTCACCCCCGGAATTGCCCTTAAGAGAATATAGACAGAGATGTCCCATCTCCGCTAGTCCGACCAGCATCTCTGCCCTCTGCGCACATGCACACAGAGGTACACAAAAGGCAGACTGACACCTCCCCTTGATTCTTTGTATTTCAAGGCAGCCTGCCTTTGCATAAACTCAAAAGTCTTTATTTTGACTTGCCTTAATGAGAGTCGAGTCTTCATAGGTATGGGATATGTTCCGAACAGCTTCAGTTGCAGATGCAAAGGTGAAATCAGCCTTTGGAGAAGAGAGGTGGGCCAGAGCTGCTCAAGAAAGGCTCAAGCCCCCAGTTCTTGTTGCCCCGCAAGGAAGGGCTTGGAAGCCATAACCAGCCGGCGGCTGAGCCTCGGTCGGATCACACGTTTTTATTAACCGTGCTCTTTTGGCCCCTCCTACAGAGGTCCTACAGCAAGGAGCTGTTTGAGGAGGTCATTTCAAAGATGAGGAAAGCCGGCATCAAGTCGAACATAGCGATAGAAAAATTCAAGCTGCTGGCCGAGAAGGTGGAGGAGATTGTGGCGAAGAATGCACGAGCCGAAATCGACTACAGCGATGCTCCTGACGAATTCAGAGGCAAGTAGATTTTTATGGAGCTGGGACAACTTTTTTTAAAAAAAAAACATGCATGGGGACGTTCCCTGGATACAACCCTTTTTAGTTGCCACCACTTTTCCCCCCTCTACAGTCAGGTCCCCGTTCCCATGGGATGATTATCCTCTGATTAACTTATCCATGATTTGGAACTAGAGAAGTATGCATTCTAAAGATGAAGTTACCAGGAATGGCCTCTGGAGGGTACTAGAGACCACGCTATGTGTAGCGTTAGCTATTAAATCAGTGTTAGGGTCCACCGCATTGATGTGGTCTGTAAAGGCCTGTACTTCCTGAGTCTTGATTTTCACCCTGGTATCATCTACATACCTGAACCAGTGGGATGGTGTTTTCCCCGGGAAGGTATTTACTATAATCTGCAAATTATTATAAATATTATTTTTCCTTTTCTTTCTCTGGAATTATTTGTTAACCGCCCTGAGTTCCCGTTTGGGAAAATCCGGCGGTATATAAATTTAAAAATAAATAAATAAATAAATAAATAAATAAATAAATTTCAGGTGCCGGAGTAAGGGCTTGGAATTTTATTGATTTCTGTGTTTGATTTTTATCCTTCACGTCATCTAGCCCAAAGGCTACTCTGGGTGGGTTTACAGCCTATGAAAATACAATGACAAAGTTACTTGGTTTAAATAAACAACAAAGGGCCTAAACATAAACAATGTAACAAGACAAATATACACAATAAAAATGTAAAATGCATAAAAATAACGACTGTCAAAAGTATGTAACGAAGACCAGGATAAGGGAGTTGGTTCCCCTTGTGAATACAGGGTGTTGGTGTGTGTAGTACTGTGTTACATTTTTGCAGAGCTGTGCTGCATCCCTTTTGGATTTCTGTGCGTTCTCCGTGCAGCAAGTGCGATCATTGGGATGTTGTTAACAAGTGTCCATCTGCTTTCTCCCCCCCCCCTCCAGATCCCCTCATGGATACTCTGATGACGGATCCGGTCCGGTTGCCGTCCGGGACCATCATGGAGAGATCCATCATCCTCCGGCACCTTCTCAATTCCTCCACAGACCCCTTCAACAGGCAAACACTAACGGAAAACATGCTGGAACCAGGTAGAGGAAGGAGGGGCGTGGGTTGCGAAATCGCCGTGCGTTTGAATGGCAGAGAATTTCCTTCTGGACGGGATTTAGGGCATTTCCCCCCATCATGAAAATTGCTTAAGAATATTAATCTAGAAAATTGCTTAAGAATATCAATTTGCTACTTTTCCTTCAGGGTCCCCACCTGCAGTGCGTCGCTGTAAATGCCTGCAAAACTAAAGCTTAAATTTTCCTCGTCAGCCTAACGGCATCGTTGTCACCAATGCTATATAAAAATTAGTAGGGAGTTGGTCACAAAGCCAAAGGGACAATCAGGTTTTAAGAGGAAACTTAAGATCATTTGAGTGTTGAGAAGGTGAGATCCAGACTTCCCCACTTTTGGGATCCACCGATCTTGTCAGAATATAACTCCTGATCGTCCCGGACTGTGTGCCCCTCTGTCTGGGGACGATGGTCACTTGTAGTCCCAACAACTCCTGGGGACTATGAGTTGTCGGGGATCTAGTTCTAAAAACCCATCCACCAGGGGATCGTAAGCAGGTGAAGACATCTGCCTGGGAATACCCTGAAGCGAATGGTGAGCCGCTGTGTGAGACAAAACGCCGGACTGGAGGGGCTGTAGCCTGTTCCAGTAAGGCTGTTCTTAAGTTATGTTATGTTATGTTATGTTTGTCCCTCGCTTGAATATTTCCTTTACAGATAGTAACCGCCTTGGGTCCTTAAAGGCAGAAAGACAGAACCAGTTCCAATAAATTAAATAAAATAAACAGGCACCTGAGAGCTAGGTTTTAAGAAATGTCAAGTTCACCTTTTTCTTTTTTCCCTCCCCTTTCATCCTCCCCCCCCACTTCAGTGCCAGAATTGAAAGAGCAGATCCAAGCCTGGATGAGACACAAGCACAACACTGACAACTGAGGCCGCCCTGGGTGGTGCCGCGGCGCACACCTGCGCGGGGAGGCCGGCCTGCCGGCTGCCAGGGACACAGAGACCCGGTCGTGGGGGTGCGCCCACGCTTTGGGAAGGCAACGCTGACACCATGCCTGCTGCTGCAGAGGACACAAGACGTGCGTGGACCGAGAGAAGGAACCACAGCAAACACAAACACACACACACACACACAAACACACGGAACAACAACAAAGCACGCAAACCACGGCTTAATTCTTGTACATATATTTAAGTGACAAAAAGCGACGGTCCGTAGCAGCTTGGGTGGAGATTTTTAGGGATCTGGCTGCTGTCACAAAGCAGTGTCCTCTGAGCTCTTAATAATCAGGGTTCCTACGGCTGAATCTTTTAGCGAAAGACACGCGGACGAGGGCAGCAAACCTGCAATGTGTTTTCTTTTGGTTTCTGTTTTTTTTTCCTCTTAAATATATTGCCAGATCTCCGTTAATTTGATTGTGGTTGAAACCTCAAACTTTTTTCTTTCTTTTTTTTTTTGCTGCTAAAAGTAATTCCTTGACCTTTTCGTTTCACCCTGGTCGGTTCTTCCCTGCACTCTCCTGTCGCCTTTATTATTTTTTTCCTGTAATGTGAAAATGTTTCCTGTATATTAAAAGGAAAAAAAAACCCTCCTTCTCTGACCCCCAGGAGAACATAATCTTGAAAATATAAGCGTGCCTGCAACAAGTGTTGATCAGGGTGGGTGGCGGGTGGGGAATCATATTTTTCTATTATGCATATTCATTTTTTTTTTAATTTGGTGGGCCGTACCTGAAAAGAGTGACTCACGATGACAGATTTCTTTTCTCTCTTGCTGTCTCTCCTTCCTTCCTTCCCTTGTCTGTCATGTAGGAGAGAGATTTGATACACCTTAAGTTGTCATTTGGGTTGTTATTGTTTTCTTTTAAGCCTTGTAATATACTGTACTGAAAACAGTTGCTAGGTGGAGTGGGGGCTAAGTTGACTTAAAAGATACGCAGAGAAAGAGAGAGGGAGAGATGTAAAATTCTTTAAAAGCCGGAGAGCTGAAAACAGTGAGGTTTCTGGATCTTTTAAGTGCTCGTCTCCAAAGGAGCAGAGGAGGTGGGTGGTAGATTTTGCAGTTTTGTGTGTGTGTGTGTGTTCTTTTTTTTTTTAATGTGGGCACCTACCCGGTCACAGGCAAAAGATCCATTTTTACGTTGCGTACCAAGTTTTGTATCCATGGCTTGGCCTTACCAAAGCAAAAAGGGTGCAGAAATGAAAAAAAAAGTAGACTTGTTTTTTTTTAAAAAAAGAAACTATATAAAAAAAAGACAAAACATTTTTGTATGACTGCCCCCTGCTTAAAGATACTTGAACTTCCTTTCTAAAAAGGATTGGAAACCGCAGTGTTTTAAAAAGTTTAAAAAAATGAAGCCTGAAAAGAAAATATATTCTTTTCTCTCTTTCCCCCCCTCCACTGACAGTGTCCTCTGTTCAGTTCCTGATTCTTGAACAACAAATAAATGGTGATATACCTTCACAAGAGGCCTCTGTTTGTGGGTCTCCTTTTGTTTGCACGCCACAGGTGGGTCTTCAAACGGGAAATTGCAAGACCTATTTTGGCATCGTCGTTTGGGTAAAACTGTGTGAAAAGGGGCCAGCCTCCTCTTAGATTCTCCTTTGTTTTGTATTGATAGGCAGAGGGTTATAGGAAAAACTCAAGTGCATATTTTCTCATTTTCTGTAGACACTTGAAAAGCTGGTATTTTTTTTACCAGGGCAGATCATAAGAGACCAAATACTGCTCCCATTGTATGTATTTATTTATTTATCCAGCTACTCTGGGTGGCAAATAAAGCGCAGTATCGCACAATACACAATAAACCTGCTTAAAAATTCACCCGAACAGCCAGCAATGTGTATACTTCATTGCTCTGCCAGAGGCTAGATTTGTCTCGACATCTCATATAAAGACAGTAACACGCATTTTTAAAAGCATTAAATAATAGTAATGAAACAATGCCATGCACTGGTTTCAGTTACTTTTAGTCTTGGACCTATTAATTTGACAAAAATAAAGGAGGCGTCCCAAGCTCCTTCTGACCTTGGCAGCTGACGGAGCGGTAGTACGTAGGTCACCTACTCCGTCTTCCCTGTGATTAAACTCAGTATTAATCCACCTGCTTTGCAGGGTTATCTTCTGGATCCAATTCCAGACAAATCTAGGGTTTCTGTAACGCTTTTCTGAAAACCTAGATAGCTGATGGCAGAGGGACCAAGAGTCTAATTGATCCTCATGCATCAGTCAGCACACATGAAGGCAAGGTGTCGTGTCTCTCAGTTCTTTCTAAATACTTGTCTACATGTGTAAATGTGTTGCCCCGGCATATAAACACATTTTCCTTTCCCCTCGTTTTTCTTCAGCAAATGGCTGCCTAGGATCGTCTTTCAGCTGCTTTTCATTTCAATACAGCAAGTTTCTTGTAGCGTTGGTGAAGTGATGTTGAATGAACAATTTTAATCAGATGGGTCTTTCAAGCCAATTTGGATTAGATAAATAGAGGGCTCTCTGCATTAAATAAAGAGGAGAAAAATATATATATTTGCAGCCATGCCAAACCCGGCTGAGCACTGAAACAGAAGGGAATGATCTGCCTGGTTGGAATTTAGGAGGCCAGCAAATGTCACCGATCAATAGGCTGAATAAAACAGACCAAAGCATCATGAATATTTAAATGTGTTTGGTTTGAGCTTCAGATTATACTGCAGGGCTCCTAAATAAAGCCTGCTTTAATCTTGCTACGAAAGCAATATTAATTATATTTGTTATTATTCTTTATTTCCATTTATATACCTTATTTCTTAATTTTCTATCCATGGGCCATGCCCTCCCTCAGAAAATCCACTTTGCACCTTCTCCTTCCCTCAGAGAAGAAAAATCAGAATAAACTATGTGTGGTTGGTTGGTTTGGTATATTTGTTATTATTCTTTATTTCCATTTATATACCTTATTTCTTAATTTTCTATCCATGGGCCATACCCTCCCTCAGAAAATCCACTTTGCACCTTCTCCTTCCCTCAGAGAAGAAAAATCAGAATAAACTATGTGTGGTTGGTTGGTTTGGTACAGTTTTGGCCCTTAACAAAAAGGAATTAGTTTATGGAGAAGAGAGAAAAGAGAAGCGCCTTCGTTCTTCAGACTTCCCATCTCTATTTAAGGCGTGACAGGCTAAATATAACGCACATGACGTGAAGAAAGAGAAAAGGCGAAGATGAGGGAACCATCTTCGCCCCCTCCCCGTCCTTTTATATCTCCCCGCGGAGGGTTCTGACATCAGCACCCTTTCTCCCTCCGCCGCAAGGAGGCAGCACCGAAGAGTGCCTCTACGCCAAATCGGCTTTCGGTTGAGGAAGGGAGGGGGGAAGCAGAAAGGCATAAAATAATCCCTCTTGGAGAACGCTAATAGGTGTCTCTTTCCGGAGCGCCCCGCCCTCCCGGCGTTTTTCCCTTTATGCGATTGGCCGAGAGGCGGGCCGTGATTGGCATCCAAAAGCCTTCTCATCTATTTTTTTCCCCCTCCAGGACGGGCAGGGCCGTGCGCCTATCGAGTGTCCCCAAGCGGCGGAGGCGGGCCGTCCCTCTCCGGCCGCGTGATTGGCGGGGAGGCGCGAGGACGGGGCGTGGCCTCCGCGCGGGGTTGGGTGGCCGGTCCGGCTCGGGCGCTCGTCAGTGTCGCCCCGGCGGTCGTCGCGGGCGCTTCGTGGCGGGCGGAGCCTCTCGCTCTCCTCTTTTCCAACCCCCCCCTTCTTCCTCCTCCAACCGCCGCCCCTTCCCGGCTTCTCTTGGCCGGCTCCGTGATGATGGCTGCTGGGGGCTCCGTGGCCGCCGCTTCTCTCCCGAGGAGCCGCTGACCGTTGGCCTTCGCCGCTCTCCGCCCTTGAGCCGCGCAGAGGGACGAAGGGGACGCCGTTGGAAAAGAAAAGAGGTGGGGGGGAGGGGAGAGGGCGTGGTCACGTGACGCTGGGGTGGTGGTGGGGGGAAAGGGGGCGGGGCTTCCCCTCTAACCCCCCCCCTCCTCACCTGCCCCTCCTCCCCTCCCTCCCTCCCCTCCCCTCCCAATCCCCCAATAAAGGGATTATTTGGGGGAATGAGTGGGTGGGTGTTGATGGATTACTTGGGGGGGAGTCCTTTTATTCCCCCCTCCCAAGCCTTATAATATATATATATATATGTATTTATATATATATATATAGATAGATAGATATAGATGTAGATATAGATAGATAGATAGATATAGATATAGATATATATTGGTTTATCTCTTTTTTCAGTTTCTTCCCTTGCAGAACAAAGGAGGGGAAGTCCCTTATGGGGGAGGGGGGTCCATAGGATACAGAAAAGGGTTATCAACCTATGTGTGTGTGTGTGTGTGTGTTGGGGGTCTATACAAGCTGTTTTCTTGCCCCCCCCCAAGATCCAATGGCCTTTCTTTTCTTCCTTTCCCCCCCACCCTGCTTCCAATAGGGAAAAATGACGTGGGGGGGTGGGGGGGTTTGTCTTCCAAGCCTCCTCTCTTACCCCACCCACCCCTCCCCACATCTTCCTCTCTTTCTCTTCATCCCCCAGTTCTCAATCTTTTTACCAACTATTTATTCACATTTTAATGTTTTAACTGTTTTCTTTTTTTTTTAATTGTAAGTCGCCCAGAGACCTTTCGGTAGTGTCCGGCATATAAGCTGTAAAAATCAATAAATAAAGAAAAAAAGAAGAGGGTAATTTACCTTCTAAGGGGTCCCCCTCCCATTCCCTGTTCCCACCCACCCACCTTTGGCTTCATTATTCAGGTGAAAGGCCCTTTTGAGGAGGCTGGGATTCCCCCACCCTGTCTAGAGAACCCCCCCCCCCCCCCCCGGATAAATAATGTGCCTGGGTGCATTGGCAGAGTGGGGTGGTCACTGCTGATGTATCCCTTGCTGATTCTTCTTTCCTCTCTATTTGCCTCTATATTCTGCAGCCTTCTGTTCTCACAACCCCCTTCTCCTGGGAGTGTGTGACTCAAGTGATTTATCAGAAACGGTGCTGGTAATAAAGATAATTAGTTTGGACTACTCAGTCCTTTTCCTAAGGTAGAACAGAATCAATTACTGGATGCTGTACTGATGTTTTGTTTTGTTTTAAATTTGGGAATATTTATACACTGCAGCTCATAAGTGGCAGGTGTGATGGCATAGGATCAAATAACTCACACGATGAAGGAATAAAATAATGCACGAACAAATAAGCCATCTGCTTTTGAAACCTCGCTGTGATTCTAAAAAGGAATGTGTGTATCTGTCTAGCTCTCTGTCTTCGTATCCACGCACACTCTCCTCTAGTGTGTATTTTACTTGGGAATAAGTCCTGCTGAAATGGATAGCACCATCTTCTAAATTTAGTCTTGTGCGGAAAACCTTAACAAGCAAAACCTTTGGGTTCCAATGTGGTTATTGGAGTCTAGAATATGGTTGGAGTGTTTGGGGTGGGTGGGATGGGCATGGTAATCTCTTGGGATCGTGTCACTGATGAGGTTCGGACAGGTGCATGCATATGGAGTGATGACTCACCAGGGATATGCATGCGTGAATACAACATGTGTGGGAAGTTGGTGTTTACGTGGGTTTCTAAACTTGTTTAAATTCCACTTGAAGATAGGAACTGCCTGTGAGTTCCCAGGCCTGATTAATTTAAGTTGTGAAGATATGTACTTATTATTTCCCCATTTTATCTCCACCCACCCACCCACCCTGAAGAGTATATTATATTGTCTATTATAATTTTGTCAGTGATTTTGTTTTGATGGTCCTTTTCCTCAGAATAGTGGGGGAACAGCCCCTTATCTTGTAATTTTCTTTGTTTTGCTTATTAAATTTGTTTCTCTCTTGGAGTTGGAATTTATTTTCCTCTTTCTCCTACATTCAAGTTGTTCCCTATTCCGCCCGAAAACCTTTCCCATCGACAACATCTATAGCTCGAGCTCTTGTGATAGCCTGATTTTAGGCCTAGAGAATGCTGGCTGAGAAGACCTTCCCACAGAACAAAGTGGGGCCAAGTTTGAATCTTGCTTACTGAACCCTCACCCCACTCCAGTACTCCACCTTCATGCCTTGCATTGTCCAGTCCACAAATCCACATGTGGACTTTTTTTCGTATGGAGCTTCCCCAGGAAGGGGTCACCCAGGCCAGAAGATAAAATGTCTGCCTGTTAAACCGAAGGTTTAAGCTGGCAGAGTTGTCTTGCGAAAGGGACATCCTCAGTACCTCTCCATCCCTAATGCAGCTCAGACTTTAAAAAAATGCTTTTAAAGATTTGACTGCCACCCTGCCTTAAAGTGTTCTGCAAAGTGTTCTGCTTATATACCGCCCCATACCACTTCTAGTAATCTCTGGGCGGTTTACAATTTTAATTATAATGCAGGCTACACATTGCACCCCCCCCCTCAACAAGCAGGGTACTCATTTTACCGACCTTGGAAGGATGGAAGGCTGAGTGAACCTTGAGCCTGCTACCTGGGATTGAACCCCAGGTCGTGAGCACCTGCAGGGCAGGCATATTTAACCACTGCGCCACGAGGCTCCTTGGTGCCTCTCCCTCCCTTCAGCCTGAAGCTGTCCTGCAGCCTGAGCACCCCTCGGGCACCAGGCACCGTCTCTTTTCTGTTCTGCAGGGCGGTTGAGCAGGAGCGTTCTCTTGCCTCCCCCCCCCCATTTGGGGGTCTGTCCACAGGGATCTGTTGGAGGAGGGGATGAGGCGGGGTGCTGGTGGTGGGGCCGAGGGAAGTGTTTCTGTTCCTGCCCCTCTCTTTTGGGGAACTGTCCGTCTCCATCATCAGCGGTTGCCGTTCTGCTTTGATCCGATCCTTCCGGCCTCCACCATCCTTCCGTCTCCAGCACAGCACAATTGCCAGGGCAGCCATATTTGGGAGGATGATGTGCCGACAGCCCTGGAGGAGCTTGGTCAGGAAAAGGGGGCTGGAGGCAAAACAGGGCTGCCTTTGAATCAGTGGCTTAGTCGAAAAACCTCACCTTAATTGCTGCTTCCTTCAACGTTCGTGGGATTTTCTGTGATTTCAGAGGTGGCGTTTTGAGAATCGACAACGCTTCCTTTCCCCACTGTGACCACTTAGATTGTTTCTCTTTGTTTTCGTTTAGCTTGACATTTAAATCAGAAATATGTTAGCTTGTCCGGGTCAGTTTGGCTATACGGCTTTTTATCTCTGAGGTTATAAAGGCTGGGTGAATTGTAAAATTCACGGTGAAGTAGTTAATGTATGTTTAAAGCTGCTGAAACATGCAATGAAAGGGATTTAAATGGTTTTCTTTACATATATTTAGCATGAGCCTCCTTTTCCTCATTGATACTTGCTTCTGATGAGCCATGTAGGATTGCTCTGGAAACCTCCCTCTCGTGTTTCCATAATTTAGAATCTTTTTTTAAAATCTCGGTTTGTGATTGATATCTATCTGGCTAGATAAAAGCATTTTTGTTTTTGGCTTAAATTTAAAACAACCAGCCTTTATTCCATACAATGGGCGTGATGTCCTTGGTTATATAGAATCCGTAAAATTGTGCACTCAAGGCTCCTCAGCTCACTGATTCTACTGAGTCACCTTTGCCGTGCATTCATCATCTCTGGCCTTGTTTCTGTTGCCTTCTTAGTCGTGACGCAGGAGTTAGGGTTCCTGGGTGAAGCTGTAGGCTGTTAATTAAAAATGTACTATGCCTATCCTTGCTCGGCATGTAAGGTAATCCAGTTGAGTTTCATATTAATGCAGCCCATCTGGGTTGAGAAGCTTCAGTAGGTCGTCTGTACTGTTTGCTTTTTTAGAAGCTGTGTTGCTACCTAATTCGAATTGAGGTTCCTGGCCAGCACACCGAATGATGAAGGATCATAGGAATTGCACTCCAGGAACTTCTGGAGGGCTGGCATGTGACCCAGCCCTGAATTATATTCGGCTTTTCCTCTGCCTCTCTCTGGCCCTTTACACATTGATACCTGTGCTTTTACGAGAGAGAGAGGGAGGCGTGGGGAAGAACGGATCTGCCAGTCAGAATGTCTGGTTTTGTCTTAGTCTGATCTCCGTCAGACTCCGCTCTCCCCCACCCTAACAAGACTCAGGAACACTGCGTCCAGCAGCCTACTCCATTTTTCAGTGGTTTCGTCATCGTCAGAATAACTAAGCAGCCTT
This sequence comes from Phrynocephalus guinanensis, assembly GCA_037367245.1. Lineage (NCBI taxonomy): Eukaryota > Metazoa > Chordata > Lepidosauria > Squamata > Agamidae > Phrynocephalus > Phrynocephalus guinanensis. The sequence continues at coordinate 2,523,230 of CM074753.1, read as the reverse complement.
TTTGATGCCAGTGCATAAGCTCACTAAGGAAGGCTTGTTTGGAAGAATGGAGCGTTAAATTGTGGTTTGCCAGCGTGTCTGTTTAGTCAAACCTTACATCTTGCATACTAACGACACACAGAGCATCTAGCAGAGAAACGTGCCCACGACATGATGTTTAACCTTGCCTTTTAATGCCCTTTAGCTTTTGAAAATAAAGGAATCTTATTCTCTGGCCATTCTTTTGTGTTGCCTTCTCTTTGTTCTGAGATATTTTATTAGAGAAAAGCCCCACTCAAATTATGTTGTCAAACAAAGCAGAAAAAAAATCATTTTAGAAATAGGGCAAACTCCTTTATGAGGTGGGCATGGGGGAAGTGGGCCGATAGCAGCCTAACGGCCATACCGATCTTTGGCTCGGTCTCGTCTGACCTTAGGTTGTCCAGGCCTCTGACAAAGAAATGTGCTTCCCCAGAAGCCTGCTACAGAAAAGGGGGGAGGCAGGGGGATGAAAAAAAGGTTTGGATTCATCTGCTTTTCCCTCTGGTCTTATCTACTGCTAGTGTTCGCCACACCCATCCCTTGCATGTATCCCCCGGCAGATTTTGGCTGAAATAATGTGACCCTTGGTATTTGTCTGCCGGACTCTGCACAGGACTGGGCCTTATTCTAAACACGTGAATTCCTTAGATTACACCAAAGGAGTTAATATAAGCCGCTATGATACACAATAAGGAAACTTGTAAATGGAATAGCTTTGCATGAGCATGGAACAATCTTCCTTGTTCCCTCTTCTGAGTGATGTGATTCTCTTTTGTCCTTCATCATCACTACGAAGAGAACACAAATGGTTGTCCATGCAGAAATACTGTACAAGCGCAGCTCATGCTTTTTGGATGGAGGTGGGATATTTTCTTGGAGAAAGAGGTTTAAGGAGCACTTAATGTGAATTCATGGTCTCAGCAGGGGGAAGGTGGTATCCGTGTCCTGTTAAGAAGCTACCAGAGGCCACTTAAGTAGAGGGTTTGAACGTACCGTACTTAATGTGCTTCCATGATAGTCCTAGAAGCTTTCGATCCATTTGCCCCAAGTGCTTTCAGTTCTGTTCTCGGGCGGCAGAATCAATTACACAGAAATGTCACATGAACCAATAAAATAGGCCAACAGCTCAGAGAATGGCTATCCTTTCAATTCCTCCGAATCAAAGGTGATATCAGTGCTGCAAATCCACCCCCACCACCCCCGGGTGGGGTGGGGCTGGAAACTGCGTTTCTGGAGCTGTTACTTGACTGTGACCAGCTAAGTGGGAGGGGAGGGGTGCCACACTGGTTGCTTCTGATGCCAAGAAAGGATGCTAGAGTAAGGAGTATCAACCGGCCGTAGCTGTTCTCTGGTCTGACCCGTTATTTCAGAATCACTGAAGGTTGGTCTTTCTCTTTCTTTTAGCAGATAACGCCAGAAGAGAGAACCTGCGGACGTCCTTTGCGGACGGTTTCTGGGAGCACACACAAGAGGTGGTCAAAATGTCCGGGGCTTCTGTCAAGGTGGCAGTCCGGGTCAGGCCCTTCAACTCCCGAGAGACGAGCAAAGAGTCCAAATGCATCATTCAGATGCAGGGCAACTCAACCAGTAAGTCAAGCACGGTTTTCCAGTGGCTTTTCCCTACCTAGAATCGATAACTCTCTAGGTCGTTGTCATGTGGTTTTGGGGACTTTCTCACTGCAGGCAGTATTGTGTGGTGGTTTTTGAGTGAGGCGCTCTTTGACGAGGCAGCTTGTTCAGGTTGTTTAATCCTGTGTGTTTGTGTAACAAGTTGGCCCATGTGTCGTCACCTGCTGAAATGAAAGGGAGTCATGTGACCAGTATAAAATACTAATACAAGAGGAAGCAATATCTTTATAGACTGCTAAAAAAAGTCATCTTGGAGTCCGTGAGCTTTCATGACTCAGGACCTCTTTGTCAGGTGTGTACCAGTGCGAAGACCTCAACTCCAAAAGTTCATGGCAAGATGGATTTTTTTCCAGGCAGGTCTTTCTTAGATGCAAGTCAGGAGAGATGCAGGCTGCATCCGAGGCGGTTGTTTTAAAGTTACACCCTATTTTGGCTACCCGGATGTTTCCTTCTGCTAACGAGTGTTGTGCTCCTTTTGTAGCCTGAGAACTCTGAATCATATAATTGCAGTCTATTTAGTTGAGCCACTTGCTTCAAGGGAGAAAACCAGAATGGGAACATCCCTGAGAAATGACTGTCCACCATCTACTTGAAGACTTCTGGTGAACGGGGAGCCCTTTCCACAATCGGTCTTGGCCCAAGGTAGCTGCCAGCTCTTGTTGAACTGGAATTCCCAGCACAACCAGTCACATTTAATTAATAAGGTAAACGATGCTGGCAGTTCCCATCTCTCTCGACATCTGGAGGGTCACACTCGGCCTACCTTGATGGAGAAGGCCACAGGTTGCTCATCCCCCTTTTGGGAAGATGGTTCCATTGTCAGTTGCCCTTCAGTATTGAAAGGTTTCTTCTAAGGCTCAGCCGGTATTTCTTCTCCTAGAATTAAGCTAATCTAGCCCACTCCGCTGGCACGACAGAGGACAAACCTGTGTCACCATCTCTTTCTAGGGTGCCTTGTTCTTTCTCCTCTGGGCCGCTGTTCTCCAAGCTGGTCACCTTTCCCCATGCTGCTGTTGTTTTCCATAACACCACACAGCTTTATTGGGATTAAGCCTACTCTTAATTGGTCTGTCTCTTTCAAACAGCATGGTGCCAACGGCGGGATAGCCAGAGCCAAGTTTAAGGGATCTGGCCGTCAAGCCAGAGGTTGGGATTTTGATACCTTACTGAACCTCCTTGAGAGGAGTTGGACTCAGTGATCCATAGGGTCGTTTCCAGGTTTGAGATACTCATGATACTTTTATATCTCACGTACCAAACACCCCATTCTTCACATGTGTTTCTGAGGCTCCTTTCAGTCAAAAAGAGGCAGAATTATGTTTCAGCTGTATTCGTAATAATGTTCTAATTAAAACCTATTTAGAAGAAAAAGAGTATGTGCTAAAGGTCATTGTCATCAGCGAAAAGTCTGTCTTTTTCCCCCTGGGAATGTGTCGATCCTCCTGTCGTCTTTTGGTGGAGGTTTCCAGGCAGACAAAAGCAGATTGAAATGGCGAGTGTTCCAGTTAAGCCCCTTGGGCCGTTAATAACTGTGGGAAAAGAGCCTTGGAGAGACCCAGCAGCTGTCCTCAGAAAGCGTCTCCTGCGTTGTTCGGTGGAAAATATGCCTGGAATGTGGATAAAAGGGGCTTGTTGCAAAAAAGGGGAGAATGGAAGCGGGGAGGGTACCTTGCAGAAAAATTCGGGGGGGGGGGGGCGGCATTTTTCCTGCGGTCTGTTTTGCAGTGTTCTTTAAAACAACAGCAGTAAAAGTGCAACAGTTTGGGGATGAGCGAGGCAGATGCAAAACGATGCGCTAAAAAAGAAAGACGTCTCTAACCTCTAATCCTGTGTTTCTTTTATTGCGCCATTATGGCCAGGCAGCGACTGCTTTCTGCCTTTTCTCTTGTCTTTGGCCACTCTTGCACTTGCCTCGGTGGCTAAAAGTCATTTTAAACATCACACACACACCCAGCTCACAAAGGAGGAGTTGCCAGGCCCTGCTGCATTTCCCACCCTCGGCTTATACTTGAGTCAATAAATTTTCCCAGTTTGGGGGGTTTAAATTAGGGCCCCCGGCTTATACTCGGGTCGACTTATGCTTGAGTATATATGGTAGTTTGGGATGAATCTTCTGTGTTGGACTGAAATTGTGCCACCCATACAGCTTTTAGGGTGGGATGTTAGAGAGTTTATTTCCCTCCGCTTTCCCTGGACTTCTGTGCTCTTGTGATCTGTTTACGGCTAAGCATAATTTATTTATATTTATTTATTATTGCATTTATACCCCGCTTATCTTTCGTGCGAAACTCATATTCATGAAGGGATAAAACAGGCAGATAACTGTTGGGCAAAGTTCAGATGTCTAGTCGAGTCTTCCTCAAGCTGGTTTTCCTCCATATAAATTGGGTGTTAAAATCCTGAATGTGACCTAGGTTAGTTGGCTTTGTTTGCTTATGTTTGACAGTGAATAATAAAAAGAAATAAATGAAAATCAGCCCATCTCATAGCAAGATGCAATTATTTCTTTGCGCTTGGAGTTAAATATCATATGCAACTGTGATTTCTCTGCTATTTTCATTTCAACGAAATACAAAGACAGGTTTGTAAATCATCTTACTTACGAAGACCAGTTGGAATGGTTTAAATGCCTCCCATTCCCCAAAGCTCACAGAGGATGTTCTGACAGTATCTTTCTAAATCTGGAATGCTTTAATTGCTTCAAAAGAGCTACATTCTTTTTTTCCCTCCAGAAAAATAGGGAATTGGGGCCTCGTTCTGCAAAGCTCCTGTGCGCTAATTAATCTGCCTGTTTAAAGTTTCAGTGACCATTAAGCTATAAGCTCTCAGTGCACACGAGGCTGCTCCCTTTCCTTATCTGATCAGATTTTTAAAAAATAAAAAACAGTATAATCCTGCAGTCTAGCTGAAGTCACATGTCCTGTCTGCATTATGAGGACAGGATGTTGGCAGCCTTCCGAGGCTGTTCTGGGGCCGCTGCAGATGTTACCTGGAGGGAAAGCGGTTTGCTTATCCAGGCCCTGGAAATGGAAAGGCATTTCCAGTTAGAGAAGCCAAGGTTGGCCCTTGACAGAGTCCATAATGAAGTTGAGGAACTATTCTAGATTTCTGCAGGCAAAGTGATGTTGCTTTTAGATGTACTTTGCAAATTTTGAGCCATCTTACATCTTCAAAGATAGCGAATAGAACCTCGCCTGGTCACCTGGGATGGCAGTTCTTCCAGGCCGGTGGCTCCTTCCAGATTTGCCGAAGTGGACATCCTTAGACTTGTCTGTTGGGAAGTAGCTTGAGCTAAACCACTCCTCGGTTTTGGTGAGATCTGGTGTGCGGATATAGTTCAGAGAAGAACAGGCAACCAGAATAAGGGCCTTGTGTTCACTATTTGAGTAAAAGAACCATGACCAGATGGCTGCTCTGTAATAGTCTGTGTCCTTCAAGTGGGGCCTGCTGTCCTGTTACTGGCGTGGAAAGTTCATCCACCAGTCACATCTCCTTATTACTTGGATTTTGGAGGACAGCAGGAACCTTGGTCTTAGTTTCATGTGGCACAATGTCCCTGGTCAGCTCTGTGGTCTTTCCCGGAATTGGATCAACAGGTGCAGTTTATATGAAGACACACCTTTGTACAAACCTTAGGCCTAGGAAGCAGCTTTGTTGATGTCAGCTCCTCCTTCCTTACTCCTTCTCCTTTTGTAAACTAAATCAGCCGATCTCTTGCAGGAGACCAAGAAGGATTTAAGACTTGCATTTGCTTAACTGCAGTCGCCCTCAGAAAACAGTTGTTGCACTTAAGAAATTGTATGGCCATCAGCAGTGGGGGGTTTGTATGGAAAAATGTGCGGTTACTTTAATTATGCTACGCAAATCCTTAGGCTCAGAATTTCTTAATTCAGAAATATATATCTCCTGCCTTAGATGGTAGATCTTGGAATTTGAGTAAAGAAGAGAAAGCCAATCCAGGATGCCTGCAATTTGCCAGCTTGTGAACTTGGAGGTGGAATCACTTTTAATTTTGATTTGTTTTAAAAAAGGTGGCAAACACTCATCTTCTCCTTAATTTTGTTTGTGGAATTATTGTTGCTTCCTTCTCAGGTCTGGGCATTGGTATTTTTCTAAGGAAGATAGTTTTGTCTGAAAGGCAGAACAGGAAGGCAACTTGGATGTGCTCCCATGAAATCATTCTAGTGCCATTCTTGTTACTGAATTTCAGGCTGCTTAATCATACACAAAAAAACAACCCAAGGGAATTTTGTTCAGTCATATGACATCAGTTGAAAAGCCACTGTCAAATTTCACACCCAAGCTGTCAGCTTAGATATGGAGGTTTCTTCTATTTTATTTCATATATTTTACCTTTTGTTTTTGTATTATTATTCTTTGTTCCATTGTTGTTATCTATTGCTTGCTTTTTAATGCTGTAAACCGCCCGGAGTTCCTCCGGAAGACGTGCGGTATATAAATTCATAAATAAATAAAATAAAATAAATTGTGTCCAGCATCTCAGATCTGGCACCAATTTAGATCAGTTTCTCATTCTCCAGGGGCTAAATTACTTCCTAGTCCTGAGCGAAGGAGACCTACTGAATCAGTAGGTCATGATTGACTCCACAAGTCACAGTGCCTCAGCGAGTCTGTTTATTTATTTACAGATATTTATAAGCGGCTTATCTCCGAAGCTTTTAAACCTGCTCAGTCACAGAACATACAGTATAAAACAATATGTAGCATTGGGAGTCTCTCCTGCCGTTATCCATAAAAAAGATGTTGAGGTTAATACTAGGAAAATTTACAGAAAGCTTCTCCTCTCTCATTGCTAATGCACAAATTCATGACCAAAGGCCTCCCTACTTGCCCCTCCAGATGAATTGCGATGGTATTCTGACGCTCCTCACCCAGCCTAGCCAGGAAGGAAACAGGTCAAGTTCTACTGTTGAACAGGTTAAGAGCAGCAAAATGGTTCGCTCACGGTACTGGAGGGCTGTGGAATGCTGATATTCACTAGTTTGTCCCATTGGCATGTTTTCACGTGCCAGGCAAATAAATGCCTGTTAAAAGGGGCACAGTGAAATTGGTGTGAAAGTGTATGTTTTAGAAAGAGAGAATTTTCTGCAGATTCAAGGCAGTTATTTGATGCTGATTTCACAGGCCGTTATAAGTTAGTTTCTGGCTTTTCCATAAAGGTTTAAAGCCAGATTCATGATATTTTATGGGGCCCTCAAAGTGGCTTATAAAGCATAAAGCACAGTGAGCAGCGTTCCTTCATCACCGTGAACAACAGCTGTGGGCATGTTTACTTGGAATTAAGTCATGCTGTGTTCAATGAGTCATAATTCTAGGTCAGTGTGCAGGCTTAACCGAGTGTCAGGATCCGTGCTTACCAAATGATCAGACCGATACAAAAATCAGGCATTCCCAAAGTCACAGAAGACTTCAGAGAGCTGTCTTCTGCTAGACATGATAGATTCGCTGTTGCTTACCTGCTATGCAGAAACCTCCATATTTAAGCCTTTTGAAAAAGTGGATTTCTGTCTGTCCTGAGGATGTGTTTAAGGTAGCACAGAGTACACAGTTTTTGATAAGCTTTTCCAGAACTGTTAGGGATTTTAATTTCTAAAATGTGTTACAAGTCACAAGCTTCTGACATCTTCATTTGAAGCTGCAAACTGCCTTCTTTTGTAAGCTTAAACCCTTTAAAGCCGAAAGCCAGGAAGCAAGTTCTACGTGTTTAAATAAATAAATAAACAAAAAGCCAAAAGAGCCAGATCACTTTCTCCCTCTCTCTGGAGGGGTTTCGGCTTTGCAGTGTTTACTTCTCTCTTGTGTTGTGCTTGAGGTGGTTGGATAATCTTTAATGGCGATCTTATCTAGGCCAGGTGTTTTCAAAGAGAGAGACAGCTGTGGTAAGGAAGAACAGCCTCCCTACAATGCATTGTTAATAGCCCATTGTATCTTGTAATTGTATCCAGTAATTGAGTATACCTTTCAACAAGATTGTGTCCAATAAGTTTAAATAAACAGTTCAGCAAGGGTAGCAAAAAAAAGGATACTTGTATCAACATAGCAAACAGCTACAAAAGTTGTCTTTTGGTGTCCCTTCAGATATCAGCATTTGGCAGATGATGTGAGTAGAGTCACAGGCAAGCAACCGGGGAAGTTCGTTCATATAAACTAATCTTTTGGTTCTTGCCTAACTTCTAACTTGGTTTCTTATGTGCATATTTTCATGCTGTGTGCGCGTTTGGCCCTTTGGTGCGAGAGTTGGTTCCAAATGGTCAACGTTTGATGATAGCCTTCATCCGAAACTTGAGCGAACTGAACCCGGTTCGCATGCAAGACTGGGCTATAAGCCGCTACCTTTATAGGCCACAAACGAAAATAAAATAAAATAAAAAAACATTGCAGTCTTTCGTGAACAATATCCACTTCTTCGAAGCAAGTACCAGCAGTCCAAACATTGCAAGAGATGTGGTTGCCAGGAGGAGGAACCTTAGATGTACAAACTTTTTGGCAAGATGATTTTTGTCAAGGCTCATCTGTCTTAGTTGAGGCAGGAAGCAGCAAGACTCTTGTCATGTTGAACAAAGTTCATTTGTCTTTCGGATATGAGCCTCTGTGCATCATCATCATCATCCTGTGAAGGGCTGAGGGGGCCTGAGGTAGAGAGTGTGCGCCTGCACACACACACACACACACACACACACACACACACACACACACACACACACACACACACACACACACACACACACACACACACACACACACACACACACACACACACACACACACAACTTGGAAGCATCCGGCATAACGCAGCTAAGTATACCTTGGGCTTTCTTGCCCATTTAAGGAAAGGCTATTGATTGAGGCATGGGATTCTGGACCCCATTGCTTATCGACCCTATACAGCCTTCACGGATGTCTGGGATCTTCCCCTGTTTTGGGATTTTGTGTAATGATTCCATGGCGTCTTTCTTTTGTTGTTGCATTTTGACCGTGGAAAAATGTTGGACTGCTTCATGCTTTCTGGAGTTGTTTTCAGCTGGTAGCCGTACTCTGATCTCATTTCAAATCCTTGATAGTCATCACGGTGGTTGCAGAATCCTCCTGAGCTAATGCCTAACGGTTTAACAACTGTTCTCTGTTCAGACATTGGAGCAAGAATCTTTTTAATGTATAGCTGGTTGCTTTGCGCACATCTTCACTGTTGTACATCCAATAGTGGTTTGAAGACGTCTGCCTCTCGTGGGCTATATGTGGGATTTTTAGATTGCAGTACTTACTGTCTTGCTGTAGAAAAACCCTAGTGACTGACGTGCGTGTTTATGCTGCACACATTGTTCTAGAACAGGGGGAGGCCGTCTCCAGATATGGATCCCCGACAATGACCGTGCTGGCCAGGGCTTATGAGGAATTGTAGTCCAAAGTGTCTAGAAGGCGCCAGCAACCTTAGCCCTGGCGCGGGGTATCCAAGCGGAGACGCATCTGTGGCTTTTAGCGGCAGTCCCGCTCAAAAAGCAACCAGAGAGAGTAGGCCTGTTGTCCTGAAATGGCAGCTGCGGAGGTGGTATTTATAGCCACTGGATCTGCTAGAGCAGCCGAGGGTGAGCGCTTTTACAGTGGCTTCTGGCGCTCCTCCTCCTCCTCCTCCTCTTGCTGTTCTTTGTGGATTCCTTCTCTCTTTCTCCTCTTGGTACAGAATTCCTAAAGCAGCAGAATAAATCCAGATGAATTCCATTTCAAGCCAAGTGTGTCCCTTCCTTTATTTCAGATAACTTGAAAAATGCCAGCGCGCCTTAATTATGAGCGAGTCTTCCTTCTCCAGCTGGGATATTGTTCTGGTGTAATACGAACTCTGCTTTTCGATTGTTTTAATTTCTGTAACGAGTCCAGGACTTTTCAGCCATATCTTTATAGGGAAAGGGTAAAAAGAAGAAGTATTTTCGCTCTCTGAGTTAAGGGTGCAAATTTAGCGTTCCTTTAACCTATACAGTATATATTTTCGTGTTCCTTCTTCACCTATATATAAACGGTAGCAACTGTTAAGTCTCTGGGAATGTTAGATGGAAGTAACAGGTAACCCATTATATTTATCTGCTAGTAATGTCTAGTGAACAAAAGGCTTAAAATGATGCATTTAATTTTCATCCCTCCTTTTCTCTATGTTCAGCTGTTAGATATGGCTTTGAAGCAGATTCTCTCTGTTTCTAAGATGACTAACCAGTATAGCCGCCGGGCGATCCGTATTCAAATTATGGTTCCATTGACTCACTGTGTGACGTTGGATACATGTCTTATTTCTTAGCCTCCATTCCCCATCTGTCAAACCAGAATTGTGGTAATCTCATGAGCTTTTTTTTGGGGGGGGGGGTCTCAAGAGTCTTTCTAAGTGCTGTCCAAAAGACAGATGATATAGAAACAATTTTTAACAGCCATTACCCATCCAGCCCTCAGATGATGTCTGTTTCGGTACTATAACTGAGAAGATTTGGATTTCGAGTGTTGACAAAAAAGTAGTTTTTCATTTTGCACCATTCTGTAGGGCGAAAATAATTTTAAAAGGCAGTCTTCTAGTAGTGCTTGGTTCTGGTTCTGATTGGTATTCTCTGTTTGTTTTTTAATTGAGAAAGCAGCATTTGAACAAAATCCAGTGGCCCATCCTTATGCAAGAGCTGGACAGCTTGATGAAAAATTAAATCCAAACCTTGCATAATTTAGTGGCTGAACATGTCTTGCTGCGCACATCCTACCCTGGGCGCACAGCTTGCTTGATATGACTGCGGCGCCATTTTGGTAGAAACAAACAAACACTTCAGCTCTTAGGACAGATTGTTTAAGGACTGGCCCCTTCTGACAGCATTCAGAGTATCCCCTGACGTGTAGGCGTTTGGCTTGCAAAGGACAAAGGCAGGCTCTTAAGGCCTTCTTTGTGTCTCTCTCAGCTCAAGAAGGATTGGTTCTCAATAGCAGTGGAAGATATTTGAGTGAAATAAAATTAACACATTGGGTTCCAGAATGCTTTTTGATCTCAGGCTTCCACTATGAGTTCTTTCCCGATCTTGCTCAAGAAAATTGCTCCTTTCACCCCTAAGAAATAAGCATTTCTTCTTGGGTACGGAGGAACTCTAAGGTCACACGTCCTTGCTGCTTCACCCCCTGCAGCAATGATTTAAATCTTTGCTTATTATTATTATTTATTTATTTATTTATTATTACATTTATATACCACCCATCTTTTGTAGTTTGTAGTTTTCTCATGATCTTTGGGCCCTGTCAGATGATGTCATGCTCTGTGACTATTTGCATTTCACACCCAACCATGGTGTGGCTTGTTGAAATCTGTCGTGTTCAGATCTACCTCTGCTAATATGAAGCAGAACTTTCTAATAGACTTTGGCCAACAAGCAGGGAACAAACCTGACCAAATGGTTAAGTGTGGTGTCAGCCAAGGGGAATCTGCTCTTATGGCAAATGCTGCATTAAATGCCACCCTCCTTTCAGGAACAACCAGGGGACTCCGCGTAGCTGTTAGTGCCACAATGACAGGAACATAATTATAGCTGCAACACCAAACGAATGTGACGGTTGGTTTGCAAACAGATGAGTTAATTGTTGTGTTGGGCCTTTAGGAGTGTCGGATGAACACATTTATTCTGTTGGAAAATAAGGCGCTAATATGGGCCCTTGCTATGGTTCCCAGCCTTGTTGCTGTTCTTCATGTCAGCAGCATGTACAATTAAACTATTAGGATGACATATTGTTCATCCAAGATGTAAATTGAAGGCATGGGAAGGGAAATAGAAAGAGGGTGCCGTTGCTGGGTAAATGTGCCCTGGATACCCGATATGTGGCACAGGGAAATTCTCCCATTTCTGGCATTAAATCCCTAAAACTTGTGATTGGCTCCTTTCCAGCTTTTCCAGAGACCTCCTTGCTGTGGTGGGCTTTTTGAGTGTGTGCCTCAAGTTTTGCAGGGTACTTGGTGCATCTAGTTGGCGGTTCTTGCTTTTGCAGTTTCTGGTGCTGAGTTTTTGTACAGATTGTGTGGGGGGGGAATGCATCTTCACAGAGTTTGTAGCAGGGCATTTATGCATTGCTGCTAGCCCTTGCAGAGTGTCTCAGTGTATCAAGTCAGGCGTCTAAATTTACATTTTGCTTCTAAAACGCACTCTCTCTCTTTCACAAAGCTAATCTTGAGATATCTGAATTCCTTTGGCCTTTTGCCGTGAAGATGCTGCAGGTTGGCTGATGACGCGTTCATATGTAGTAACGTAGCTCAGTGTAAACTGAATCAGGGGGCTCAGATACAAATGGAAAAGAGAAGGACAGTAGATAAAGCATTCCTGGAGAAGGCTGGGGAATGTGCCATTCATTCATTCCGTTTTCCAAAGCAGGGACAAACAGTTAAGCAGAGGTGGGGTCTGACTCCTTAGTGCAGTGGTTCCAGGCTTAAAACCAGGGTACTTCAAGGGCCAGATGCAGGGGAGTGGGAACAGGAGACAGAGATCTAGTCTTGTGAGCTCCCAGAGGCATTTGGTGGGGCCGCTGTGAGATACAGGAAGCTGGACTAGATGGGCCTTTGGCCTGATCCAGCAGGGCTCTTCTTATGTCCTTATGTTCATAGAGGTATGTATGTATGTATGTATGTATGTATGTATGTATGTATGTATGTATGTATGTATGTATGTATGTATGTATGTATGTATGTATGTATGAGTATTTTTACTCTGTCTTTCTCCTTGGAGAAGGACCCAAGGCGGCTTACAGTATGGAGGGACAATATACAGGTCCAGTACAATTAAGACATATTCAGGTTTAAGAACAGGGAATTGAGGGGTATCTAAACAGCATTAGAAGGCCACCTTAATGCTAAAAAGAGAACACAAGCAGTTAAGAAAAGAAAAGGTATAATCAGAGGGGGGAACATAGGCAGGGCTCTTTGATTTTTATCTTTAATAACCCAACATAGATTAAAATGGAGGGGATTTCTTTCTTTCTTTTTTCTTTCTTTCTTTCTTTCTTTCTTTCTTTCTTTCTTTCTTTCTTTCTTTCTTTGTTTCTTTCTTTGTTTCTTTCTTTCTTTCTTTCTTTCTTTCTTTCTTTCTTTCTTTCTTTCTTTCTTTCTTTCTTTCTTTCTTTCTTTCTTTAAAGAATTCATTTTTAAAAGCCATTCCTTACACGGATGTCCCCGGCATGTTTTGATGTTGCTATAAACAGAACCTGGCTTAAATGGGCTGCAGCGCTCTGTATACAATCATTTTCGTTCCAAGAGCTTCTTCTTGAACCAGCTTGGAAATAAGAGTGGCAGCTTTGCATACCTAAAATATCTCGGCATAACAACTGTGCCTAGTGATGATGGGTGCCCCCCCCACTCCACTCGCCACTTTGTTTTCTCAATGAAACGAGATGAAGCAGTTGCCATAGAAATAGCAAGCCGAGAATAATTGGCTTCCCGGGTTCTCTGTATGTTTAAAGATGAGTCAAATGGGGAACAGTCTTATTTATGTAACCTTATACACCCAAGATATGCCGTAATGGCTTCATGGTGTGATTTGTTAGCACTCAGCGATGCTGTGCGTACGTTTCTTGAGCCAAACTGCTTAGAACACTAGGGCTTCTACCGGAAGCTATGTTGGCCCCTTACTACCCCTCAAGCAGTCTTTCAGAAGTTCAAATGGCTGCTGAGAAATGATATTTGAATGGGGGGAACTGCGCTACTTTGATTTTTAAATACCCTGTTTCCCCGAAAATAAGACATTCCCCGAAAATAAGACCTACTTACGGTTTTGCCTCTTGCTGAAAAATAAGGCATCCCCCTCAAAATAAGGCCTCCCCAATAATAAGATAACAATAAATGTGTATGTATTTTTCTTCATGGAAAAATAAGACATCCCCTGAAAATAAGACCTAGCGCATCTTTGGGAGCAAAAATTAATATAAGACACTGTCTTATTTTCGGGGAAACACGGTACGTATATACACGTACAGTATATATAGATTAAGTTACTGGTCTCCCTAATGTACTGTAAGTTACATTTCTTAATGTAATGTACTGTAAGTTACATTTCAGTTAATGTAACTGAAGCACCCTTTAATGTTGCCTCCATACAATAGTAAGGAGGTTCACACCAGCTGTTTGATGTCAGCCTCGCCCAGCCCGATGCCCTAAAGGTGCTTTGAGCCACAATCGTACCTACAGCGTTGGCTGCACCGTGTACGGCGGATGGGAACGGCCAGCCTGGATGCCTGCAGATCCAGCGAGGAAAGGTTACCACCGTTCCACTCTCATAGGCATCAAGGTGGCTCGCGGATGGTTTCGTATGACTGCCAGCTTCCATCTGGTATCCTCTTAACTGGAGGCCTCCCTCTGTGACCAGCCAGAAGAACATAGGAGGTGACAGTAAGAGAAGCAGGCTTTCTCTTTTGAGCTGCAGATGTCTACTCCCTGGCCACCGACTCTTCTCTGTGGTAGGTCCAAGCAGCAGAAACAGGGTAGGAATCAGAGAGAGAGAGAGAGACAGACAGACAGACAGAGACAGAGACTGTACCCCTGCTGGTTCCTAAAATCACCACAGGCTAGGGCAGGCATGTACAAACTTTGGCCTTCCTAATCTTTTGGACCACAACTCCCAGAATTCTAAGCTTAGATTGCCAATGGCAAAGGACTGTGGGAGTTGCGGTCCAAAACATCTGGAGGGCTGAAGTTTGGACTTGCCTGGGCTAGGTGTATATGGCCCGCCTCCTTCATAAGCCGTATTTTCAAAAAGGTATGAATGCAAAATACTAGCTAGAGCCTTAAAAGGAACACCGAGGGCTGACCTAAGAGTGTCTGAAGCAAAGAGTAGGATGAGGCCTGCCTCTCTTCCATGCACAAAAGCCGGCTGGGCTGGCTGTTGGTCTCTGATTCAAAATTGGTGATGGGACAGAGTCTGTTGTAACCGGAAGGCCACTGGCAAGCAGCGGGTTCAAGGGAAGATGCCTGGGCTGCAGCTGTCTCTTCTCGACACCTGTGCTGCTGTCATTCAGCCTCCTTGTACCTGCTTGATCCTGACGAATTTCAGCCTTAATTTTATTTAAGAGATTTCTTTTCCCCACTAACCCCCTTTTTTCTGCTTGTCTCGCAGAGCCGGGTTAAAGGCAAGGCAGAGTTAAATTAGGGAGACTTAGTAGGAGTGGGGGGGGGACAGATTCGTTTGGTCTTTTCTGTTTTTTAAGAGCTGGTCCAAGAGGGAGTCAGCAGATGCTGTGACTTTGGTGGGGAGGGATGGTTGCAGGCGGCAGGATTTCCTTGCCTCCCCAGTTCTGTTTGGATTTCACGGCTGGCGTCGGTGCCCCTGTTGCTATCCAGAGCTGCATGTCTGCTCCTCTACGTGACACTCGGCCAGTGTAAGCGATATTAATCCTTGGCTCGGCTGGCTTGTCAGGATTCGTAAGTCAGGAGCGCCAGCAGAAGGCGAATCCATTAAATGAAGGAACTGCCAGGGAGGACGCAGTAGCAACCGTTGCTATTTGTGGCCTGCGAAACCAAACGAGGAGAGGCCCAAGGACCCCGTGCTCTGTCCGAAACTTTTCCAAGAGCTCTGTTCAGGAAAACGGGCGTTGTAGGAGATCAGGAAGAAGTTCCCACGTATGGGAGATCTATGGGTGGCTTGCCACCCTATAGCGTATCACTAAATGAAGCAGAAGACTCCATAGAATAGTGGTTCCCAGCCTTGGGTAACCCAGCTGTTCTTGGACTACAACTCCCAGGCATCTTGGTCAGCACAACTAGTGGCGAAGGCTTCTGGGAGTTTTAGTCTAAGAACATTTGAGGACTCAGGATTGGGAACCACTGGCTTACTTACAGAGTCTCGTTTCTGATATTTCATCTTCCTTCCTGAAGGCATCTGCCAGGAGTTAGCTTTGGGCTTCATGGTCAGTTATCCTCAAGCTGGTTAAAGGGCATTAAAGGCTAATTTTGTTTGGATTACTTTTCAAGGACTCTCCCCCCCCCCCAAGTGTAAGTATTTTGATATGCTAGGAAGAGCCCTTGAAGAGGCAGTTTGATTATAAAACCTCTCTCTAAAGTTTGTCATGATTTCTGAAGCAATGATACCTGACCAATCACCCTTTAGCTGCTGAACCAGAAATAGGAAAAACGATTGTTACTCTAGCTTGCAAACCATAGTTTGGACAAACCGTCGTTCACTATAATAGTTGTCCTCTGCTTAGAAGCCAGTGTTTGAGAATAGCAGTCAAGGGTTAGGGTTAGGGTTAGGGTTAGGGGGGCAGTCAAGGATTTCCTGAAGATGACAACCACACAGGTTGTTTTCTACTTACTATATACATAGTAGGGCTACTTGTTATGTGACTTTTAGCTGCATTACCATGCATGATTGCATTGACTGATTTCCTAAGAACACCAGTGTTTTCCATGTTAGTTTCCACCCCTCATAATGTTTCTTTCTTTCTTTTTGTGTCCTCTTTGTAGCTTTGTAGGTATAAGATGCCTCTTCTAATTCCCTGTTCCTAACTTGATTATGTCTTAAATGTTCAGGGCTGTATATTGTCCCTCATTATTGTAGGTGCCTTGGGTCCCTTTCCAAGGCGAAAGGTGGGGTAAAATTATGGAAAATAAATACAATAAATAAATGGTGTAAAATTTGCTTCAACATAAAAAAAAAACCAATAGTTACAACTTGAGCTTTGGTAAGGAGAAGCAACGGTTCCTATGTGTAGTTTCTCAACCAATCCATCCCAAACAACAGACTCTCTGTGTAATGTGACAGATATGACATGCAATTGAAAAACCTTAGGAAGCCACTTTGAAAATTCGCCCAGCTGTTTCCACAGGATGCCTGCCTGGAGAGATTAAGAGATTGGCCCTCGGATAGATGCTGTGTTGACTTTGGTCTTGTTTCCCTTTACACTTTCATCTGTGGTCAGTGATTTGGAAAAAAGCAGGGTGTGAATTTTCTTGTTTGCCCAAGCTGCGTTGATCACCAGAACACCAGAGGCGTAGAGAGAGAGAGAGAGAGAGAGAGAGAGAGGAGAGAGAGAGAGATGAAAGAAGCCCTTTGTTACTGGTTAATGTCTATGACAGACTGTGGAGGAAGGCACACATGCAACGTATAGTTGTGTCTTTAGGGTTAGGAAATATAAGCTGGGTTTTGGACAGGGTTTGGGTTCTCCGAAGGCGGAAGAGGGTACGGATCAGTTGGACCCTCCCTCCTTTTTTTCAAAAATGTCAGTTCTGTTCAAATCCTTCCACATGAGCTAGATGTATTCTGGATTTATAGAGGGATATTTTAATCCCATAGCACTCCTGAGTGCCTTTTTCAGACCCTTTTCTTCATCTACAGACCATCAAGCTTTTTAAATGTTTGTACTGTTGCATGTATTTTGAAGGACATTTGAAGAGGCCTCCTGCAAAATTCCTAAGAGCCCTTGAACTTTTCATGCTTGTGCTGCCTCTGTCTGTGTGTGTGTTGATTCTAACTTCAAAAGCAAATTCTCGAGTTTGCCTCCCTCCCTTGTTCTAGTGTGAAAATCGAGATGAGCTATTTTGTTTGGTCATGTTGTACCTTTACATAACGTGAATTTATGGTGTGGTATGTGTATTGGCTCTTTTAGCTTATGAGTAGCCTTACCTTTCCTTGACCCATACCAAAAAAAAAATGCCTGTTTTCTGCTTCACGAATCTATTATAATAAAGACACTTACATAATCCAGCATGTATGAATGTGATTTTTTTTTTAGTTGAGCTGCAGAGTGGATCACCACTTCCCTTACCAGATAGAACTGTTATCCAGGTCTCTTTGGTTTCTGAAGCAGATGCTGGTCTTTGTGAGGCAACGGAAGGGACTGCAGAGAAAAGGGGGAGAGAGGAAAAAAACTTTATTTAATCTGGCATCCTAGATGTGTTAAATGGTGACTGCTGTCTTCGCCATCCAGCCTTGCCTGTGGCCATGGGGTCATGGGGCTGGGAATGACAGGGGTTACTGGTCCGTGCTTTTGGAGGGTGCCAAATTGAGAAAGGCTGACCTTGGTCCAAGAAATCCATACCGTCATCTCTGTAGCCCTGATACGGGTAAGATGCGAAGGGCAACATCTCTTGGGAGCAAAAAGCTCGTGTTGGAGAAGATGCTCCTTTAGACCTCCTCCTCCAAGGCCGTTTAGAGCTTTGAAGAACATCATCACTACCGCTTGGATTGGCCTTTGAAAGGGGACCAGGAGACCACGAAAGAGGTGGAGCAGGCTTCTTGTCAAGGCCAACAGTTGCCTTTGGATGATATTGGTCGCCATTGCCCTGTTGCAGTTACAGTTCCTACAGTTTTCACAAAGCAACTAAATGGATTCATTTTAGCTTACGTTTTGGAATGCTGCTGGCCATTGGTACTATAAAACATATCTAAGCAGTGTGTTTATATCGATATACAGTGGACCCTTGTATAATGAAACAGTTTATATAACAGAAAATCTTTACAACATAACGAATTCCGGAGATAGGGGAATTTGCTTAACAGAATCGCCTGTGGGACAAATCCGTACAACATAAAAATGGTTGCAATTAGGGATTACTCCATTTTCAATGCATTCCTATGGGAAATTTGTATAAAGGAAAAATTGCTTAACAGAATTTCATTTGGAACGAATTAATTCCTTTATACAAGGTAACACTGTATACATGCACAACTGCAACTGTACAAGTGACTAAGTGTCTAAACGTGACTGCAGAAGAAGTTAAGTTACTCCTCCTTACACTCCAGTCCTGTGGCAGCTTAATTATGCCTTCATTATTGCAAAGAAGGAAGCAATTGCAAGTACCTCCGTTGGCTTCTGATTGTTCTTCAGGTTATTTCCTTTCAAGCCATGCTCAATCCTTGGTGGCTTTTTTATTCTCGATCGGGGAGCCACCAGCCCTCCACACAGATTTTCAATTGCAGCCGCCACATTCCCTTAGTACAAACTAAGCTCTGCCGGTGGTGGGTGGGCAGGAGTCATGGGCCAACATGTCTGACAGATGATATTCCCAAGCCGTCCATTTCTCTTTGGATTTTTGTTACAGTTCTGATGTTCCTCTTCCCCCACCCCCTTTCCAAAATACTAACAACCTTTTATATGTGTCCTATGTTCCAGGGTACCAGTGTGGGGGAAAAACAGCGGCTTTGTTGATGCATCTTCTGGAATTAGTTACTGTTCGTAGTCTCTTGTTTCTTCCTTTTCCCTGTTGCCTTAACAGATCTGTACTTTTGTTTTCTCCAGGTATTATCAATCCAAAGAATCCCAAGGAACCTCCTAAGTCCTTCAGCTTTGATTACTCCTACTGGTCGCACACTTCGGTAAGTCTTGTATTTCGGAAGTGGAGGAGGGGGCAAACGCCAAACCTCTGAAACCGGAATCCCATGCAGGCCAGCTGGTGACCATATATCGTCTCCTTCCTCCCCCCCCTCCCCTTCCTCCCAGCAGCTGCTTTTCTCCTCTCAGCTCCATTGTGGTTTTAGCCCTTGAAGGTTCCATCTTAGGCTGTGCATTTTCCATTCTGGGAACAGAAAAGATTAAATTCCAGGCGAGGAAGAGCAAGTGTGTGCAGAGATGATCTAAGGCCGTGGGTTGGCCAAAGAAGCTGCAGAATGGGATTTAGACAGCAAGCATTTTCCTACTACCTTTTTAAAAAAGATGTACAGAAAGGAAAATCTTTGTTTGGGAGTGTTTATGCCTCGGCGACAAATGATCCTGGCTAAGATGGGGCTTTCTGCTTCGCATTGTCACCCTCAGACCATCCAGCCACCGGGAGAGTTGCACCCCTCTGCCCCACCCTGGGAGTGGGAAACCCTCCTCTCATTGTGAAAGGCAAATGCAAGGCCTTTCTGGTTTCCAGGAATTGTTGGGCTTTGCCGTTGCTGCTCCCGGAGTTTTTTTTTTAAAGGGTGGGGTGGATGAAAGGGAGGGAGCTGGGGTTGTCCGAAAAGAGCAGGCATGCAGTGGGCGGAACTGAGCCTCTTAGCTCTCTTGGCTCCCGTTCAGAGGAAATCCTAAGAATGCAGTAAGCATATTATTCCCCTTTGTTTCCTCCACTGTCTGGATTCTGTGTTGTCTGGCCTTATTAACGGGGCCTGTAGAACAACCAATAGTTTTGTTTCTGTCTTCGTTCTAAGGAAGTTCTCTGCATACCTGTGCACCTAAAAGTTCGTCCAGATCTTCTCTTGTTTTTTGCATCTGAGGAAGAGGATGAGCCACCACGATAGCTAATACTTATTTTAAGATCAAATTATTTGTCTCTGTGCGTGCTTGTCCAAGCAGGTGTGTGTGTGTGTGTGGGGGGGAGATTCTCTTCCATGCTGGGACGCTTTCCTCTCCACTGCGTTGTAACTTGGTTTTCCACAGAGAGCATGGCAGGACAGCCGAGTCTTCTTCAGCGTTAATCTGCCCCACTTATTCCTTGAACAGGAAAATTTCCTGCCCGTCAGCTGATGCTCCGGATTATGTCATGCTTGGAGGCCTCCTCCCTCCTGTCTTTTTTTTAAAGAACTAGTACTATTTTTTTCACCCCTCTCTGAACTCACTTGCCTTCTGAAGCCTTTGCCATTGTGGTGGTGGTTGTCCCTGGTTTCTCTCCGGAGCAGGGGCCGGAGCACAATCGCCCTTTGAATGAGAGGCTCTGGCACTGGGCTTCTGCTCCTTAGTCCCTGCACACTTTGTTTTGAAGGGCCATGGGCGTAACCCAGGGGTGTCCAAACTTTTTGCAAGGAGGGCCAGATTTGGTGAGGTGAAAATGTGTGGGGGACGACCATTGAGCAGCATTTGGCCCCTGGGCCAGATTTTGGACAAGTCTCTCTAAACATGCAAGGAGGCAGGGAGGACGCTGCAGCAACGGAGCTGGGGGTGGGTAGGTTGAGCAGGTGGCTGGTGGGGTGGACAGAGGTAGGGAGGGCAGGCAAACCATAAAACTGCAAGCTGATGCCTCCATCCAGTATGGGAAGGGGCCAGCTGTCAGGGATGCATGACAGGCTGAGCTGGTGGGGAGAAGAAGCCGCGGGCCACTCAAAATTTGAAAACGGGCCGTGTTTGGCCCCTGGGCCTGACTTTGGACATGCCTGGCTTAACCTGAGAGGCAGGGAGCGTGATGGCGGAGGGGCCAAGGTCCCTGCTAAAAAGCAGAAGTGTTCTGCTTATATACCACCCCATACCACCTCAAGTAGTCTCTGGGCGGTTTACAGTTTTTAATTACAGTATGCACGCTACACATTGCCCCCCCCCCCCCCGCAAGCTGGGTACCCTCTTCCTTGCCCTCAGACTGTCCAAACTGACTTGGGCTTCTTAAATCCCTGCAGCCTGACGACCCTTGCTTCGCCTCCCAGAGCCGGGTCTACAACGATATCGGGAAGGAGATGCTCCTGCACGCCTTCGAAGGCTACAATGTGTGTATCTTTGCTTATGGCCAAACCGGAGCAGGGAAGTCCTATACCATGATGGGGAAGCAGGAGGAGAACCAGGCGGGGATCATCCCACAGGTAAGCTGAGTTTGGGCCTGCTGAGCTGTGCAACGTGTGTTCCTAGTCGATTTGTCCTCCCTCATCTGGGCCGTGGGCCAACCCCTTGGATTTGGTGAACAACCGTAAATAAATCATTCATTCATTCATTCATTCATTCATTCATTCATTCATTCAACCTCTTGGAGGATTGTAGAAACGGAAGGTGTTCCCTTACTTTCTTCCAAAATTAAAGTTAAATCATCCTGCTTTCCCCAAAACTGCATTCTGTAGTGACGCCTCTAAGAGTGGACCATATGGAGGCTGCAAAACCCTCTTAGGTCCTGGGGATGAATTTGTGAATCTCCTCAGATGGTCGGTGTGGCGCAGCGTGTGTTCCCTTCTCTTAAACAGTGCTTTTTCTTAATGGTTAATTACTGACAGTCAAAAGTGAAATACGTTGGTGTTTTTAGTTCCCAGCCTTTTTTCCCTTTGACCTGACCGCTACTGGCCTCCTAAAATAATCTCTGAAACGATATCCAACCCTTCAGTAGAAATAGTTTCCCTTCCTTGGACTAGCTACACTCCGTGTCGTAAGCGTCAAAGGAGCTGATTAGGAAGACACACGCCATCCTCATTATGAGTGTTCGAGGGTTAACAAGGCTGTTTCTGTCTCGGCTCACCCCTCCCCCCAAACTGAGTTTACTTTTCTTAAAAATAAAATAAAATAAAAGCACAGCTCACTGCATCCTTTTCTAGGCAAGCTTCTGAACTCCAAAATACTCTTTGAACTCAAAGCTGTAATTTTAATGTGTTTTTTTTTACAGCTGGGTGAGAGAGGATTTAACATAATCGTAACCCTCTAGGATTTGTAACCTACATTTCTACGCTCTGTTCGTGTGGCTTGCGGCTTTTGTTTGTGAAGTGGGTGGGAGCACATCGGAGGCCCTTTCCCGGCAGCCTCTGTGTCTTTGGAGAAGCGTCGAGGAGATGAAGCGTCCCCGGCCTTCTTTTCACCCATTTGCTCTCTCCGTCTCTCCGCAGCTCTGCGAGGAGCTGTTTGAGAAGATCAACGACAACAGCAACGAAGAAATTTCTTACTCGGTGGAGGTAAGCGTGCAGGGTGTGTTTGCGCGAGCGCCGCCCAGGTTGCTCTGTGGTTCTGCACAGCAGACTCAAGGAGGCGTGTCTCGTGCCCGAGGAAGTGGATAGATCTTCTCAGCCGCCGGCTGCCCGGTGCCTTTCCCAGTTTTGACAGCAAACATTACTAAAGTCTGGCTTGATGAAGCATGGCCTGGCAGCCTTTGTGACGGTCGCAGTCCGACTTTCTTTGAGGCTGTTTCTGACCCCCGGTGGCTGGGTGACAGCCAAGGGACCAGGAACTGCCCTTTCTGTGTTTTTCATCACCTTCCTTTTAGCTCCTCCATCCCTAGAGTTCCAAACTAGAAAGGACGATCAGAGAGGAGAGACACTCCACCCAGATGCCCTAAAGCACAATCGTTCATTTTGGGGGGTGGCTTAAAGTTTTGATCTCCACCCCCATTCCTTCTGCCCTAAGGAGGCAGCAGCATAGGGAGAGGCCCCTCTTGTCCTTCCCTCACCAGGCAGAGTCCTCCTTGTTGCAGGCGGGCTTTTGAGCC
Organism: Phrynocephalus guinanensis; assembly: GCA_037367245.1. Taxonomy (NCBI): domain Eukaryota; kingdom Metazoa; phylum Chordata; class Lepidosauria; order Squamata; family Agamidae; genus Phrynocephalus; species Phrynocephalus guinanensis. Next base: position 2,500,489 of record CM074753.1, on the reverse strand, counting down.
ACGAGTAGGGGGTTTAGGGACACGAGCTCTTTGACCAGGTTGGCACCGAGAAGGAGGGGAGTCCAATAGGTCCCTGAGATAGGGATAGTAAGCCATTCTAGATGCCCGGTGGCCCCTGACACGAGCATACCTGGGTCTGTTCTGTTGCAGCTGTGTTGCCACAGAGTTTAGGAAACAGCTTGGAAGGAACAATCTGCAACCATTTGAGGAGCATCCTAAGGCAGGGATGGCGAACCTTTTAGAGACCGAGTGCCCCAAACTGCGATTCGGAACCCACGAATGTTTCGCAAAGTGCCAATACAGCCATTTAACCTGAATCCAGGTGGCTGTGAAGGGGTGAGGTTGCATGCCCACAGAAAGGGCTCCGAGGGCCACCTTTGGCACCCATGCCATAGGTTCGCCAACACCATCCTAAGGTGTGCAGGGTTGCTGCTTTCCCTCGGGCAAACAAGGGCAGCAACAGAAAGCCCCTTGAACTGGAGTGAAATGAAATACAGCTGCATCTGGTGTTGGCCGGAGGAGGAGCGGCATGATGGCTTTGGAGCCTCAAGATAGGGGGGCTTGTGTGTGTGCGCGCGAGTGTCTGTGTGGCCGAAAAGCCACATGATGGACGGAGCTGCGGCTGAATCAACGGGCTCTTCCCGTGGACGGGACACACACAATGACAACTTCCGGGCCGACAGCCAAGTACCTGCTTAAGGAGGGCGGGTGCGCCCCCGTAGCTGGCTAGCGATTAAAATGCAGCCTCTGTAAAAATAGCCCCGCCGTTGGCACGCATTTGTTCCATATGTTGCGTCGGGACTCCTTCCTTGACGGACATATGATGGGGACGCTTTGGCTTATAAGCCCTTTCCAACCTGCCCGATCAGCAGCGCCAAAGGCGGTGGGGACGAGTTCTCCTTTCGAGACCTCTTCCCCTCCGGTCATGAAGACGAGCGCCTGCCATTTTCGTCGGCCTCTCCAGATTCCTGGGCAAAATTGGCCCTTCTTCTCACCTTCCCTGAGCGGTTGCAAGACAAAGCCATCATGCCAGGAGAAGGCAAAATGTGGATGGGCTACACTTCCCTCTCCCTCTCAGAAGTGCACCTTGATTTCTTGGCTCTGAAATGTTCTTTTGGAAGAAGGGAGCCCTTCTGAATAGCAGCTTGGAGAATAATTAATGGCCCTGCTTTGTTGTGCCTTCGAGACGTCGCCCGTGGCAACATTGGCTGCGGTGCTCCTTCCCGGGTGTTCATGCAGAACCTAAAAGTCTTAAGCTTGCTTCCCCCCCCCCCCCCGTTGGCTTGCAGGTCAGCTACATGGAGATCTACTGTGAGAGAGTCCGGGATTTGCTGAACCCCAAAAACAAGGGGAATCTACGGGTCCGGGAACATCCCCTGCTTGGACCTTACGTGGAAGACCTGTCTAAGCTTGCCGTCACTTCGTATACCGATATTGCCGACCTCATGGACGCTGGAAACAAAGCGAGGTCTGTTTCCACCTTCTTTCAGGCATGAGTCAAGTGGATAGAGGGATGCTCTTCTCCCTCTCACAAAATACCAGAACTAGGGGACATCCACTCAAATTGAAGGTTGGGAGAGTGGGAACAGAGAAAAGAAATTTTTTTTCCTGAGTGTGTTGTTAGTCTGTGGAACTCCCTGCCACAGGATGTGGTGATGGCACCTGGCCTGGATGCCTTCAAAAGGGGATTGGACAGATTCCTGGAGGAAAAGTCCATCCCAGGTGACAAACCGTGATGGAGATGTATAATCTCCAGGCTTAAAACCAGGGTACTTCAGGGGTCAGATGCAGGGGAGTGCTAGCAGGAGACAGAGATCTAGTCTCGAGATAGCTAACGGTTGAGGGATCACGGGAGTGATGCGTTTCAGCATTTGTCAGCACCTGCTCTAGCTTCCAGACCCATCTTTGCCAAAGATGAAATCTGACATTTCAAGCAGAAAAAGTGAGGCTTTTGAAATCTGACATTTCAAGCAGAAAAAGTGAGGCTTTCCCTCCTCTTTTTTGTCAAAGGACGGTGGCCGCCACCAACATGAACGAAACCAGCAGCCGCTCGCACGCCGTCTTCACGATCGTGTTCACCCAGAAGAAGCACGACGCGGAAACCGATCTTTCCACCGAGAAGGTAAAGGTGCCCCAGGAAGGACAGGGAATGAAAAACAGGGCAGAGTTGGACTCCCATGCAGCCGGGGGGGGGGGGTGCTGTGTGGATGTAGAGAAAACAGGGTGGGCCTTCTTTCCTTCCGGTCCTTTCTGTACAGTTGCTGGTTTTGCTTCTGGACCCCTTGGGAGTGGGATGTGCCTTGGTTCTTACCACGTGCCCTCCTCCTCCTCCTCCTCCTCCTCCTCCTGAGATGCGTGCTAAATTGGGAGCAGAAAGGCCCACGGCCAGGGAAGTGAGAGAGCCCAGCTCTTGCAACGTAATGAGCAGCAGTGGAAACCAATCCCTGGACACGGAAGCATCCGTGTTTCTGCTTGGCAGGACTTAACTAATTACCGGCTCATTAACTTTCTCCTTTTCGGCATCCTCCCTCTAGACCTAGTGTAGTCTGGAAGCAGGGAAGGGAGGTTTGCATGTCAAAGAGAGGGTTTCCTTGGAGGAGAGGTTTTGTTTTTTGCCTTGATTACCTCCCTTCTTTTTTGGGGGGGGGGGGAAGAAGGGAAAGCTAGCAGGTTTTGAGATGAACTTGTGCATCACTTCCTATTTCCAGGTCAGCAAGATCAGCCTCGTGGATCTTGCAGGGAGCGAGAGGGCAGATTCTACCGGCGCCAAGGGGACTCGATTAAAGGTATGCCTTCCAGGGATGAAAACAGAAGGGAAAAACCGGAGAAGCCGATTCAACCCCAGAAGGGCGGGTTTTTCGTTCTTCCGAAGTGTCTTTATCGAGCAGCTTCATTCTCCCACCTCTGTTTATTTTTCCAGGAGGGAGCAAATATCAACAAGTCTCTCACCACCCTGGGGAAAGTGATCTCGGCCCTGGCAGAAGTGGTAGGTCCAGATTATTTTAATGCCCTTTAAAGAAAGAAAGAAAATATATACCAATCCCTTCCTCTCTGGAGGCCTGCCTAGGTCTAAAATGCTTCTGAGATGTGGGAAGAGTACAGTAGGACCCCCGTATCCACTGATTCATTATCCACTGATTCAGTTATCCATGGTTGGCAGAGGAAAAATAAATAATTCAGCAGCCGTAAAGCAAGCTACCGTCACAAACAGCAGCTGTAAAGCAAGCTACTGTTGCAAAACAGCAGCCGTAAAGCAAGTTGCTATCACAAAACAGCAGTTTTGGGGAACATTTTGGTGTTCTCTCTTATCCACGGTTTTCATTATCCACGGGATGGCTTGGAACCAATCCCCAGCGGATACTGGGGTCTTACTGTAGGTGCCGTGGGCAGGGACGGCTAGGAATCGTTGCATTAGCCAACTCCGTTTTTCATAGTTGTGTAAAAAAAGCTAGCCGTCTGTATTTGTACCTTGACTGGGAACTGTGTACGTTCAGGCTGAGGCAGGAAGGGAAGGGTTCAAGGATCTCCCCTTTGGAAGGAAAGGGGTTCCACCTCAGTCCTCCGTGCTCACCTAAAGAGCCCTGGACACATCGGATTAGGAGCAGCTGGCCTGTCAGATGTTTCCAATATCCACGTCCCGTTCTTTTGCCGCCGGCCTTAGCGGATGAACATCGTGAGTCAAACTCAACAGCATCCGGAGGGGAGGGGTCAGAGCTCCCTGCCCCACCTGTTTGAAGTCAACGTGTCTAGGTTCCCTTCCCTTCCCTTCCCTGGGGGTGAGAACATGCACCCCTCCAGATGTAGTTAAAGTGTGACTCCTTTTGCCCCTTACCCTCGGCGGGGGGGGGAGGGCTGGCCACCATCGCCCTTGTGCATCTAGAAGGGCCAACGGTCCTGAGTTTATCCTGATCTGCGGCCAGGCCCTGTTTGCGTCCAACAGCCTCCCCACGAGGCCACGCGCCTGACCACGGCTGCAAGCATTTTTGCTGACGTCAGGCTGGAGGGTTGCTTAAATCGTTGGGGTCCTTGCAGGATTGAAGTTGGAAGTACAGTGGAACCTTGTATAACAAACTGCTTGTGTAACATAAAATTTGTGCAACATAAAAAATCCTGGAGATAGGGGAAATTTGCTTAACATAATTGCCTATGGGGAAAATCTGTACAACATAAAAATGGGATCACTCCGTTTTCAATGCATTCCTATGGGAATTTGTATAAAGGAAAATTTGCTTCACATAATTTCATTTGGAACAAATTAATTCCTTTATACAAGGTACCACTGTACAACTTTTGAATCTGCCATGCTTGCTTAAATATTTTTTCTCCCGTCCTGGTTTCATCCCCTCTTCTTCCCCTTTTTTTTCTGTCAATGCTTCCAAATGTAGGATAACTGCACCAGCAAGGTATGATTGGAGGTGGAGGTGGTGGGGGGGGGAGTAGATGCTGGCAACTAGATCTTAGTAGTTCGTAGGGAATAACGGATTGCTAGGTTGTGAGACTTCAGGAGTCAGGATCCACGGAGCAATGCTGATTTGGGGGCCCTACGCATTAGGGATGTATTTCCCCTGAGAGGCCATGAACCAGAATGCTCTCTCTATTTGACCTCTTCAAACAAACAGTTAAATAAACAAGCACCACACCTATAACTTCCACTTGACTTTTACCTGAGGTTTGCAGTGTTTTGCCCAACCAAAAGCCAGAACAGATTCGCCGTTGGTTGGTTTCAGCATCTGGTCCCCCAAATTCCTTGGCGTAACCTCGCAGTCAAAAAGTCGGTCATGCATCCCAGCTCCTGAGGTCCCTCGCGTGACTTCCTTGTCTTTAGAAATACATTCGGCAGATAATCTCGTAGCGCAACTTCTTATTTATTTATTTTAATTTTATTTATTTTTTAGTATTTTTACCCCACCTTTCTCCTTGGAAAAGGACCCAAGGCGGCTTACAGTATGGAGAGACAATATACAGCCCATTACACTTATGACATACTCAGTTTGAGAAACAGGGGATTGAGGGGTATCTTACAGCATTCGAAGGCAACATTAAAACGAACCATTGATAACATAGCGTCAATAATGCAGTCACACAAGGAGAGATAGAAACACAACGTTATACGTGGTTATAAACACAAAGTCTGTGTAGCCATCTATGGTCGATTCATAGAAAGACACAGTAGGTCAGGCATGTCCAAACTTTGGGCCTCCAGATGTTTTGGACCACAACTCCCACAGTCCTTTGCCATTGGAAATACAGGCTTGGAGTTCTGGGAGTTGTGGTCCAAAACATCAGGAGGGCCGAAGTTTGGGTATGCCTGCAGTAGGTAGTCCATCATTCAGGGAATGATAGAAACGTCTTGCAGATGTGCATTCGGAATACCATGTTGGCATAACCTGCAGGGATACAAAAGCAGACCGATGCGGGCGGTCAGCTCCCTCCTCTCTGCACTTGCCCTGCAAAAGGAGGACTTGAATCCAGGTCCGGGTTCGCCTCTGGCGGCAGCATCTCCTCTGTTTCATGCCAGTGGTCTCTCTGGCTCCCCCCCTCCATGCTCCACCAATTTATTTGAGTCCTCCTGTCAGCAGTCTTTAAACCCTTCTAATCCCCAAACCAGATACAAGGCGTGAGCGGGGCAGGATCCGTCCGCTCCATTCCACTGGTGCTTCTGCTGCTAATTTTGCTAGCTCAAGGGTTTCTGACCTCTTCTGACCTTGCCCTGTCCATTCTGTCCTCAATAATCTCCCCCCCCCCACTCCCCATCCTCCTTCTCCCACTCCGGAGCTTCAAGTGCTTTTCCATCTGTCTGTCTGTCTGCCGTCCTCCATAGCTGCCATTCTTTCTTGGCCTTCAATATATTTTTTAAGGTCAGCGGTATGCCAGCTCAAATATAATTCATGGGAATGATGCCTACTGAAAATTAATTTCTAAATAAAACCGAAGCCTATCGCTCTAATCCTCCTGCAGCAATCCAAATAGGTCTGGGCTGGAGGTGGCGGCGGCAAAGGCCACGGACCCTTGAGTCCTCAGAAGGGTATCAGAATATGAACAACCTGAGTAGGGTTTTTATTTCTCTAAAAAGGCCGTCCTGCTGCAAAGCTCCGTGGTTTAGTTCTCTGGCTGTGGAGCTGGAGAGGTTAGGAATTTGGTTCCTCCCTTCCACTTTGGTCTTGTCTGGAGACCAAGAGACTCTCTGAACAACAACAACAACAAAAAACCCGAAACCCCCTCCCTCAACAGAGGTGGCGGCCTCAGGCATAGTCTATCTGCTACTGATCAGGGTGTGCTTTCCAAAGTACCCAGGCAAATCAAAAAAGCCTTCACCACCAAGGCCATAGCTAACGACCCATTCTTATTTATTTATTTATCTATCTATCTATCTATCTATCTATTTATCTATTTATTTATTAAGCTTATATACCGCCCATCTTCCCAATGGAACTCCAGGCGGTTTACAACATGACAGTATAACAACAGTTAAATAAAACAATTAAATAAAACAGTTAAACAATTTAGACCCGATAACCAGGCTAAGCAGCAAAAAATGACAATTGCAGATGGCAGAAAAAAAACAAAAACCAAACCTTAGTCACCAAATGCCTCCCGAAAAAGGAGAGTTTTTAATGCCTTTCGGAAGGCTGGCAGGGACTCTTCTAGGCGCACTTCTGCTGGGAGGTGGTTCCACAAGGTGGGGCCAGCCACAGAGAAGGCTCCCTTCCGGCTCTTGATAGGTTTCAGCACCATAGGCCATTGTTCACCTTAAGGCTACGGATACTATTGTCTCCCTAACGAGCCTATTCAGGCCATTGTTCATCTTATGAGCCTAATTCAGGCCAGGGTGACAAGAGGTCAAAGCTGACTGACTATAAGATGGGAGGACTCGCACTAGCTGTATTCAGACCGATGAAGCTGTTTGGATGAGCAGCGAAACGTTTCTCTCTCTCAAAAAAGAAGTCCAGTAGCCATGACTCCACTTCCAGATAAACTCACCTGGATGACTGAGAATCTTCACAGAAAACCACCACCACCACCACCACCAAGTGGTGAACGCAATTCTCCATTCAATGTTGCTGAACCCACAGGGATTCAAAGCCTTCCTCCTGGGTCGATGAATCTTCTCTGTTTTGCTTTCTCTCCTTTTGAGTCTTTCGAGTCTCAGATCTGTACGGCTGGAAAGACATGCCGCGAAAGAGGGAAAAGAGGATAGGGAGGGAGGGATTAGAAGCAAGTAGCCTTTCGGCAAGGGTGGAGGAACGGCCCAGCTTTCCTTCCTCAACTCCTCTCTGCTGCCGCCTCCCGGGATGGGTCCTGGCGATGCCAGCCGAAGTCCAGAGCTGATTCCGTTGCCCGAAAAGAAGGTCTCTGGGCAACGGCTCCCACTCCAACAGGCACTCTTTGAAAGGAAGGAAGGGTCCCTGCTTTTCTGGGGAGGGAAACGCCTCTTCTCAGGTGGCACGTGCCACTCGTGGGCTTACGCAAAACACACGTCAAGAATGACGGGAAAAATTAAGAACCAGGTGTCCCGTCAGGCAGAAGCATTCTTAAAAGAGAAAGACGACCCGTTTCCAACAAGATCCGTTTAGCCGATTTGCAAGACGTTTGGGCGTTAACATCATCATGCTCCAGCTTGCTCTACGAAATGACAAAACCACAAAACCGTAGCTTCGAATCTTGCTCCGCAGAGATGGAAAGTGGGGGAAATGGGTGGGTAGAATTTTACCCAGACCCTCTTCCGTCCCAGTGCGCTCCCCCACAATCAGCGTCTATTTTGCAGAGTAAGAAGAAAAAGAAGACCGACTTTATTCCATACAGGGATTCGGTGCTGACCTGGCTGCTTCGGGAAAATCTAGGTATGCAATGCAGAGAGAATGTGCTCTTCCTGCTTTTGTTTCAAGTTTCCCTCTTATGATTGGTTTCCTTTTGCTTCTCTTAGTCGATAGTGGCTTGTATGCCTGTTTATAACGGTACGGGCTCGAGTTCCTAAGAATATGAGCTCTAATAAAAATTTACTTGCCTTTTAGTATTTCCTCGTAGAGCCGCCGTCTTTGAGATTTCTGACTCTGGCTTTGATGTCAACCACGTTAAAATCTAGAAAGAGTTTTGTTATGACTTTTAAAAAATCAAAAGCAAGGTTCTAGCCCTCATCGATTAGAGCAGTGGTCCTCAACCTGTGGGTCCCCAGCTGTTCCTGGACTGCAAACTCCCAGAAATCCTGGCCAGTTCAGGAACATCTGGGGACCCACAGGTTGAGAACCACTGTCTTAGAGAAAGGCTTTTGTCTTAAAATCTAGAAAAATATTGATATAAATTTCAAAAAAATATATATAAGCAAAGTTCTAGTCCTCATTGCTTAGAGAAAGGCTTTGACATGAACTGCCTTAAAATCTAGAAAAATATTGATATAAATTTCAAAAAAAACATATAAGCAAGGTTCTAGTCCTCATTGCTTAGAGAAAGGCTTTGACATGAACTGCCTTTATCTAGAAAAAATTGATATGAATTTCAAAAAAACTAAGCAAGGTTCTAGTCCTCATTGCTTAGAGAAAGGCTTTGACATGAACTGCCTTAAAATCTAGAAAAATGTTGATATAAATTTCAAAAAAAATATATGAGCAAGGTTCTAGTCCTCACTGCTTAGAGTAAGGCTTTGACATGAACTGCATTGAACTCTAGAAAATCTTATAAGTTTCAAAATAATTAAAAGCAAAGTCATAGCCCACATTGCTTAGGAAAAGGAGAATTTTGTAATTGAGTTTGCAATCCACGGGTGATCATCCCTGTGAATAGTCGGAGGATGAGACCCTTCTGTGCAATTCCAGCCTTGGCAAGTGTCATCCTATGAAAAGTTTTGTGCTGGTGAGGCTGAACGAAATGGATGTCTGAAGGAACTTCTTTCCTAGTGCCTTTTATTCGCTGGACATGGAGATTGTCTATTTCAAAGGCACTAAAGCGTGCAAGTTTGGAAGCCATTGGTTTGCATTTCCCGCTTTTAGTTGCAGAACTTGCAGAATGTAGAGAGGTAAAAATGCCTGACTCAGGACGGTCAAGGGTGGATGAGTTCGGTTTTGACCTGTCTGGCTTTTCTCACTTGCAGGGGGCAACTCGCGGACCGCCATGGTGGCTGCTCTGAGTCCAGCAGACATAAACTACGATGAAACTTTGAGCACTTTAAGGTATCGAGCATAAATGCAATGTGTGGTCTTCCCCCATCCCTTTCTCCCACTTGCTGAATGCAACTTGCATTCCGAAGAGGGGACCTGTGGTTGGCTTGTTTTCATGCTTCCTAGGGTTTAGATCTCACTCTTCACCTTGGCTTCTTAAACGGTTCCTGTTATTCTGATTCTCTTTCCTGTTAAATTTCTCTCTGCTTTTGTCAGCTGTCCTGAGAGCTGTTTTTTTTTTAAGTAGAAAAAAATGTGATGGAAGTGTAACACATGCAGTAATGACTAAAATAAAGCACAGGAAGTGGGGTATTCTGACATAGAGGTGGAGAGGAGATGAATCTTGACACTTTTTGGATTTCTGAGAGATTTACAGTCTGTAAGGATAGCTGACTCCCAGGTGTGTGTGTGTGTGTGTGTGTGTGTGTGTGTGTGTGTGTGTGTGTGTGTGAGAGAGAGAGAGAGAGAGAGAGAGAGAGAGAGAGAGAGAGAGACTGAGAGAGAAAGAGTGTGTGTGTGTGTGTGTGTGTGAGAGAGAGAGAGAGAGAGAGAGAGATTTGTACCCAGTGTGGTTGGTGTCCCACAAGCCTAAATTGTTCCCTCCCTGCTTCCATGGTGATTTTTTTATTCCACCTCAGCTCTGAACGCATGGCTGAATTTTCCTTTTTTTTGGGGGGGGGGGGAGCCGGTTCCAAAACGAAAAGGCCTCATATCATGTTCTCTCTCCAGATACGCCGATCGGGCAAAGCAGATCAAATGCAACGCCGTGATCAACGAAGATCCGAACGCCAAATTGGTGCGGGAGCTGAAGGAGGAAGTGACGCGGCTCAAAGACCTTCTCCGCGCTCAAGGGCTCGGGGACATTATCGACAGTAAGTGGATTAGAGCGACTCGTGCCTGAGCCCCCCCACTGCATGAGATAAACGTCTCACTTGGCTTCAGAGCCGAATAAAAATCCAGCCCCCTTGTATGAGTCTGAGGGCACGAGAGAGGGAGCGACGGAGTAGGAGAGGCAGAAATGATTTAATCGGGGTCTGGAAAGGGTCCCCTTTTTTGGAGTGGAGCTCCAAGGATCCCCTAGAAGATGTCTTGAGATCTCCAACATGAGCTCTCTCCCAAGCTGGAGATTCAACCAGCGTCCATGGTCTGTGATCCACAGATTTGTCTACGCATCCAGAATTCTGGACTCGCCCCGCGAGCAGTGAAGGAGCTTGCTTCTTCTTGAAATCATTTCTGCTGGAAGGGGTTTTTTCAACTGCAACTCTTTTGTCTTATAGCCCACTGGTTCCCAACCTTGGGTCCTTAGATGCTTGTGGACTAAAACTCCCAGAAGCCTTCGCTGCTAGCTAGGATTTCTGGGAGTTGGAGTCCAAGTACATCTGGAGACCCAAAGTTGAAAGCCACCAGTATGGCGACGACCGTGCTGATAGCCGGGCTGCGAGAGGCATTCCGGAGGTTTCATCATGCTCCAGCTTTTTCCTGACGTCTCCAGCAGAAAAAGTGAGGCTTTCCCCCCTCTTTTTTTTTTTTTTTTGCCAAAGGACGGTTTTTTGATCGCCTAAAAGACGTAACTCTTTTTTTTTTTGATCGCCTAAAAGACTTGTAACTCTTATCAGGTTCCCCCTTAGCTCCCCTTAGACATTTATTTTTCTTTCTGAATAAAGGAATCTGTCAGCCGGGGTCTGTTCAGAAAAAACAACAACTATCATTCTGTCTTGTTGCCTTTTCAAGAGGTTCGGGATTTCAGACTGAACGCTGACCTTTGGCTTTTGAATTGTGGGCGTGTGTTTGCCCAAGGAATCATAGAGTCATAGAATCATACAGTTGGAAGAGACCTCAAGAGCCATGTAGGGACACTCCTGCCTAATCGCTGCTAAAAAGGCCATGATTTGTATGCAGAGTTTGTCTTTGCCTTAAAAAAAAAGAGTGGGCGGAAGAGAGACTTTTGAAATGGGAAACCAACAGCGTTTCATTGGAGGTCCCAGAATGAAAACCTGGGGTGCTGTTGTGACAAACTAGACCAAGTTCTTACGTGCAAGTCGAGCTTCTGAGATAATATTATGTTTCAAAACCCGATGCCAGGTGTTTCTTCCCATCCTCTGTCAACTATTGATCCTGAACATTCTTACCCTTCTTGTGTTTTCCCTCCTCACTTCCGCCTCCAGTCGATCCCCTGGGAGATTTCTCTGGAAGTGGTGGCAAATGTGTGTATTCTGGGTTTAGTAGTCCTTTTTTTAACCCCCCCCCTCCCCTGACTTTGCCTTTTTTGCTAATTCCACTCTTTGACAGAGCTTTACACATGCTGTTCCTTTGTGGGAAATTCCAAGGCAGAACTTTCTTTCCAAGCACGGAGCCTGGTGTTTTCTTTTGCAGAGCTGAGCCGAGCCCGCGGTGGCTTTCGTTGGCACACAATCAAAAGCGTTCCTAAAATGAAAGAATTCCAGAGGGTCGGCATGGTTGTTTTAAATTCCACTTGGATTTTGAACCAAGGGCGCTTTTACACGACCCCTAAGATCCGCTGGCCACTTAAATTCGGACCAGAGATCTTAGGGGCTTGTCGCTCTTCCTGCGTCCTCACCCTGGCTGCTGGCTGCGTGAGGGGAGGGAGAAAAAAAAGGAAGAAAAGATCGTGGCTCACCTCCATTCTGCCTCCGTTCTTGCCGCGGCAACATTCCTGTCTCTGTAAAAGTAGCTCTTAAAGGGGCGGGAGCCAAAACAACAACAAACAGAAGCGAGGAGAGCCCCGCACTCACTATCGTTACACCGCATCAAGCAATTTTCACCCCGGAAGAGCAGGTACTTGAAAGGTGCACTGAGACGCGCTAAAGTGGGCGTGGCCGCACTTAATTTCCTGTGAACTCCGGAGCTGGTGGGGAAACATTTTTAAGCTCCGGAGATGGGAGCCATTTGCCCCGGAGTTTAGGGGTCGTGTATAAACGCCCCAAGTTGAAGGCATAACTTAGAAAAGAATCTGGAACTTACAGAAACAAACAGGCATCCTGTGGTTTGAGGATGAAAAAAAAATTGGAAACCACTGTTAGCTGAAAATCTGGCTCTTTATTGGTGTCCTTTTGTTTTATTTATTTATTTTAGAGTATTTTTACCTCGCCCTTCTCCTTCGGAAAAGGACCCAATTAGTGGGTGCTGTAATTCCTGGTTACGGCACCATCTGACTTATTTCTCTTCCGTCAAAGAAGCAGGGGAAGTAAACTATGGTTTGTTTGCATTTTTTTTTTTGTTAACTGTTTGGGCTTTGTTGCCTGAAAGTTGCCCAGGGCTCCCTTTTTAATAGAACTTCTGTTCCTTTTTCAGCGTCAGGCCTGGCACACGCTCAAAGGGTAAAAACTATGGAATCCAGTAAAAACCTAGACTGTTGTGAAAGCACTGAATGAAAAGGAACAGAGTCAGCATAAAAACAGTTTTAAGAAGCAAAGGGCATCATTGCTAATGAGGGGGGGGGCAAGTATGGTGGACTTGACCTGGCCTCTAAAATATAAGAATTAGGATGCCAGGTGGGATGCATTGGAGGGTGATAGCCCATAAACTGGCCCTTGGCTGTGGTGAAGCCTCTGTTTTTGCAACTCTCTGGATGTTGTGGGAGGGAAGTTCCCAGCATTCTTCATTGTTAGTTGTGCTGGCCAGGGGTTGATGGGGTTTGTAGTCAGGCAGCACTCGGAAGCCCACCCTTTGCCAGATTCTCTCTCTCGGAGGTACGTTGGATGAGCCGAAAGGATTCCAGGTGGCATGGCGGCATTTTCGCTGCTTCTGCCAGGCCCGTTGAGGACAGAAGAGGCCACAAAAGGGGTGGGTCTCTTATGGGTCGAAGCCTGCCGCAGCTAACCCATCATCCGTCGCCAAAGGAGAAGATGCAGTGAGAGGATGTTCTGTCCGGAATTTCCTTGAACCTGGTTCCTTGGCGGTGTAAAGTTCTGTCACCCACTTCCTGCTTCTGATCATGACTGCTTTTTTTAAACAAAAAATATTATTATTATTAAACGCTGCTTCCAGCTTTTAACTCTTGGCCTGAACTCCAGCAACTGTTGGCATCTCTGTGGAACAAGCATGCATGGCCTGGAGAGTGGTGATGCCGTGTGCGCATTTGCGCTGCAGCTGTGGTGTTTGCAAGTCCTGGTCCCTCCACCCTGAATGCCTTGGGGGGGGGGCTCCCTCTCGACTGACCGCCATCCGCTCACTGCCTGCTTTACTGCATCTTGGCAGCTCTCCTGTGACCTGGCCTCCCTCTGCCCGCCTGGCCTCGCCCCGCCCTGCTCTCGTCTGTATTTCCAGATGGCAGTTCTAAAACCAGCTTTGAAACATCCCTCCTGGGCCGTTAGATCGAGCACAGGGTTGTGTCTTAGGTTTTGCTGGCGCTCGGTTGGGTAGGTTCACAAAAGGCTTTCTCTTTTAAAGGCATGATGAGATGTGTTGGGGCAACAAAGAGTAATGCATCTTGCAGAGAGCAAAGAGAGAGCCCTGCTAGTCTAGGAAAACAAAGCAGGATCAAAGTGAGTGGGTGGGACGGTCCCATCATAAGGAGGTCCTCCCCCATTGTAGAAAAATGAATAGACCGTCATCATTCAAAACCATCCTCTGAATGGGCTTTCTGGTCAAGACCGACATGTCCCAAAATTCCTGTCAGCTCCGGATTGGGGATTAGCTGGCACAGGTAGAGAAAAATCCCTCCTCTGCCAGAGGTCTGTTTGCCAGAGGACACGCGATACCAGATAAGGTGAATATTCCAATCCAAGAGAGCGTCTTGGCCTCCGACGCTTTATTGGTACAAACTCATTGTTGAGATGGGCTGCTACGTGCTTTGGGGCCTGCCTTGACTGGCACCCCCTCTGCCGATAACATCCCGATGAGTGACCTGTATTTCTGCACCCATCTTTATGGCCATAGCAAAGGGCTGATGCTCATGTTGTATCTCTAGCACTCGGAGAATCTCCAAAAAGTGAGTTTAATTTTTTCCAGTGAGATGCCTGCTAGAAGTATTTTTTTTTTAATCTGGTACATTTGGTATTTGGCTCAAACGGGATATCCTATCTCGAGGAAAAGAGATAGGGAGAGTTTACGGAACCGTGCATCCGAAGCAATCGCATTTAATATATTTAAAATGAATTAAGATACGGATTGTCCCTTTCTCTGAAACCTTTCTCTGCTGTCCTGCCGTTTGAAGTGCTTCACAGCTCCACGATGAGATAACCCAGCAACTCAGCGCTGGAAGGAGATCAGATTCCCTCCCTCCTGGGAAAATGCCAAAGTAGAATGATAAAATTTCAGCCCAGAGCTGAAACACATGAACATTGATGGTTGACGTACCACAAAGGGTGATGGCTTCAGAGGGGAGCGCTACCCCAGAGAGGGAAAATGAGACAGCTTGGGGAACAATAACAAGGAACAGTCAAGAAAAGTAAAAGCCCTATCAGGGTAAATCGGTGGAGGACCCACCCCCACCTCCCCTCCCAAATTTCTTTTACTCACTCTTAAGTCTCAGTCGTTTTCCTTAAGAGCGACAGGGAGTAGGGGGGAAGGAATCAGAGCTTGTTCAGAGCAGGGGTCTGGCCCCAGGTGTCACTCCTGGGGGGTGGGTGGGGGAGAGTAGTTTGTGCTGTGTTTGTATGCAGTCCTTTCTCAGGCAGGGATGACCCTTGAAGGCCCAGGGCTCGCCCAGTTCATCTTAACGGGGCAGGATGCTTCTTGGAAAGAAAAAGTGTTTCAGAGCTGCCATCTTGTAGTATTTAACCTGTCTCTGTTGCTGCTTGAGTTCTCTCCTCTTACACTGCTGTCTTCTCCCTCTATTCCCCTCTTTCCCATTCTCCTTCCGATCCTTTTCCTTGCCTCGCCTCTCCCCTGCCCTTGTGTTTTCTGCCTCCCCTCCTCTCTCTCTCTCTCTCTCTCTGTGTGTGTGTGTGTGTCTCTCTCTCTCTCTGTGCGTCTGTCTTTCTTTCCCCCCAGATCTGAAAGATATTCAGAACAGTAAACACAGGTACTTGCTAGCCTCAGAGAACCAACGTCCTGGCCATTTTTCCACAGCAACCATGGGCTCCCTCACTGCCTCCCCGTCCAACTGCTCTCTCAATAGTCAGGTGGGCTTCACATCCGTCTCCAGCATCCAGGAACGGATCATGTCTACTCCGGGAGGAGAGGAGGCCATCGAACGTTTGAAGGTAAGAGTAGCTACGAAAAGTTAAGAAGATTTGTGACTTTCTCGTTTGTAATTGTGAACCCGAGGCCTTGTTTTGACCCTCTGAAGTCTGGAAGGCGCGTGGCCGATGTCTAGCACAGGGGTCCTCAACCTAAGGCCCCGGGGGAACGGCTGCTCTCCAGGGTCCTGAATCCGGCCCCCGGGACCAATTGCAGACCCCCCCCCACTTACCCCCTGCTTCGCAAGCCAGCCAGCCTCCGCAGCTGCTTCTATTGCTGAGGTGGGCTATGTCGCTTCCCCCACTCCCTCCACCCACCGCCCAGATGATCAGCATGCTAGCTAGTGGGACAGTTCAAAGTGGGAGGGCCACGGCAAGGTCTCCCGCTCCCCCCCCCCGCCGCCCAGATGGTCGAGGCACCGGCTGCAGCCAAGCGGGGCAATTGAAAATGTCGGCCTTTTTGGGGGGGGAGGGGGACTGTGCTTTGGTCCCCAGTGGTGTCTGGGGGGTAGTGGACCGGCCCGCTCTTTGAAAACTTTGAGGACCCCCGGTCTAGCACATCCTTTCACAAACTAGTGCTTGGCAGTTGTGTTGCTGTCACAGTCGTTGGGGGATAATGGAAGTTGTAGTTTTCCGTATCTGGGCATCACTGATAAGGCTAGCTTAGTGATAGCGGGTGCAGGAAAGTCAGGCAGGTTTCTCAGAACGCATCTCAGCGAGATGGAGGTGGCTTTTGGCCAAAGGAGTCCAACCTTCCTTCTTTTAATTGGGAGTGTAAAGCTGCCCTTCGACAGGTTTACAAGGATCTTTTCCCCGCTCTGTGTGTCCGGGAAAAGGAGAGAGTGTTTTAACCATCACATTCAGCGTTTCTTGGAAGCAGCGCCTGGTTTTATTAAAGGTGACACAGTCTCGAATTCCAGATTAAAAGGTGAAACCCAACAAAGGCACCACTGCCTGTGGAGACCAGGGCAGGCCTTTGTCCTAAATCAATGTGTGTGTCTCCCTTTGGGAGATGTGGGGCGTTCCGACGTCATTCCCTCCTGCGTACCGCTCATTCTCCTCTTGGCTTCCCTTGCAGGAATCTGAAAAAATCATCGCCGAGCTGAATGAGACGTGGGAGGAGAAGTTGCGGAAAACGGAGGCAATTCGGATGGAGAGGTTAGACACACACACACACACACACACACACACACACACACACACACACACACACACACACACACACACACACACACACACACCTCTGCCCCAAACGCTCACCTTGATCGTGACTTTGGACGACAAGGAGCCGTAATAATGCAGAGTCGTAGGGCAGATGTCCAGTCGGCACCACTTACCTGTTTGTTTCCGATTCCTAGAGGAAACCTTAAAGCATGTTCAGGCTGGCATACCAATGCCTTCTCTTACCCGCCTGGTCTCTTGCCTCCACAGAGAAGCCCTGCTGGCTGAGATGGGGGTGGCCATTCGAGAAGACGGAGGAACTCTCGGGGTCTTCTCGCCCAAAAAGGTAAGCCCCCTGGTCATGTTTTGGATCCCGTTTCAACTTTCTCGTGCGATATCGCCACGTCAAAGGATGGACAGTTCCTTTCCGTGTGGAAGAGCACTTTTGGAATCCAGTCCTGGGCAGAAATTGGAAGTCTTGGAACAGAGCTCCATGCGTCTGCCTGTCGGCATGCGGTCTCGATGACCTGAAGAATTGTAGCCACCAAAGAGTAACAGTTCCAAAGTTCCGGCCCTGGTTATGTCTGTTGTGAGGAGGCCTGACTTTTCCCCTTCATATACACCAGGCATGTCCAAACTTTGGTCCTCCGGATGTTTTGGACCACAACTCCCACAGTCCTTTGCCGTTGGAAATACAGGCTTGGAATTCTGGCAGTGGTGGTGCAAAACATCAGGAGGGCCGAAGTTTGGACATGCCTGATACACACTGTTAAGGCTGCCAAGGGAAGTTGCTGAATTGGCAGTCACATGCGAGGAGGGCAACGTTAGCAGGGCTGATTCTAAAAAGTGATGTGAAAAAAAACCCTATAATAACGTGTCAGAAAGGCAGCTGGGTGCTTGAGAGAGGAACTTGTGATGGTTGCCTGTCGTCTATTGGGCTTCTGAATTTTTGATGCTGTGCATGTGGAAGTCCCCTACTTGGCTTGTTCTCTCTCTCTGTCTCTCTTTTAATCATCTGTATGTCCTTGCTTTGACTTATATATTGCCCCATAATGTTCAGGAACTCCTTGGGCCATTTACAACATAGTTACATGAACCAAAGTGTTCTGCTTATATACCGCCCCATACCACTACAAGTAGTCTCTGGGCGGTTTACAATTTTAATTACAGTGTGCAGGCTACACATTGCCCCCCCCAGCAAGCTGGGTACTCATTCTACCACCCCCAGCCCCTCAGTGAGCTGGTTATTCATTTTTTTTAAAACCTCCGAAGTGTGGAAGGCTGAGTCCTTGAAGCTCACTACCTGCTCCCGTGGGGATAGAACTCAGGTTGTTAGCAGAGTCCTGACTGCAGTACTGCGGCTTAACCACTGCGCCGCATGTGACAAAAGGCTGCCACCAAGGCTACATGGGCACAAATATAGACTGACAACTTGTCACTCAGAGTCAGAAGTCTGTCTGCAGCACACGTGGCTGACGCTACTTGAAACAGACCTGAATTGTGTCCACCTCCGGGAGAATAGAGGTGTCTCTTTTTCTGCTGCTCCTGTGTCTTCCGTTAGCTGTAGGGTTTGTCCTATAAGAAAGATGAAAGTTTCTTGCATGATTAATCGTCATGCATTCCTTTTGTATCGTACCGTTTATTTTCTGCCCGCTTTGTTTCCCCCCCCCACACGTCTGGAACACCAGATCCCATGAACCTTAGCCAGCGTGGCCAGCGCTGGAGGAAGGTGGGGAATGTAGTTCAACATGTCACGCGGGTCTTGTCACATGGACCCTTCTTGGTTGTTGATTTTCAAACACCATTTTATTTTTACAATTTGACCTCAAGTTCATGGAAATTATTCCAAAGCTCAAGTCTGTGTAATCCGAGCCATGTGAGTTTTCTGACTTCTTCAACAAACATGTTGTGGAGATTGTGTAGAGTGCGTGTCTAGGAGTGATTTTTTTGTCCTCTGCCTTGGTGCCCCATTTGGTCTGTGGCAACAGGGCCATCTGGGCATTGCCTTGTGTCAGAGGTTCTGAAATCCTGGGCGGCGGCGGGGGGGGGGTGACGCTAGTCCACAGTGCGACCTTATTTCCCATCCCCATCACCCGTTCTTCTTGTTCTCCTGTTTCTCTCATCTTCTGGGCTTTCTCCACGTAGATCTTTCCTCGGGGGCCATCAACCCTGTTTGATGATGCTTTTGACTCATTTGCCATCGATCAGGTTTGTGCGCCTGCAGAAATAGCTGCTCCAGTAGAACGTTTCTGCCTGACGAGTTAGAAGATAGGAATTTCCCCCCTGTTCCCTCTTAGACTGCCCGTCCCGTCCTCGTGACCTCAGTAGTCTTGTGATCACCAATTGTAAATCCTGCGTTCCATCCTCTTCTCGTAGCTTAATTCTCGATTGCAGTTGGACGTTTGTAGCTGGATAGACATAGAAACGCTAGAGTTACTGGTCCTGATTGTAGGTTGCGAGCGCCCATCTTTTATTTTGGTCTGACACTTTGTTTTTCCTCTTACCTGTGGTTGCTGGCGTCCCACTGGCTAGATTTTCGCCCCCAGGCCCTGTGACTTGTTTGCCGATTCCAATGGGGTATTTTCGCCGAAGAAGGTTGGTTAAGCGGCTGTCCTAGCTAGAGCTTGTGTCAAGAACGTTGGTTGCAAGTAGATTGTCGTCCTCCCTTCTTTTAGCACTAAGACTAGAGGAAACCTCTAGGCTTGTAAAATTGGGGTATTTTGGGAGAAGTGTTTGTACAAAATAAAATTTTCCGGGTCGTTCCTGCCATTTGCACTATACATCTTGCGGTCTAAATTTCCCACTGGCCCTCCACGAAATCATTTGAAGCTGTGAAGTAGATCTGTAGATCCCCAAGTAGATCTGTTAGGAGATCCTTCTGAAACTGACACCTCTTCATGGCCTTTACTGTTGTTCCTTTCTTGGACCCCCCCCTCCCCAGGACCCTCCCTCCGGCTTTCTTTTTTTGTTTTGTTTGCCTTCTCTGGGGGTGTAATTGACAAAAAAACCCGTTTATATACTGCATCGTAATGAAAGCAGCAAGATCAACTAAACATTAAAGATAAAAAAAGATAGCAGGGAGACAAGTGGCGGATGAAAAAAAAAACTTAACAGTCACCAAACGCCTCCCGAAAAAGCAAGGTCCTTAAAGTTTTTTTGACTAATTACTATGACCAGTTACTATGAAGTAAAGAGATTGTTTTTTAAAAAGGACTGTTCCCCACACTTTTGATCGGGGGGAAGCTGGCGTGGTGGCCCAGATGGTACCGAACCTAAACTCCCTCGTTCTTCGTCGTAAAACGGGATGCCAATTGCCATCGGAAAACATCTGGAGGGCCGCGTATTCTCCACACGCAGAGCAGCTCATCTACTGTCACTGAATGTTACTGTCTTCATAGTTCTTGATGGCTCCTTTCTATATCACAGTAACTTTCTTTTATTCAAGAAACATTTTATGTGTGGCATCCTGCCTGAGCGAAGGGGGTAGAGAGACCGCTGGTTGTATTTGGAACTTGAAGCTGTCGGGTTTCCCAAGAAGAAGCGGTGCTGAGGGCAATTAAAAGCAGAATGAAATGAAATATGGATCTTTAAAAGATGGCTCTTTTCGTTTCAGACCCCTCATCTGGTAAACCTCAACGAAGACCCCCTCATGTCAGAGTGCCTGCTTTACTACATTAAAGATGGCATCACCAGGTGAGAGAGGGTGCAGAGCACGGAATGGATGTCACATTCTCACATCGTAGCCAGAAACCAGAGTCTGAACCCCACTGTTGGCTCGTGAACTCCGCTCTTGCTCAAAAGGCAGCCGGCTCGCAAGGGTTGAACTGTGGCTTGTCCCGAGCGTGTTTCCCCAGCCGCCGATGACAAAAGCAAGTGTGATGAAAACAAGCCAGGAACATAGAAGGGCATCCCGCCATGTATTTGTTTGGCATGGGGGGTTTATGGTTTTCAGGAACCTGGTTAATGCAAGCCCTGGTTTCCTGCGACAGGGGTGCGCCAGGGCACCTTTGCAGTGATCAAACGGAACCTCTAAAATCTTGTTTGTCGACTGCAGGGTTGGCCAAGCGGATGCGGAACGGCGCCAGGACATTGTGCTGAGCGGGGCTCATATTAAGGAAGAGCACTGCATCTTCCGGAGCGAGAGGAACAACAGCGGAGAAGGTGAGGCGCCGGGACTTTGTCCTTCTGAGACACGATGCCCGTTACACCTCCAGCTCATCTTGGCTTTGTTCTCCTCTTGAGTTGTGTCACTGCCTTCCCAGTAGCGTCATCACATCCCCTCCTCTGAGTTTTTAGGGGTAGCGCGGAAAAAGATTGTCTGGCACAGCTCCTCCGATTTCTCCTGCAAATCCAAGAGTGACACAGATACCTTTTCTTCTTTTTCTTCTTCTTCTAGTTATTGTTACTCTGGAACCTTGCGAGCGATCGGAAACCTACGTCAACGGCAAGAGGGTGGTGCAGCCGGTCCAGCTCCGCTCAGGTAAGCGGCCAGGATTTAGCCGTTGCCTTAGAAAGAGTGCCTTGAGGACTGGCCGCTTGGCTTAACGCTGAGAAGCAAAAGAGGCTGCCTTATTGCAGGTCAGACCGTGGGTCTCTCTGCTTCCATATTGTTTGCTCTGATGGGCAGCGCCTTGCCTGGGTTGCAGAAGCAAACTCTTATTTATTTATTTATTTATTTATTTATTTATTTATTTATTTATTTATTTATTTATTTATTTATTTACCGCCCGTCTTCCCAAAGGAACTTTGGGCGGTTAACAGCATAAGAGGTAAAACAGCCAAAATCAAACACATAAAAACAAAGAACAAATATAGTAATAGATTGTTGGCAAGATGGTGTTTAAAAAAAAAAAAGCGAAAGGTCGCTAAATGCCTCTTTAAAAAGCAAGGTTTTAAGTCATGAGGTTTCCTCATCACTTACTACTGCTATTGCTGCTACTATTACTAACTACTAATTATAGTAATAATAATTACTATTATTCAAAAATACCAAACCTAATCCTAGTAATAATAAGCATTGATTGCTCTTATGTAACAGATACACATTAAACGTCACATTGAAATATGAAAGTTAGTCTTTAAGGTGCCACATGTTTGTGTCTTGTCTTGTTTTGTTTTTCTTTGATTTTTGCCTGAACTTCTTGAAAAGACTAACACGGCTACCCTCTCTGAAACTTTAAACCTAAAACTTAACTATCTATTAAATAGCGGTGCAGTATGTATGCTGTTCCCGATGTGTTTTTTTAGCCTGATTCTGTTGTCTCCGAGATCCGCAGCTGCTTATCATCCTGAGTCTGCCGCCGTAACTGTCCAGTCCTTTGCAGGGAAGGTCACGCTAAAAGATCCAGTCCTTCTTCTGTAGGCAGGCCAAGCGTTTTGCTTCTGAGCTATGAATCCCTTTCCCAGAAGCTCATCTCCTTTCCCGGCTGTTAGAATGTTATGTGTCTGTGTTTTGTTTTGTTTTTAAATCCTCCTTGAAAATTCATTGCCCGGGGATAACACGGCTGAATGAATGTGAGCCGCTCTCTGCTCTCCCCCCACCCCCCCACCCCCGGATCGTAAAAGCCCTTCGGTTGTAACCGTTTCATGGCTTGTCCAGGAAATCGCATCATTATGGGGAAAAACCACGTGTTCCGCTTCAACCACCCCGAGCAAGCGCGGGCCGAGAGGGAGAAGACGCCGTCGGCGGAAACGCCCTCGGAACCCGTCGACTGGACCTTTGCTCAGCGGGAGCTGCTGGAGAAGCAGGGGATCGATATGAAGCAGGAGATGGAGAAGAGGTAATCCTTCCTTCCTTCCTTCCTTCCTTCCTTCCTTCTATCTTCCTTCCTTCCTTCCTTCTCTATCTATCTATCTATCTATCTATCTATCTATCTATCTATCTATCTATCTATCTATCTATCTATCTATCTATCTATCTATCTATCTATCTATCCCATTCCTTCCTTCCTTCTTTATCTATCTATCTATCTATCTATCTATCTATCTATCTATCTATCTATCTATCTATCTATCTATCTATCTATCTATCTATCTATCTATCTATCTATCTATCCCATTCCTTCCTTCCTTCCTTCCTTCCTTCCTTCCTTCCTTCCTTCCATCTATCCATCCATCTAGCTACCCTCAGCTCCTTCCTGCCTTCCTTCCTTCCCATTCCTTCCTTCCTTCCTTCCTCCTTCCTTATCTTCTATTATCTATCTATCTATCTATCTATCTATCTATCTATCTATCTATCTATCTATCTATCTATCTATCTATCTATCTATCTATCTATCTATCTATCTATCCCCCTTCCTTCCTTCCTTCTTCCTATCTATCTATCTATCTATCTATCTATCTATCTATCTATCTATCTATCTATCTATCTATCTATCTATCTATCTATCTATCTATCTATCTATCTATCTATCTATCTATCTATCTATTCCTTCCTTCCTTCCTTCCTTCCTTCCTTCCTTCCTTCCTTCCCTCCTATCCTGTTCTATATTTTGAGTGGGGGTGGGGGAGTTGGACTCAAAGCCCCTTCCAACTTCAGGATTCTGTGACTCTAGGATTATTCTGTTTGGTGCCTGCATCTTCATCCTTTTCTGCTTCAGCCTTGCCCAGGCTGGGGACCCCTCTGCCTGTGATGGACTACAGCACCCGTAACCCCAGGCCAACATAACCAGTGGTTGTGCTGGCTAAGCTGGTGGCTGCTGTAGTCCGGCAGAGGTGGAAGCTCCCGGTTGGGGTCAAGCGGCACACCATCCCCTTAACCCCTCCTGTAGTTGTGTTCCACCTTTTGATTAAAATGGGTGCACATCCGACACGTCGAGCCTTTGTCGAATGGGAACGGCTGGCAAGTGGTCTTCAAAGCTGCCTGAACGGAGGCTGCTTCTGCCGGGCCGTTGGCAGCCGCCCTCGTGACCGACCCTGTCCTTCTTCCCTCAGGCTTCAAGAAATGGAGATTCTGTACAAGAAGGAGAAAGAAGAAGCCGACCTCTTGCTGGAGCAGCAGAGGCTGGTAGGTGTTGGGATTTATTGTCTCTCTTTGCATAAACTGTATACAGACCTTTTTTCGCCTTGGGGACAACAGTCAGTCAGATGGTTCTTCCCACCACGGTCGGCTGCCCCTTGCCCGTCAGCGGGCTGTTTTGACTTTCAATCCACTGCCTCTGCCCGTGCAGGGGGTCCAGATTTCTCCCTCCGCGTCAGGAACGAGGA
Source organism: Phrynocephalus guinanensis (assembly GCA_037367245.1). Taxonomy (NCBI): domain Eukaryota; kingdom Metazoa; phylum Chordata; class Lepidosauria; order Squamata; family Agamidae; genus Phrynocephalus; species Phrynocephalus guinanensis. The sequence continues at coordinate 2,476,827 of CM074753.1, read as the reverse complement.
GGCGCTGGCTCTGGGCATCAGTTCCCAGAGCCCTCTGCCAGCGAGCCCATGGTACGGAACTCGTCGGGCTAGTTATCCAGAGGGCAAAGGGGTGCCGCCCTTGCACCAGGTGCGGGTTTAACTTAAAGCAAGCACCGTTCCAGCATCTCGGTTCTTCCGCTGGCCAAAGGGAAGGTGATGATCTCGAAATTTCTGTTGTGTGTTTTTTTTTGTCATCTTTCTGGTTGTGCTTGCTTGGAGAGCGTGCCTGGTTTTTGTCTTGGAACCGTCACCACGTACTAATTCTGTACTGCTGGGCAGGGGACTTCGGGACACGTGCGGAGATTGACTCCGTCTCATCCCCTAAAACAATGGCTGCGACTGTGCATGTCTTAACTTTTCTGATCCTCCTTGCATGGAGTCTCACCAAGGGATGCAGAGGATGGTGGGCAGGGTGTGCGTGCGTGCGTGCGTGCGTGCGTGCGTGCGTGCGTGCGTGCATGGAGGAAGCAAGGTCCTGGTTCTGGCAAGTGAATCGTGTACAACTAACACAGGACAAAAGGTCGGGTGCAAAGCAAGCAAGGCTCTTTAATTAAGGCAGGCCTGTCCAAACTTCGGCCGTCCAGATGTTTTGGACCACAACTCCCACAGTCCCTTGCCATTGGAAATACAGGCTTGGAATCCTGGGAGTTCTGGTCCAAAACATCAGGAAGGCCGAAGTTTGGACATGCCTGTATTATGGGCTAGGCGGGGAAGAGGTGAGGCCTTGTGCTTTTCTCTCCCAACAGGCAATCTTTAAACAATCACTTCAAATTGACTTTCTTAGAGAAACCTACAGCGGACCCTCATAGAACAAACTGTTTGTATAACATAAAATCTGTAGAACATAAAAAAAAATTCCGGGGATAGGGGAAATTTGCTTAACAGAATCGCCTATGGAGCAAATCCGTACAACATAAAAACGGTCACGATGAGGGATTACTTTGTTTTACAATGCATTGCTAGGGAAAAATTTGTATAAAGGAAATTTTGCTTAACAGAATTCCATATGGAACAAATTAATTCCTTTATACAAGGTACCACTGTACTTTCTTGTCTAGGTAAAGGCAGGGCACTCGGATTTCAGCAATTGCCCTCTGGGTGACAGAGTCTTCCCTGGCCGCAGGCCCTTCCCATGTATGGGAACGCAGCCTCTCTTATCCCCCAATCACTGGTCTTCCTAGTGGCATCAGGGAGCTGTGCCCTTCCCCTCCCTCCCCAAAAAGGTGACCGGATAATGGGTCAGGGAAGACTTCCAGATACCTGAAGGTAGAAACGAAGGTCTGTCCATGTGTTTGAATACGATCACAGTCCCGAAAGCAAAGGCAGACGTGGCCGTTGGAATGGGTTCCTTACGCTCCTGTTCTGACCCGAAAGCCACCTGATTTATAGTAGGAACTATGTTTTTTTTTAAAAAAAATGCAAGCTAGGCATGTGAAAACATTTTGCAAACAGTTGACCTGTGATAGGCATGTAAAAACTTTTTATTTAGAATAGCTCCCTAAGGAAAGCAGCGAGGGGCCAGATATTTTAGGGCGGGATCCAAAAGAAGATTGAGGGTTTAAGTTCACAGAAATGGGGTCTTGCTCCATTTCTTTTTGTAGCATAGAAGGAAAGGGGGGGGGGGCAGAAACCCTCCCGTGCGCAAGAGCACGTGAAGAAGCAAGTCGGCAAAACGGCACCGGAAGCAGTTCCGTCGGAGAGGGAGCGAAGATCAAACGGGGCCAGTGGAGTTATCCACGGGCATTAACTCGGTGTCCCGAATTCGGGTTTGAGCTGCCGTAGAAGCGGCTGCGTAGGATTACGGGCTAATCTGGAGAGCAGATGGGGCCTGGGATGTCACCCGAAGCGGGCAGAACGCGGCACTTCACAGAAGCTTTTACCGAAAAAGAAATAAGTTGTGGAAGGGGGGGAACACTGTTTAGGGCCCCCGCCTTTTGGTCGCCAGTCCCACATTCACAGGCGATGGTGCGAATCTGTGGGGCAGACGGCCGTTAGAGGAAGACTGGATCTGGGCACCTCCAAAGCAGCTCCCGTGCCGTGTGCCTGGCGGTTGCTCTCGGCTTCCTTAACTCCCCCTTGGAGCCTCAGAGCAGGTCACAACAAGGGGGCTGGCAAAGCGGACTCAGTCTCCCTCTTGAAGGAGAGGGGACGGGACGGGGTTGCCTAGGAGGGACAGGAGACGATCCAAAGGCGGAATTGATTAAATTCCTTCTCCTTACCTACCTGTCAGTAATACTCCCTGAAAGACGTCATGGGGTTTACCTTTGGAAGGGAACATTCTTGGCAGTGTCGTATGCTTATCGGCGCTCCGGTCAAATCTTCCCTTCTTGAGACCGAAGTTGTCCCTTAGAATGGATCTCTTCTTACATGGTTCCTCCCTCCTCCCCACCTGGCCGCGTTGTCTTCTTCCTGTGTTCCTTCGGGCCATAAAGAAATGGTTGTGTGTGTGTGTGATGTTATTGAATCCCCTTGAGATGACATAATTGTGCTCACCCATTTCTAGTCGCCTGCAGAGGTCTTCTTGAGTGATACATGCTCCTCTCCCTCGTTCCGTACACCGCATGCCGTGTGTCCTGCCAGAAGTTCTTTCATTCCCACTGCAACACATTCGGGTCTTGTTTCTTCACACCTCACCTTTGTCCACCTTGGGATGGTCTCGGCCTTTTTGCGAGTCCTTACGAAGGGTGGTGGGTGGAGCGCCCGGGTCTCTAGAGCAAGACAGGGGCCAATGGATAATAGGCCAGGATTCAACCAGAGGGTTTTGATTGAAGGGCCGCGAATGACTAACAAACTCCAGGGGAATGTGGGATGACTCCTAACCCATCTCTGGAAAACAGCTCCCGTGCCACACTAGACTCACAGGCACCTCACCTGCTAGCACATATAAACAGACACGACCCTTGGAACAGCATGGAATGCTTGGTTTGAGGTTGGTTTGGGCACTTCTCGGTGAATTGATTGCATTTGAAGCATGCTTTTCTCCTCTTTGGCCAGAAAAGTTTTCCCAGACTGGCTGTTAGCTTGTAACGAACGAACCAGGAACTCACCTAGCGACGTGCAAACTTAAAAAGGTGTGGAATACAGAAAGACCAAAGGCCTCGAAATATACATTGTGCTTGAGTCTTCTAAAACGTCTTTTGGGCTTTGTTCAGTTGACCTCTGACAAGAATGAGTTATCGATAGCAAAAATAAAAACACATTTTGGAATGCCGCGACTCGTCTGTTTGCTTCGTAGCCGTTTCTCTGTCGGAGGCTGAAACCTTCCCCTTCGTAACGATGCCTGCCCTATTGCTAACTCCGTTTCCTCCTGGCTTCTTCCGAAACCGTTTTCTTCCTTAACTTCTAACCCTCCTCCGGCTGCTTCTCTAGTAGGCTGAGCTGTAAACCGCGAGCCCGACCTGCGCCACGTCTTACTAACCGGCGTTAATTCGACTTAACCCTTGGCTGTTCTGCTGACGGTTGTTCTGCCATGACTGCTGGGTGGACTCCTTGAGGAGGGAAGCATTTTTTTTTTTTTGCTTTCTGGAAGGACTCGGCAAGTAACCAAAGTAGCCTGACTGAGAATTCTTGCACGCCCTTGCACACATGGGACAAAGCAGTGCTTCCACCCTCGCTTCAGGTACTTGGCATTGTTTCTCCCAACTGTGGATTGGATTGTGGAAAATCGTCAAATGTCCTAGCACGATTAGCGTCAAATGTTCCATGAAATTTAAACCTGGCTGGATCTTAAAGAAAACTTACCAGAGGTTCATAGTCTAAAAAGTTGTCTTAAAGCTGGACTATTAAGTTAGATTTTCCCGAACGTTTATTCTGTTTGTTCCTTTCCTCTTCACCCACCCAATGTTTTCTTAGTTTTTAGTTGTGCTTTAAAATTTTTTTTAGGTTTTTTGGTTCAGCCCTTCCCTCCCCCTCCCTCAGTTTCTTTTTTTTTCTCGTTTTGGTTCTTTTTTGGGGCCACTTCTCGATTTTTTTGTTTTCCCAAGGACGCGGACTCCGATAGCGGGGATGACTCGGACAAGCGGTCTTGCGAAGAGAGCTGGCGGCTGATCACCTCCCTGAGAGAGAAGCTGCCCCCCAGCAAGCTCCAGACCATTGTCAAAAAATGCGGTCTCCCCAGCAGCGGCAAGAAGCGCGAGCCCATCAAGATGTACCAGATCCCTCAGCGCCGGCGGCTGAGCAAGGACTCCCGGTGGGTGACCGTCTCGGACTTGAAGATCCAAGCCGTGAAGGAGATCTGCTACGAGGTGGCCCTCAACGACTTCCGGCACTCCCGGCAGGAGATCGAGGCCTTGGCCATCGTCAAGATGAAGGAGCTGTGCGCCACGTATCGGAAGAAAGACCCCAACGAGCGGGACTCGTGGCGGGCGGTGGCCCGGGACGTCTGGGACACGGTCGGCGCCGGCGACGAGAAGACGGAAGACGCCCTCCTCGGCGGGAAAGGGGCCGCCGACGTGGACGACCTCAAGGTCCACATTGACAAGCTGGAGGACATTCTGCAGGAGGTGAAGAAGCAGAACAACCTGAAGGACGAGGAGATCCGTGTCCTCCGGAACAAGATGCTGAAGATGGAGAAGGTCTTGCCAATGATGGGCTCCCAAGAAGCCAAGGCCGCCCCACCGGCCCGAGAGCTCAGCCCCACCCGTGGGGCGGCCACGGAAGAGAGCGGGAAGGTGGGCCCCGGCCAAGAGGACCGGGTCTCCAAGCTGATGGAGGACGACCCCGCCTTCCGCCGGGGCCGCTTGCGTTGGATGAAGCAAGAGCAGCTCCGCTTCAAGAACCTCCAGCAGCAGGAGATTGCCCGGCAGCTCCGGCGCCAGAACGCCCCCCACCGCTTCATCCCGCCCGAGAACCGCAAGCCACGCTTCCCCTTCAAGAGCAATCCCAAACACCGGAACTCGTGGAGCCCCGGCACGCACATCATCATCACCGAGGACGAGGTGATTGAGGTGCGGATCCCGAAGGAGAACAAGAAAGAGGGGGAAGAGGAGGAGGGAGGCCAAGCCCCTTGCGGAGAGGCCCACCTCCCCAGGGACCCCCAGCAACTGCTGTGCATGTACGGCCTGCACAAGGGGCCGGAGAAAATCCAGATCAAGCGGCAGCCCTTGAACCCGCCGCCGCCGCCGCCGCCACCTTTGCAGCCCGAGCCGCCGGCTCCTCTCCGCTGGAGGAGCAACTCCCTCAACGCCAGCCAGCCCAAAAGCCCGCGCCGCCCCGTCTCGGAGCCCCCCGAGGCCTCTCCTCCTCTCGCCGCCGGGCACCCCGCTCACGACCTCCAGGCGTTCCAGCAGAAGCGGCACATGCACCAGCACCGCCAGCCCTACGGCAACTACGGCGGCAGCGGGGGCGCTGGCCCAGAGGCGGGGGCGCGGCCTGGAGGCGGGTGGGGGCCGGCCGCCCCCCCTCGCCCGAGACAGACTGATCGGCCAAACCACCACTACCACCAGTTTGTGGACCCCACCGCGGATGAGGCGCCAGTTCTCGGCTCCCAATCTCAAAACCAGCCGGGAAACGACCGTGTGACGCCCCAAAGGAGGGTTTGGGGTGTCTGTGAGGAAGGTGGTGCCGCTCCGGGGAGGCGAGGGTTGGGGGGCGGCGGCGGGGGCGGCAGCGGCTGTATCCCTCGGCCTCACGAGGATTTTAGCAGCTTGAGTGATTTGTATGCAGAAGGCAGACGCGTTGACTGATCAGTTCCTACCTGTGAAACAAGTTAGAATTCTGGGATTATGGGAGGACAACATAGAAGCTTTTTAGGGTGCCTTTATTATATAGGGATTTAACTTTCTATCTTTCTCTTTTTTTGTTTACGAAAAACAAATACAGGAGAAACGTGCCTTCAGTGCCTGTAAGGTGGCCTTCTCCATGTTCTCGATGTCCTTTGGACAATCAGCAGAACTCCGTAAGACCGTGCCTTCCCCTCTTATTCCTGCTTCCTTTATATTGTCCTGCAAGGCAGAGGAAGGTTTAAAAAGCCTGGCTTTTGTATTGCAGTTAGGAAGACACGGCCGTTTCATTTCTTTTCAGTTTGTTTGCTTTTTTTATATATATATATCAGAATTTAATCCGACTTGCTCATGTCTTTGTATTTGGGATGCAAAGACCTTGAGATGTTGTCCCAGGGGAGAGAAATGGGGCTGGGGGTGGAGGGGTGGGGGTTAGATTTGTTGTCCCCCCCCCCCGTCATACCTCCTCCCTACCCATCTTCCATTATAGGATAAATACTGTATTAATCCTTCAAAGAAATAGAAAAACAGGATGAGAACCACGGGTCTCAGACTCAACCTGAAGTTGCATTACAGACGGCCTACAGGGGTTTTAAGAGAAAAGCAACCCTTTTGGAGTTTGAGGTCATGAATGGAAGATTTGTGATGATTGGAGGCATTCTTAATTCTTGCCTTATTTCTCTCTCTTGCACACAGTTTTTTAAAAAATATCTCTTATACACAAACACTACGGTCACTTGCCCGCCCGCCCCACAGTTCTTTGCTTTGTGAATGGGGGGGGGAGAGCAGCTGGGGGCAATGTTTGTGGTAGAAAAAGAGATGGTGGTTTAAAGGTGAATCAGCTCATCCCTTCTGTTTTTGAACACTGGCCACGTATTTGCACAAAATAGTAAGCCAGGTTGTGGTTCCACTGTGCTATTGTATCCAAACCTGGTTCCGTAGACAGACCACAAGTAAAAGCCACCATTTGTTACTGGCTTATAGGCTTTGTCTTGTCGAAACCATGGTTTATTGTTAATGCTATTGGCATATAGACTTGGACTTGTCGAAACCATGGTTTATTGTTAGTGCTTTTGGCATATAGACTTGAACTTGTCGAAACCGTGGTTTATTGTTAACGCTATTGGCATATAAACTCTGACTTGTCGAAACCATGGTTTATTGATAAGGCCAAACCATGGAACTAGCCTTCTCTCCCAGCTGGAGATGAGAAATGGAAAGTTTGCCATTAAAAATTCCAGAATAGGAGTGAAGATTCCAGGAGATTTTCTGGTGCTTAATTTTACTTGGGGGAGGGGGGGAATAACTTTTTAAGAAAAAAATGTTTCGTAAAATTCATTATTAATGAATGGATGCCGAGTTGCTTCCATCCAGAGTTGACCTAAGAGAGAGGTCTGTGGGCTGTATGGGCAGTGGCAATGAAGTTACCCCAGGGACCTCAGCTGAGAGAGTTGAACTCTGTTGCAACCGGGTGAGTAAACACTCACAACATAGCAAGCACAATCCATTAGACATGCTAGAATCAACAGCTGCCAGTACCTTTCCCTTTAGGACAGGGATGGCCAACCTTTTGGAGACCGAGTGCCCAAACTGTGATTGGAAACCCACTAATTTTTCACAAAGTGCCACTACAGACATTTAACCTGAATCCAGGTGGCCGTGAAGGGGCGATGGCGGGTGCCCACAGGAAGGCCCACCCGTGCTGTAGGTTCGTCAACCCTGCCTTAGAATCTTGACAAACAAGGCGAGAGAAGTACGTTGCTAAAATAATGCAGATAAAATCCTTTTCACACAAAGCTTTGGAATGGTTTGAGAACAATGTTTAAAAGGCTACTACTATTTTAAACACTGCTCAGTCCTCCTCCCCTTAATCAAGGTTTGCCATTCATATCCTTGCAGACAGTTGCAAAAAAAAAATATGTCGGGTTGAAATGATTAAAAAGGTAAGCTAAACTCAGATCGTACTGTTATTTAGGGTATCAATCATTCTTTAAGGAAACCTAACTTTGTCCCTAAAACAAAGCAAACAAATAAAAATAAACCAGGGCTCATCTGTGGGTTTGTAGTCCAGAACACTGTTCAGATCCACCGTGTCAAGCACGGTGGTGTATCAAAGCTCATCCAAGTCAGTGAAATACTTACTTGACAATTTACCGTAAAGGGGTGGAAATGTACTTTTTAGTTTGCTTTTTTTAAAAAATAAGTTTCTTTTCAACACCTTCTTTCTGGCTGGGCTTCAATCATGAAATCTGGCCCAAGTTATAGTGGATGCTGTTTTCCTTCTTCAAATGGAGGTTGAAATGGATTTTCTCCATTTGCCCCGTGTCGCTTGCGTTTCCCTGTTTTAAGTTGTGTATCTTTTGTTTAAGTGCTTTTGATGGCCTGCCTTTGCGAAAACCTTTGAGCGCTTCCAGGGATGAATTCTGATCCGAATTACTGTAAAGGAGGAACTAACTCTTCTTCCAGTGAAATGATAGGATTTCGAAATCTGTCCATTTATTATGGTGTGTATGTGTTTGTTGTTGTTTTTTTCAAAGTGGTTTTGACTTTTTTTTTTTTTAAAAAAGTGAGTCTGAAAAGCATTAGAGCAGCTTGTGCCTTTTAACAAGTGCTTCCAATAAATGACAATAAATACTCTTGTAAACATCTGGTCTTCTCTTAGTTGTGGGGTATGAAAAGGTGTGAACTCTCATCTCTCTCTCTCTCTCTCTCTCTCACACACACACACACACACACACACACACACACACCAGGATGATAATAATGTGGAGAAAACGGACTGAGGTGGGATGCTTGTACACCACCACCACTACCACCCATTCTACCTGTCTCGGTGTTTTTTAGACCAGGTGGTCACTTGTTGAAGGAGATGAAAAGTACTTTGGTGGGTGGTTGAGAAGACAGTCCTTCAAACAAAGTAGAGCTATCTTGTGAACCTGCCTTGACGCCCATGGCCCAAAATAAAGGTAGCGACCCATGAATGAATGTTGTAAGGAGTTCTGTCGGTCAATTCCACGTGCCTTCTTTTTCTGGCTTGAATCTCAACAGCCCTCAAGTTTTATTAGGAGGAGAAATGGGTGCCAAGTTATTTAATTATAATACTTGCACCCTGCTAAATGCAATGCTTGTCGTGATTATTCTTTCACCTGTCCTTTTCTGCCATGCCTGGGACTCGGGACGGCTTGAAATGACCTCGTACGGTGTCATGAAATGGCTTAAAACAGGCATGTCCCAACTTCGGCCCTCCAGATGTTTGGGACCACAACTCCCACAGTCCTTTGCCATTGGCAAGCTGAGCTTAGAATTCTGGGACTTGCGGTCCAAATTTTGGGCATGCCTGGCTTAAAATGTCCAGCGATGAAACAAAAGGTAGAAGCGTCCCAGTGAAAGAAAAGCACTATACCTGTCATCCAGTGAATAGCTGCTGGCAGAAGAATCAGGAGGAGGGAGCCAGGCAGCCTCCTTAGGGTCCCTGGGGGCTGGGGCTCAGTCGCTGAGAAATCTTTTTAAAACTCCTCCAAATCTTTGCGTGCTCGGGATTTTAGTAAAATATTCCACTCGTTTCCAGAGTCGACTGTGAAGTCAGAACCAAAACTCATACGTAAGCTGACAGCTGAGCATGAGAGAGATACAGCACTGGCAAGCGGTGGCAAAAGCCATATGTTTTCAGGCGGTAGGACGGCGGTGCTGGCCTCAGCTCCTGCCCCTCGGAACGGCCCGAGCAAGGAGGTTTCCGGAAGCCCTTGCTGCGAACGGAGAAGGCCTGCCTTCGTGATGTGACACGGCCGGCGTCTTTTGGCAACGGGAGGGCGACCGGCTTCCTCTGGCGGATTCACGGGTGGGTGGGTGAGTGAGGGAGAAGACAATCTGGTGTGTCGGAATCAGGAATAGAGGGGGTGTACCTGGGCCGCCGGGGTTCTCGGAAGTCTTTGACCGAATGTGGCCCATGACCGTTTCGCTCGCCAAATGCCATCCATTACCAAAGCCCGACCGGAAGCGCCCAAACCGGAAGCCGACCGAAGATCTTGGATCAAACCATCCCCCGGACGGACGGACGGCAGCCCACCTGGTCTTGGGGGGTACCACTGCTGCCCTGCACCCAGGTGCTGCCTCCGGCCCCCTTTCCCCACAGATGGGGAGCTGGCCTTGGAACTTCCCATCCGCTGTCGGGGAGCAGGGCAGTTTGGGCGTCGGGATGAGTCGGGTGGCTCCTTGGGTCTTCAACAGGCTCTCAGACATGGTCCAGAAAAGTAGCCCCCCTGAACTCAGTGTAATCATGAACCCAGCGGGGGTTTCTCCCTCGCATGAGACCTTCCTTCAGTTTTGCATTGGGGCGGTCACTCATGGTACACGTGCGTTCATCTCTGCAGCCTTTCCATGGAACAGAAGTTGGACAAGTTGTCTGAGGTGGCCCAATTCCAGCCAATGAAATTCCTCCCTCCCCAACCCTTAAAATGCTGGTTTTTTTCCAGCAAACGAGGACACAAGGGTGATGTTCCGATGATTGTTGGGCTGGGAACGACCCTGTTTGATAGAGGTGTTTAATTCGGAGTTTGAAATTTTTTGAACTGGTACAAATTTTTTTTTAAAAAGGATCTCTACCCCTTAAACTGGAAATCAGTGAAAAGCTTCACAATGTGTTAAGTCGGTCTTACTGTCTGCATACTTGCTGGTTGGGGGCAGAGGTGGGTAATTTTTATTTTTTATTTTTTATTTTTAAATTTCCCGGACAAAGGCTTTTCCATCTCAGGGTTTGAGATGCTAAGCATTTGTCCATGGCAACTTTAGGTAATTGGGAGCAGTCGATAGATTAATTAAAGGCATGGACAGCTTGGAAGACGTAGAGGGCATCCTTTTAAAGAATACAGTTGTAAGCCTTTGATGGATCGGGATGCCAGAGATTCAGCGAGTCTGTGGGGAAAAGTCAGGTCCGTACGCCAGTGGACAGATAGAGGCACGCAAGCCTCTTATGATCCTGCGGCCCTCTTGCGTCCCCCAATCTGTGGAATCTCATGATATCATTATAATCCTGGTCCATATTTTAGTCTTATCGTTTGACGTGTGTTGTTAAGTACCCCAACAGTCTTTGAAATTGGAAGAACTAATACTTTTTAAAGTAAGCACACAGCCTGGAGTTGCGTGACCCACCCAACCCCAAGCCCGCTCTTGGTCTAGCAACTGTGCCAAATCTTCCCAGGGAGGCAGCGCTAGCCAGTTTGCTTAACCGTGCGGCGTTGCCAGGAAACAGGCTTATTATACCAAGTGATATCTTTTCATCCATCAAAAGTTGACCCTCCCCACCCCCATCTGCTTTTTTTTTTGTATGTTTGAGGACTGGAGGATCAAACCCCTCTGCTTCCTCTCCCCTTGTTGTTATTAATAGCTTGTGAGCTGAGTATACGACGGATTGGGGCAGCGGAGCAGCTCTCTCATATGAGCAAGGAATCCATTCATTATAAATAAATCCTGATTTATTAGGGCTTCAGCAGGGGAGTTTAAAAAATCAGATATGCATTTGAGAACATATCAAGGGGAAAGCAGAGATGCTTCAGGCCTTGTCTACAGAATGACCAGTCTCCATGGGAGGGGGAAATGGAACCTAGCATCCTAAAACTTGCATTATTTAAAAAAGAAATACCACGGATGTTTCAGGAGCCACAAGAACTAAGAGAGGATACTGTTGTTCAGTTTTTTGCCCTTGCAGAATCCACACTGATTTTGTTCTAACACACTTTTTTTTATTTAGACAACTTCCATTAAATTAAAAAGAAGAAAGGGCATTTTTCTAGGCTATAACTGTCCCCCCGAAGCCTTGTGCCTGTGGACTGGCTGCTTTGTGGGTGATGAGAATTGTAGTCCAGCAGGATAAGGAGGCGAGTGGAACAGTTCCTTGGTGCATGGGTGTTAATCCTAAATCCTGTAAGGTGGTGGTGCCCCTTCTCCAGAGCAGGGTTAGGGAACTTTCATCCCTTGGTATGTTTTGGACCTGAGCTCCCAGCCACCCCAAACCATGTGAAGGCCACAACTTCCCCACCTCTGATCTGTTGGTTGCACTACTTGGAGGTGGTGTCTGGTTTTCCCAAGCGAGGGGTGGATGAGAAAAGGACCACTATCTCCTTATACTTTCTGTCCTATGCTTGTTTTGAGAGTTTTTTTCTGTGTCTTTCTGGCTTTTCTCTCTCTCCTCCTCCTCCTCCTCCTCCTCCTCCTCCTCTTCCCTGTTCTGTCTGTCCGTCTTCTACACGCTTTCTCCTCTTTCTCCTTCAGGACTACGAGAGCAAGCTCCAGGCCTTGCAGAAGCAGGTGGAGACCCGGTCGTTGGCAGCCGAGACCACAGAGGAGGAGGAGGAAGAGGAGGAGGAGGAGGGTGAGTTCTGGGTTGAGATCAGCGCAGGCGGCGAGAGAGGAGGTGGCTGCAGCACTTTGGCAAAGTCTTGCGGGAAGCCCCTGTCCCTGTTTGATGCAGATCGAGATGCCTTTCACCGCAGTAACACAGCATCATTGCTGCATTCGATCCAAAGTCAAATTTAAGTTTATCTACCCTTTACGATTGTAGCAGTTTGACCTTGCTTTAATGGCCGCGTTCCTGTTGCATAGAAGTCTGGGATTTGTAGTTTTGTGCAGGGCCAGTCAAAGGACCTTCCACTTAAAACAGGCATGACCAAACTTCGGCCCGCCAGATGTTTTGGACCACAACTCCCACAGTCCTTTGCCATTGGCCATCTAAGCTTAGAATTCTGGGAGTTGTGGTCCAAAACATCAGGAGGGCCAAAAATTTGGTCATGCTTGGACTTAAAAGGCGCTGCTGATCAATTTGTGCACCGCTGTGCATGGATGCCTCCGTAAGATCATGCTTCCAAGCGGACACGGGCACGCATGCAGTGCGCGCTTTGGAAATATTTCCAAATCACGGTTTATGCAGTGGGCGTAACAACCAGGAGTGGCGTCAGTGGGGTCACTTCAGTGCTGGCTGTCTCTCTTGGGTGAGGTTTATTGCGGAAAGGCTACTTGTTTTGGGCTTCTGTGGCCCTCCTGCCCCTGGGTCGAGGGCGGCCCCATGACACCAAGCAACCCCGAGCCGTCTCCGTTCCTCTCGCAGTGCCCTGGACTCAGCGGGAGTACGAGCTGGCCCAGTGGGCTTTCCGGAAGTGGAAATTCCACCAGTTTACTTCCTTACGGGATCAGCTGTGGGGCAACGCGGTCTACCTGAAAGAAGGCAACGCTATCAGCGTGGAGCTGAAAAAGAAGGTAGGGAGCCCCCCCCGGGGGTGCCATACTACCATGTTTCCCCGAAAATAAGACAGTGTCTTATATTAATTTTTGCTTCCAAAGATGCACTAGGTCTTATTTTCAGGGGATGTCTTATTTTTCCGTCAAGGAGAATACGGTACACATTTATTGTTATCTTATTATCAAGGAGGCCTTATTTTCGGGGGATGCCTTATATTTCAGCGAGAGGCAAAACTATAACTAGGTCTTATTTTCGGGGGATGTCTTATTTTCGGGGAAACAGGGTAGCACTCTTTCCTCCAGACTCCTTGAGGGTAACTCCTTCACTGTTCGTTTTGGGTCCTGACTCGGTAACGTCTCCTCCTTCCCCTTGGTCTCTGCCCAGGTGCAGTTCCAGTTCGTCTTGTTGACGGACACGCTTTACTCCCCGCTGCCCCCGGAACTCCTGCCCCCGGAGACGGAGAAGACGCGAGATGAGCCCCGGCCTTTCCCTCGGACGGTGGTGGCGGTGGAAGTGCAGGATCTGAAGAACGGAGCGACGCACTACTGGTCCCTGGAAAAGCTCAAGTATGTGGAGAGCGCCGGCGGGCACCGGCATCTCGTGGCCAACTGCCTTTCTGGGAAAACACTTGGATTCTCAAAATACGGGTGTCCTCTCTTTTCTCCCTTTGCAACCTGAAACGATGCCACGGAAGACAAGAGCGCTTAATTTAGTTCCTTTGGTCTTTTCCGCTCTTCTGGCAGGTGTCCCCCACATCTGGTGTGTGTGTGTGTGGCTGTGATTGCTGCACAGAAAGGAGGTTGCAGTCTCAGTCTGTGGGAAGGGGTCAGAGAGATTCCGGGTAAATTCTGGGTTCCAATCAGGGACCGATGAGAGTCTCCCCTAGATCTAAAGATCAGGATGGTTAGAAGAGTTGAGAGACGGTGAGGACCGTTTCTGATCTACCGCAAGGCACCTGAAGATCTGCCAGGGAGTCTGAGCCTGTCTTCTGCCCGACGGGGAAGCATCGGCCCTTGCAAAGATTTCTGGACTGCCAGAAGTCCCAGCCACAATGGCCAGTAGCAAGAGATTATGGAGCAGCCCTTCAAATAGGAGGCCAAGCCACAGTTTTCATAGAATCATAGACTCCTAGAGTTGGAAGAGACCTCGAGGGCCATCCAGTCCAACCCCCCTGCCATGCAGGAACCCCCATCCAAGTACCCCCAGCAGATGGCCATCCAGCCTCGGTTTAAAAACCTCCCAAGAAGGAGACTGCACCACCCTCCGTGCAAAACACTGATCCGGGCAGTTTACAGCAAATCATAAAGCACCGCAACAAAGAAATTACAGTGGTACCTTGTATAAAGGAATTAATTCGTTCCAAATGAAATTCTGCTAAGCAAATTTTCCTTTATACCAGGCATGTCCAAACTTCGGACCTCCTGATGTTTTGGACCACAATTCCCAGAATTCTAAGCTTAGTTTGCCAATGACAAAGGACTGTGGGAGCTGCTGTCCAAAACATCTGCAGGGCCAAAGTTTGGACATGCCTGCTTTATACAAATTTCCCATAGGAATGCCTTGAAAACAGAGTAAACCCTCATCGCGACCATGTTTATGTTGTACAGATTCACCTCATAGGCGATTCTGTTAAGCAAATTTCCCCTATCTCTGGAATTTTTTATGTTGTACAGATTCTATGTTATACAAGCTGTTTGTTATATGAGGGTCCACTGTACAATAAAACCAACCAATAACCAGAGGTGTACCAGACTTGGGAAGGAAAGCAGGTTTCAACTCATTTCACTTGGTCTGGTTGAGCGTTGATTTCTCTCATTAATTCCCCCCCCCCACACAAACACACTTTATTTTTTTAAAATTGGCTCACAGGCAGAGGTTGGAGCTGATGAGGGAGATGTATGACCGCGCAGGAGAGATGGCCTCCGGCACCCAGGAAGAAGGGGAGAGCACCATGACTGGGAGCGACCCTTTCTACGACCGTTTCCATTGGTTCAAACTGGTTGGCAGGTAGGTGGCGGCAGGCTCCGGTTGGTCCATGGATGTCAAGCTGACACACAGCACCGTTTGGATGTCCAAGAGAGGGATTTATACGTCCCGTTTGGGGTGATCTCAGAGTTTCCAAAACTGATGCTTAGGTGCCGCGATTGCCATCATCTGGGGTGGGGGTGGGGGGGACACCCAGGACTAGAATGGGTCGAGTCAGACTGGATTCCCAGGGTAAAATTTCTTCCTGCACCGTTGTTTAGTTGTCCCGTTATATGGAGTTCACTCTCAGGGGGCTTCCCGGTGCGCCTTCCTATGTGAAATCGCCCTGCTTCCTTGGTGCCGTTTTCGAGGTCTGTTTGAAAACGGGAACCAGTTGGCCGCTCGTGATTGGCTAGGCCGCTTGATTCCCCAGGGTGGTGTCGTTGGTAGCGTGATGGATTTGGGAATCTGGAGAGCAGGGTCCGAATCCCCACTGGGCCGTGAAAGACACTCATTGCGGGGGTGGAGCTGTTAAGGCCACTCCTTAAATATCCCACTTAACTTGAAAACCTGATCAGGGTCCCTCAAAGGCTGTGGTCACACCTAGGTTTCAATCCTGATCTTCTGAAGGTCTGGCTTTTTTTCCTCTTTGTCCCATCACATGATTGAATAACCACACCAAGAGTTCTCAGTCAAAAGCTGGTGTTTTTTTTTTAATTTTAAAGTGCAGTTCAGCCCCCTTGGCCAGCAGGTGGCGCTAGCGTTTGAAAAAAAAAACGGACCACTTTGCTGGGGGAAATTAATGCTTGTAGGACCGGATAGAGCTTCCTGTTTCTCCGAAGGTGAAAATAAATTTAAAAAAAAACACAGCCCATCGGCCCCAGGAATAGCCAAAAAAAGAAAGAAAAAGAAACCCGGATCATCAGCGTGGTCCCACGCCGTCTGCCTCCTTAAAAGCTGGATTTTCAAAGCGAGGCAAAAAATTCTCTACCTCGTAGGTGAGTCACAGAAACCTTGCTTAAGGGATCATTACCGGGTTTTCTTTTTTTTTTTTTTTTTTTTTCAAAAAGCCCGGTGGCCGTGGGGACGGCATTTTTGGACTCGGTTTATTTAGTAATTTAAGCTGCTTTTAAAGGGACGTGGGACCGAGCCCAAAATTTGTCAGTTCCAGCTCGACAGCTCACGGCACACAAACATGAAAGTAGGCACTCATAATCTATGCCTCTATCAAAAGTGCAGTGTTGGATCCATCTCTTCCCACCTGCATCCCCGTCAGCAGCCAGTACTGAAGTAACACTAAGGTGTACGTTCTCCCTTGTGAGCTTGTGATTTGTACATGAGACTGGAGTGAAGCAGGTTAAATTTCAGTTGGGGGGAACGCTTATTGGGGTGGTGGAGTGGGGGTTTCTGGCAGATGGAAATTCCCGTGGTCTGCCTTTCCGCTGCTTCCGTTCGTGAGGGATTGAGGCTCAGTGTTTTGATTCCCATTGACAGCAAACCATTCCCGTGCCAGGGCACAAATGGTCTTGCCGTGATTCCGTCTGTGTTCCTTTGTTTTCTTTTGCTCAGTCGCTCTTTCCGCGTAGCCGTCGAGGGTCTCGACAGGAGCTCGAAGGAGAGGAGAAGACAGGAGGGCTAGTGGCTTTTCCAGAGGCCCCAGGACTTATTTCGTTTTCCTAAAATGCCCATTTTTTTTTTGCCCCATATTTCTGGACCATAGCCCATCCGGCAGCAGCTGGGTGGAGAAAAATATAAATGACGGCCGCCACCACCGCAACAAACAGTTGAACGTAAAGCAGGCACGTCCAAACTTCGGCCCACCAGATGTTTTGGACCCCAACTCCCACAGTCCTTTGCCACTGGAAATACAGGCTTGGGATTCTGGGAGTTGGGGTCCAAAACATCAGGAGGGCCGAAGTTTGGTCATGCCTGACATAAAGTTTTTAAAAAATCAAGAGTCTCCAAGCTGGTCGAGAAAAAGTGTTTTCACGCAGCGTTCAGAAGGGATCCCAGGCATTATTTGGTCTTAAGCCCTTAACCGTGTGGAAATACACACCTTTTTCCCTTGATGGCCCTTCAGCTTCTCTGTGGCGGGAAGTCCTTCCCACTGTCCTGCAGCTCTTCCTCACCTTGAGCCAGAGTCTCCCTTCTTCTTTGGTCCTTCTGGGTTTTCTCTCGGATCCAACGCAAGGAGGGGACTGCTTGTCGGGCATCGCCCGTGCGTCCGAGCGGCGGAGGGAAAGCCTTGCGAGCCGACTTGGCCTCCCCTGCCCTCCAGGGGTGCAGAACCCTCCTGCTTTACCTGGCCCTTTCGTTTCCGCAGAAGACACCGCAGGGTTTTTCTCGCCCGAAGGCAGAAACCTAGACCTAGCATGCCGGCCATCACAGGGTGGCGCCTGGAGCCCAACACGAGGATCTAAAAATAGCCGTGTGCGTCAGTGTCGTTCGTTATGGAGTGTGTCTTCCTTCTGAAGTCCTCCTTCCTCTTTCAAATCTCGGATCCATCCCCACCATCCCGGTTCCCTGAGCCTCCTCCTTGCATCCCACCCATCCCGGTCCTTGCTTGGAAAGTGGACGCCCGCGGGCTGTGAGCTGGGATGCTGCCCGCAGGACCGCCTTTGTTGAGTGAAGCTATTCCTTTCTCTCTCCTCCTCCTCCTCCTCCTCCTCCTCCTCCTTTTCTTCTTCCTCTTCCTCCTCCTTCTCTTCCCTTGCCGGGCTAATCAAAAAGTGTTCCGTTCACCGATATGTCTAGCTCCCCCATTTTCCACGGCTGCGTCAACGAGCGCCTGGCGGACCGCACGCCCTCCCCCACCTTCTCCACGGCCGACTCCGACCTCACCGAGCTGGCCGACGAGCAGGAGGACCAGCTGGAGGACTTTGACGACGACGAGGCCTTCGTGGACGATGCCGGCTCCGACGCGGGGACCGAGGAGGGATCGGACCTCTTCAATGACGGGCACGACCCGTTTTACGACCGGTCCCCTTGGTTCATTTTGGTGGGAAGGTTGGTGAGGTTCATACACGCGCGCACACAGAAGCACGCAATGCTTTGGCCTGTAGCTCTGTTGAGTCCCATATGGCATGGCCAGCATATAATTCCAAACTCCTGGGTGCGCCGGCCCTGCTGTAGGCCGTGTGGGTTAACCTGGCCTCCACCCACAGTTCTCCCTGGGCTGTGACGTCAGCACGTCATCTGCCTGTCTTGTGTACCTAGAAGAAAGTCCGAGTTCTGCTTCCCAAGCTTAGTTAAGACCCTAAGAAGAGCCCTGCTGGATCAGGCCAAAGGCCCATCTAGTCCAGCTTCCTGTATCTCAACAGTGGCCCCACCAGATGCGTCTGGGAGCGCACGAGACTAGATCTCTGTCTCCTGATACCACTCCCCCTGCATCTGGCCCTTGAGGTACCCCGGTTTTAAGCCTGGAGATGACACGTCTCCATCATGGTTTGTCACCTGGGATGGACTTTTCCTCCAGGAATTTGTTTTGTCAACCCTCACGGACCGCTGTTTCCGATTCTGACTTTTGTTCCTAATCGGTTGCCGTGGTTTGTCAGTTCTGAGGTCCCGTTAAACCCCGGTGAAGCTTCCTTAGCCGTTACGACGGGAGACCCTGTCTGAGTGGAACCATTGTGTCTTTCGTCACCGAGAGATTAACCAGGCAGGAAACGGGCCGTGTTCAGGATCACCCCTACTCAACGGGAGCTGGTGTGGTCGGAATGCGCGTCCTGGATGAGCCAGCCCAGGGGTGAAAGAATTGTAGTCCAGACAGAACGGGTTCATTATTGAATGACAAAGGTCAGGTGTGGAAATGGGCCCCAAAGAAGGCAGGCCTGGACCTGCTTAGATGTCCAACCCACTGCAAGCAGGTTTTCCTGCAGGTTTGGGGCTTTGGGGAACGAGGCAATCTAACCCCCAGCCACCAACCTCAGCTGCTGTTTCCAGCAGAGCACAGTTGCAGGCTCTGCAGAACGTCCGTCCCTCTCCAAGGCCTGAGGGTTCTCCGAAGCCTTATTGACAAACCCCACGCCGCGCGGGCCTCGAGAAGGTCACTAGGAAGCCTCGCAGTGGTTCCTTGCAGCCCAGCCCAGCTAGTTGGATCTGTGGGTTTGCTGCCCTCTGGCGGCTCCAAGCCAAAGAGCGAGTCCCTGACTTCAGCTCTTTTCAGCTTCCGGGGCTGCCCATCGGTTTTTCTGCTCATCGTCAACCAGGAGCTAGGCAGTTTCCCCCCTCAAATCTTTGCCGTGGTGTTGCATTGATCTAAAGAAAACAAAACACCACCCCGTTCATTTCCTTGAGTTCCGTTTGTCGCGCCACTGCATTTTGCATTCGTTTTTGTTTGTCATTTGGTTTGGTTTTTGTATGCATTGACCTCAACCATCTTTCTGCTAACGTAGCTCCCCTCCCGCCACCCTTTTTCAGTCTGCTGCTGCTGCTGCGTGGTGTGAAGGAGCACTCGATTTGCCCGTCTTTCCCCGCGTTCGAGTGGGCGGGTAAAAGAAACAGCGCCGTCTGGTTGCGGAATAATCTCTGGAATTCACCGCGGCAGGACGTGACGATAATTTATTCTTGGAAGCCAAGGCTGGGAACTTGGCTTAACCGTCCTTCCTTCCCTCCTCTTTGACTGCCTAGGGCAGTGATGGCGAACCTTTGGCCCTCCAGATGTTTTGGGACCACAACTCCCACAGTCCTTTGTCATTGGCAATACAGTTAGGAATTGTGGGAGTTGTGGTCCAAAACATCTGGAGTGCCGAACGTTCGCCACCACTGGCCTAGGGTAGTGCTTCCCCACCTTGGGTCTCCAGCTGTTCTTGGACTCCAACTCCCAGAAGTCCTGGCCGGCGCAGCTCATGGCGAGGCCTTATGGGAGATTTAGTCCCAGAACAGCTGATGGGTGTTGCATCTGACAACCTCCCCAACCTTGCCGTCAGGGGCTCTGAAAACGGCGTTCTGCAAACGTGTGGAAGTTAACAGGCACCGGTAGCCATTGACGATCGTAACGATGTGGAACGCCCACGTTCGGAGGCAGTCTCAGATGCTGGGAGGCCGAGACGCCGCGCCCGTTGCAGCACGGCCCAGGAAGGTGGCCAACATGTAAGGAATAACGGATGACACTGCAGCCACAGTGCAACTGCTTAGAAACGCCAGTGAGGTGTCAGCAGAATTTGGGAAATACCAAAACAAAGAAGCAGAAGCAGAAGGAGGGTTCCTCTCTCACCGGAACATGGACGGAGGTGATACAAACTGCACTTAACCACAGATGGGAGCCCTCTGCTTGCCTGTGATTCCGCACCTCACTGGAGAAAACCTGTCCCCGTCGTTTTAACAAAGAAAGCAAGCTCGACACAGAAAGTGTCCTCTTTGGTGCGTTAAAGAGTGTTGGAGGGACACTGTCTTAAATTGGGGAGAAATGTCATGCGCGGAGGGGACTTGGGAAAAGCGAACCCGGAAAATGGTGCGAGAAGGCATGGCTTTGGGCCTTTTCCACTGCTTTAAGAAGCATCTGAATGAAACCTTCTGCTCTTTTCCTTCTTGGGAGTTTTTTTTTTTTTTTAACAACCCCTGCTTGAATCTGCAACCTGCGACCGCCTGCGTTGGGAAGTAAAACAAAGTCCTAGCTTTCTAACAGAGCAATGATGCCTTTAAAAGAGTACAGACAAGTGGACAGAAGGGCCCCGGTCTCTCCTCAAGGCACTTAAGTTTCCTTACCAGCCTAATAAGTCGTGTGTATCACATCTGAGCAGACTGAAAAAAGGAATTAAACATTTTTTTTTATTTCATTGAGCGCTGACTTGCAGCTCTTTCTGTTCATATTTTCATTTTTCATTTCGGCCGATAGTGCTTTATTAATCTTATTTCGTTTATACTTCCATTTGTCTGCATTTTTTGTTTTGTTACTCAATATGTATATTTTAACCACTTGAGCTTACATTTTGACGTGCCTCACCTCCTCTTCATTTCAGGAATCTTCCATCTGTTAGGGCGAGGGGGCGGATCAGCCTTGATAATAACTAGGTTCAAGATACTAGTCCACATTTTAACTCCTCGTGTTTTTCCTAAGCATTCATATCAGTGTGTGACTGTGATTAATCATTAATTAGTAAGAAAGGTTCCTTCCTTGGTTTTGCCTTGGCTGTAATAAAATTAGGGTGGCAGGAATAGGAAACCACTTCCATCCTTAGTAAGTTACACAAGCTTCTCCTGCCGCTCCCACAATCTGGATTCAGATTCTGTCCTGCTGCAGGGACTGGCTCTCCCTGTGTAATTCCAATTCTATAAAAAGTATATTTTGCTTCAGCAACTCTGCTGGAAAAAAAATCTTGCCACTGTGGGTTCCCTGGGCCTCCAGACCACAAACTCCATGACCTTTCAGACATTGTAGGGAAGACATTTGGGCATGGAAAAGAAAGGAACGTGTAAATCAGGCATGCCCAAACTTTGGCCTTCCAGATGTTTTGGACCGCAACTCCCACAGTCCTTTGCCATTGGAAATACAGGCTTAGAATTCTGGGAGTTGTGGTCCAAAACATCAGGAGGGCCGAAGTTTGGACATGCCTGATGTAAATCACACCCAAGGGCTGCCATCTCTGCAGAGAAATATGCCAGAGGGGAATTAAGTCACTTCCTTTGCAAAGACCTGAGCAAAAGGCACTTAGATCGTTAATGATGATTTCCAGAGTCCTCTTTGGTAAACCCACATCGAGGGGTTTAACTCATTGCCGGCGAGCTCTTAGTAGCGATTTTATACATTTCCATATATCTGAGCTGTGCCCATGCTGAGTGATCCATGCTGGGCCAGCACTCCGGGCCAGAGATAGATCAGACATGATCTCCATTTTTAGGTGGTCAGTTGTGGGCCTTGAGATGTAAGGGACCACACTGTGGGTTTCTTAGTTCATAACCTCTCTTTCCTTTCTCCCGTCGTCCCCCTCCCTCAGGGCGTTTGTCTACCTGAGCAACCTCCTGTACCCAGTGCCACTCATCCACAGGGTGGCCGTGGTCAGCGAGAAGGGGGAGGTGCGTGGCTTCCTCCGCGTGGCTGTGCAAGCGATTGCCGGTAAGTGTCCTGCCTTTGCTCTGTGTGTGTGTGTGTGTGTGTGTGTGTGTGTGTGAGTGTGTGTGTGATCTTTTAAGGCCTCACGGTCTTTGGGACGACCGCTTCCCATCAGTTCCATCTGCCCTGTTTCCCCAAAAATAAGACCTCCCCAAAAAATAAGCCCTAGCAGGATTTCTATGCATTTGTTAAGTATAAACCCTACCCTGATAATAAGACCTAGTGATGGGCGTGGCTATGCTTGTGTGCAGGGCTGACATTCAAGCCTATTATACTTAATAAAAGTAAGACATCCCCTGAAAATAAGCCCTAGTGTGTCTTCTTGAGAAAAAAATAAATATAAGACAGTGTCTTATTTCCGGAGAAACACGGTAGCACAAGCAGGAGTCGAGGGGAGAGTCGGTGGGCGGGTGGTCTCCGTAAGAATCCCAGCCGGACAGTCTTTTAAATCTCAACCCACCGCGTGGCTGGCGGGAGAAGTTGGTCCCACTGGACCCCCCCCCCCCGGGCCACAATGTGTGGGTTGCTGGCCAGGAGGGGCCTCGCCACTGGCTTGCAGAGGCAATGGGCCAGTTTTCCTTCTCTCCAGAGACAAAAGTCGGAGAGGCATCCTGGTAGTCGTAAAATCATAATATGTGAAAAAGTCTGGGCCTGTTAAAAGTCTGTAGTGGCCCTGATAGAGGGCTGCCTGATCCCTGTTTGAAAACCATCTCCAGCTATTGGCCAGTGAAAGGCTGGTTTTGAGGAACTCGGAAGCTCCCCCCCTCCCCCCCCCCGAGAGGCGAGAGGAATATGCATCAGTATTTCATCCCTGTTGAATTGGGCCTTTCAAAAGTTTTGCTTTGCCTGTTTGTCTGTTTTTTTTCAGCGGACGAAGAAGCCCCCGACTATGGATCTGGGGTTCGACAGTCTGGCACGGCTAAGATCTCGTTTGATAATGAATACTTTAACAAGGTAAACCGAAGCCTTAATGGAGCCTTTCGGCCAGCACGTCCCGAGCGTTTTGAGTCTCTTCTTTCAGTCATAGGAAGAATGAAGACGTTCTAACGCTTTGTGTGTCTGTGTGTGTGTGCGTGATTCAGAATAACTTCTCGTCCGTGGCCATGACCCGCTCTGGATTGTCTTTGGAAGAGCTGAGGATCGTGGAAGGGCAGGGGCAAAGCTCAGAAGGCATCACCCCTCCGGAAGAAATCAACAGAATCAACGATCTGGGTAAGTCGGTCACAGGCAGCCATTTGACCAGGCGTGCCACCGGTGGATCTCGTGCGACCCTTCCACGAAGCATTTGTGCAAGTCACAGAGACGAATGGAGAACAGACACGGAGCTGAGTGTGAACAGGGTATTCTAGCGAATCCATATGCTATAGGTTGCAACGTGAGAGTGTCAAGTAGGACGTTTCATGGTTTAGATAGGAAGAGTTTATTATCTAAGGTAGTACTTTTATTATGCTGGCCTACTGTTGGAAGAGCTCCGTAGATTGGCTTGTACGTACATATGTTTAAAAAGGCAAGACCCACCGCTGCCCTTACCTTTGGCCTCTAAAAAAGCATAGATTGCAAAGGCAGGGGGGGAATGATGAAGAAGAGACTGTAGAACGGGATGAGTTGCCTCCGCTTGGTTGAAGAGCTGCTGGCATGGAGTGGAACCTCCCATATTTGGTGTGTGTCGAACTACTCAAGAAGGAATAGATCTGCATCTCAAAGGTGCCTGTGGCTAGGTCATTGCCTAGAGCAGGGATGTCCAAACTTCAGCCCTCCTGATGTTTTGGGCGACAACTCCCAGAAGTCCAAGCCTGTACTTCCAATGGCAAAGCACTGTGGGAGTTGTGGTCCAAAACATCTGGAGGGCCGAAGTTTGGACATGCCTGGCCTAAAGCCCTCCTGGCAAAAGAGTGAATCTCAAACCTTGCCCTTCTGCAAAAGGTGGTGCCAATGGTGTTTTGGAACCAGGGGGTGTGAACATCGCACTTTCAGATACGACTGGAGTGGGAAAGCTGGAAGTGCTTTTTGGAGCAACTCCCGTAGGGAGGAAATCCACGTGGCTGGGATTTCCTGACCGGTGGCCCCCTCGGAGAAGTGTCAGATAGTCCTCTTCTCCCACCCTGCAGATCTGAAGTCCGGCACCCTGCTGGATGGCAAGATCCCCACGGAAGGCTTTGCAGAAGAGCTTGGAGGCCACCTGAAGCTGGGCAGCGTGTTCACCTTCCGGGTGACGGTGCTCCAAGCCAGCGGGATCCTCCCGGAATACGCCGACATCTTCTGCCAGTTCAAGTAAGCCCCCCCCCCCCGGAGCCCAAACCGTACAGATTGGGTTCTCCGTTTGTTTATAGGGAGAGCGGGAGTCGAGAGCCACGCTCTGGGTGTCCTCGAGCATAAAAGTGCAGGTGGAACACCTCCCATTGTTCCAAATCGGCCTTGCCAATAGACAGGGATGATGGGTGCATTGGTCCAGGGGGAAAAAAACCACACACCAGGTCTGCAGTTCATCCCCCTCCCCTCGCTCCCGCCCGAAAGCGTCTGGGTGTCCGATGAGGAAGGCGCTTGCAGTAAATGCCGCCATGTCCAGCTGGATCCTCCTCCTCCTCCTCCTCCTCTCCCTAGCTTCCTGCATCGACACGATGAAGCTTTCTCGACGGAGCCTCTGAAAAACAACGGCCGAGGGACGCCGCTGGGCTTTTATCATGTCCAGAACGTAAGTAGTGGAAGGAGGAGGCGGCAGATGCTGTTTTTTGTGGAATCGTGAGGACGGGGAGTCAGCTTTCAAGTGAGAAAGCAAGGGAGGGGTGGAGCGGGGAAGATGGCGACCGAGATTGTAGTTCATCTGGACGCCCGCCGATATTCCTCAACACTTAAGAGCTGCCCATCTCTTCGGGGCACCTTTGGCTGGGACAATCCGGGGGGCGGGGGGTGTTAATACCTGCGGTTCTGCGGCTGAACCGGGGCCTTTGGTCTCCCCCGCCAGATTTCGGTGGAAGTGACCGAGTCCTTTGTGGAGTACATCAAGTCAAAGCCGATCGTGTTCGAAGTCTTTGGACATTACCAGCAACACCCGCTCCATCATCAAGGGCAGGATCTCAACAGGTAGCCCTTCTCCCGGCACGGCCGCTCTCGCCCCTTCGAATCGGCCTTTTGAGGCCATAAAGGAGGATCTGACGGCCAAGGGGGGGGGGGAGGAGAGGCCCTTAGTGGGTGTTGTGTTAGAGCGTTCCAGCGCGGTGGGGTTTGAGCGTTCCTTGGCGGTACTTGACCTTCTGAAGCAGTGCCTTCCCAACTTTAGGTCCGCAGCCAGATGTCCTTGGACTCCAAACTCCCCGAAGCGTTTGCCAGTGGGCTCTGCTGGCCAAGATTTCCCAGAGTTGTGGTCCAAGAACATCTGGGGACCCAAGCTTGGAAGTCACGGGCCTAGAGAGAAGCTAGGAAAGAGGAGTGTGACTGTAGCTCCCTCGGTCCTGCATGGTTTCATTGGGTTTAATTATTGCAATGGGAAGAACCAACACACACACAGAGTCCAGGAGATTAACTTGCCTCCTTCCTCTGCAGCCCCCCGCAGCCGTCCCGGCGCTACTTCCCTCCTCCCATGCCGCTCTCCAAGCCAGGTAAGGGTGTCTTTTCCCCCCCCTCTCTCTCTCTCTCTCTCTCTCTCTCTCCTCCTCCTCCTCCTCCTCCTTGGAGTGCCCGTAAAAATGAACCCCGAGGAAAACAAACAGGAGATGCAGGGCCTTTTCTGAAACCCTTTCCCCAGCTTCGGAAGCGGCAACTTCCTGGCGCTTGCCCCTGGCCCTGCCCCCAAATGGACAGCGGTCCACCTGCCCTCGCCTGCGCCTGCACGAATGCCCGGTCCCTTTGGCCTCGGAAGGGGTGGGAGATGGCGGGGGGGGGGAGAGACCAGCGGAGACACCCCTCTCTCGGTGGGTTGCCTGGACCCTGTATCCCCAAAGCGTGGGCTTCTCGTGACAGTCCTGGGGAGGGCTCCGTCCCCTTGGGTTGAACCCCTGAGCAGAGAAGGACCGGATGGGGATTTGCGGGGCTGGAGGAAAGGTTGGACTTGTCCTTCTCCTAGCACGTGGCTCGGTCCATTTGTGGGACTGCTCTCTCCTCCTTGCGCCTAAACTCTGCTCCTCCATTTTTCAGTGATGCTCATGACCCCCCCACACACCCCAAGCCTGCTGCAGCATCCCTTTGGTTTTCTTCATTTTGTTTCCAGTGGTGCATGTTGAAATTCTTCTGTTATTTTCTTCTTCTTCTTCTTCTTCTTCTTCTTCTTCCTCTTCTTCTGTTTTCTCTCCTTCTCCTCTGCCCCATCCAATCTACATCCATTCTATCCCCTTTTTTTCTGGTTTCTCCTTCTTGTTTGACCATTCCTTGCTTGCCTCGCCTCATTCACCCTACCACGTCCCCTATCTTCACCCACCCCACCGCCCACCGCCCCCGGTCTTTTTCATCCTCCCGCTCCTTCTTTCCCAGACCATGAGAGAAAAATTGAGTTGGTCAGGTATCTCATGTCTGGCTATGTAAACGTGCATGTCCTGAACACGGTCTCGGAGCATGCCAGCCTGCTTGCCTCCTCCGCCGTGGCAGCTTTCCAGGACGGGCCCGACCAGCTGCCGCCATTTCTCTTTCTGCCCATGCCCAGCTGTCAGACCGAGCGGTTCCCCAAACGAGATGGTTAGTAACCGTGCCCCGTGTGCAGTAGATCTAGGAACACCTTCTCCTTGTCATCCTCAACGTCTCTCCGGATATCCTCGGCCCTTTGGCTGCCGTCGCGCTCCAGGCAACTGTCTTCTGCTGTTTTGGGGTAGAATCTGGAAGTTGAGTCGTGGCTACTGGCTTTTTTCTTGAGAGAGAGAAACGTTTTGCTGCTCATCCAAACAGCTTCCTCGGTCTGAATATAGCTAGTGCGAGTCCTCCATCTTATAGTCCGCTTTGACCTCTTGTCACCACCCTGGTCTGAAATAGGCTCATAAAATGGACAATGGCCTGAATAGAGGTCTCGCACTAGCTGTATTCCGACTG
Source organism: Phrynocephalus guinanensis (assembly GCA_037367245.1). Classification (NCBI taxonomy): domain Eukaryota; kingdom Metazoa; phylum Chordata; class Lepidosauria; order Squamata; family Agamidae; genus Phrynocephalus; species Phrynocephalus guinanensis. The sequence continues at coordinate 2,449,826 of CM074753.1, read as the reverse complement.
ATGGAGCTGTTTGGATGAGCAGCGAAACGTTTCTCTCTGAAGAAAAAGACGTCCAGTAGCCACGACTCAACTTCCAGATAAACTCACCTGGATGACTGAGAAGCTTCACAGACATTTAGAAGCACCTTGTAGCTCTTAACAGGCTTGGGAGTCTTCCGTTAATGGCCGTCTCGCATTTCGGCCTGTGGACGTTGGTTTATGTTCTGGTTTTATCCCAAAACTGCATCAGAAAGTTCCTCAGTTAGATGAAATAGGAAGCTCGGGGCTAGGAAAGGTTTATCCCTCCAGATGTTTGTTGAATTAATTTCCTCTCCGTTCCCCTCTAATTGGGGTTGATGTTGGGGCATCATCGTTATCCCCCATTATTGGGTCCTTTTCCAAGGAGAAAGGCAGGGTAAAAATATTCAAAAATAAAATGATGGGATCTTGTGTTTTATCAACACCGGGAAGGTGTCAGATGTCCCTTCCCTGCTAGGAGTTAACTGAAGACTTCCTGCTGGAGTAAACGGAAGACGTCCTCCCGGTCTGAGAGCAGGGTGGCTCTAGGAGCGCCCGGGACGGCACAATTGCTGGGCCTTTCCAGGAAATCTGCGTTGTATGGGATCCCGATGAGGATCCTAAACATCCTTTTGTTTTTCTTTTTGAAAGAAAGTGTCTCCCTGTAGCGTATAGGGATGGCATTTAACACACGGGCGTGCCTTTTATTACAATGAGTTCAATAACGGGACCTCTCTTTTCCGCCCCAACTTCTAGTCCCAGCTACCAAGCTTAACACGATGAGCAAGCCTAATTTGGGACAGAGCGTGACCAAGTACGATCTCCTGGTCTGGTTTGAAATCAGCGAGTTGGAGCCGACCGGAGAGTAAGTGCCGGCCTCGTTCTCCCCACCTCGGGCGGGCGGGTCAGGGTCAGGGTCAGGGTTAAGGTTAGGGTGCTCTCAATCAGCAAGGGTGGGCACGAGAGATGCACCACTCCTGCAGACTGTAAGATGGGGCCCGCTGGTGTATCTCCCTGGGAGACCTTCCACAGTGGAGGGTGGGCTGTTCTGAAGAGCAAATCTTGGGAGGAATGATTGACAGACCTGGATGTGGGTAGCCCGGAGTTTGCGATACGCGTTTGGAAGGGCTTGCACTGGAAGCATTGAAGCAGACACTGGAAAGGCGGCAGAGGCAACTCAGATACCTTTTGAACCCTGCGTAGAGCCAGGGAGAGGCGAGAGGTGCGCCAAAATCCCGTCTTTAATGCTTCCAAAAATCAGGGTTTCTCCCCCATTTATATACTGCCCTGCTAGCGCTGAAGCACTCTTCCGCTTGATTTGCGGAGGATTTAAAACAAAGCTTGGCTACCCACCCCTAAAGGATAAACACGCGACCATCTCCATGATGATCTCTGGCCCTCTCCTGTCTCTGACGTGGGCCTCCACCTGTCTCTCCTCTGCAGATACATTCCTGCCATCGTTGACCACACGGGGGGCCTTCCTTGCCAGGGGACGTTTCTGCTTCACCAGGTACCTCGAGGCTTGGGTGGAGGTCGCCCCCCCCCCCCGGTTTCTGTGCGGAGGCCTGAAGGTTTGAGAAGCCCCTCTGTGGCTTCCAAGCGACTGGAGACGGAGACGGAGACAGAGGGCAGTGGAAGTAGGCCCTTCCTGACCGCAGGCCCCGGGTTTGTTCTGAGGGCGACTGAGGCTAACGCTTGCTTGGGTTCCTCCCCTGCCCCTCTTCCCCTCAGGGGATACAGCGCAGGATCACCGTCACCATCGTCCACGAGAAAGGCCACGAGCTGCATTGGAAGGACGTGAGGGAGCTGGTGGTGGGTACGTATTCCTCCCCGCTCTCTGAGGCCATTTCTCTCCTTCACTGTGAGCAACCACGGCAGGGAGGACTTGTTCGCCCCACTCTGAAGCGAGGACCCCAGGTTTGCCACGGGGCATGGGCCACGCCCCCTCCACTCTATTCTCTCTAATGTGCACCTGAATACGTGGCACGGTGTCACTCTGCGACGTTAAGGGTTTTCGGTCGGAGGAAACCATTTTAGGAGATGTGTAACTGATCCTTCCATCAGTACCCGTCCCCTTATTGATTCTTCCCTTGGTGGGAATCTCCGCCTGAACCCTCCTTGGCAGCAAAAACATGGCAAAATTGAGACCAGAGTACTCAGGGCATTTGTCTGTGCTTTATCTCTGCTGCGGATCCTGGTTCAGACCTGGAGATGGCAGCCTCATAGAATCGTAGAATAATGGCCAACAGGTCTACATCAAAGCAGATCAGACAGATGGTTCTCTAATGTTCTCTTGAACACCGAGCCCCGTAGCGCAGTGGTTCAATGCCTGTCCTGCAGGTAAAACTGTGCTCACGACCTGGGGTTCAATCCCTGATAGCAGCAGGCTCAAGGTTGACTCAGCCTTCCATCCTTCCGAGGTCGGTAAAACGAGTACCCAGCTTGCTTGAGGGTGTGGGAGGGGAATGTGCAGCCTGCATTACTGTAATTAAAAACTGTAAACCGCCCAGGGACTACTTGAAGTGGTATGGGGCGGTATAGAAGCAGAACACTTTAATAAGGTGCGCCGGAAGATTTAAGCATGCAGAGAAAAGGCAGCAGTAGGACTTGACGACCCCGATGTGAGATGGATCAGCTCCATAGCAGAAGCCACGAACTTGAGCTTGAGAGACTTGGGTAAAGTTCTCTTGAGGGTGACTCCTTCTAGTGGGGTGTGTTTTGATGATGTAAATAAGAACAGAATCAAACTTACTCGGAGGGGAAGTATTTAAGCAAATGTCCTAAATAAACAAAGAGGGTTCCTGTCAGAGGTATATTTAAGCTTTAAAAAGTGTGTGTGTGTGTGTGTGTGTGTGTGTGTGTGTGTGTGTGTGTGTGTGTGTGTGTGTGTGTGTGTGTGTGTGTGTGTGTGTTTGTTTGTTTTTTAACCCACCCACACTTTCAGGCCGTATCAGAAACAAACCAGAGGTTGACGAAGCCGCTGTCGACGCCATCCTGTCTCTGAACATCATCTCGGCCAAATACCTGAGGCTTTCACACAACTCTAACAGGTAACGGAGAACGTGGGTACGGGGGTTTTGCTGGAGCCTTCCGAATCCAACTTCCCGTGACCTCTTAAGGCTGTCCTACGTGACCGTTGGCCCTGCCCTCCAAAGCAGGGCAGAGTGGGGAGGGGGTCTCTCTCACACACCTCTTCCAGCTTAGCATTGGCAGGAATGGGATGTGTGTGTGTGTCTGCAGCAGTTTGACAGGAGCTGTAGAAGAAAAGCACCCCATTTGCGGGGGGGGGGCACAGACCTTTTACTTTTCTCTTTTGGAGACTCTGCTTCTTTCTAGTCCTTTCAGGGTCCCCCGTTGCAGCTCAGGGCCCCAAATTAGACTTCCTTCTGGAAACCTCTTTTCCCCCGACCTTGGGTCCCCGAGAGGTTCTTAGAACTACAACTCCCAGAGACCTTCGCCACAAGCAGGGCTGGCCGGGGGTTTCTGGGAGCTGTAGTCCAAGAACCTCTGGGAACCGCTGGTCTAGAGCGACGCTGAGTTAAGGACCCAGATTCCCTTTTGACGACCACAGCAGTCGCTTCCCAGGGATTTTGTCTTTCCTGTTTGGTGTCCCCGGGGCGCTCTGGGTCCCCTCCCTCAGCCTGGTAGCCCTGTTCTCCTCTCTTGTGGAGGTGGTGCTGCCCCCTCGGGTCACAGATCCAGTGCTTGGGTGCGAAACCCCTGAATTTCTTCCTTCAGGTCTCACTGGGACTCGGGGGTTGGCTCCTGTCCTCTGTGTGTGTGTGTTTGTGTGTCGAAATGTCCACAAATGGCAGGCACACCCTGCGCTCTCTGTGTTTGTCACATGCACTTGAGTTGCTGCTTAGCTGTCTCATCTCGTTTTGGGTTGTTGTTATTTTCCGGCGTCTGCTGCTTTCTCCCCCTCCCCCACTTTGGCTGTTCGCACTTTGGGCTGAACTAATGAAAGCTTTCTATGTCTTCACAGGCTCTTCCTTGATAAGGATATGCCTAGGTATTGTTCAGTTTGGTTCCTTTGCGCATAAAGACTCTTCCTCTAGAGACTGCTTTATGTCCCTTCCCGTAGTCAGCCTCGTGGAGTACCTGGTCTTCCTTTCACCCCGTGCCCGGGCGTTTGAAGATGCCTCATTCCGCTCATGAATGGAGCCACAAATGCCCGTGGAGTCCCTCTCTTCCTGGGACCACCTCACTTGATTGTCTGTAGTGTCTCTACGGTCTCTTTGCCCCTTCGTTATCTTTCCCCAGCACCAAACTCACTGTGCTCCTGAACCCTGTGTCCTTTGTATACCTGTTAGCCTAGAAACTCAGGGGTGAGGGTGGGCCCCAAATCTGTCGCGAAGGCACCCTGGAGGACTTCCTAACTTCTTCAATACAGTAGGACCCCCATATCCACTGATTCATTATCCACTGATTCAGTTATCCACAGTTGGCAGAGGATAAATAAATTCATAGCCGCAAAGCAAGCTACTGTCATAAAACAGCAGCCGTAAAGCAAGCTACCGTCACAAACAGCAGCTGTAAAGCAAGCTATTGTTGCAAAACAGCAGCTGTAAAGCAAGTTACTATCACAAAACAGCAGTTTTGGGGAACATTTTGACATTCTCTCTTATCCACGGTTTTCATTATCCACGGAAAGGCTTGGAACCAATCCCTAGCAGAAGATACTCGGGTCCTGCTGTACTAAATATCGATGCTGCCACAGGCTGACAAGAAACGGGGAGGGGGTCGTGGCGAGGGAGTGCGGCGCAAGACCTTGGAGGGTTTTTCTCTCTCTCTGCCTCCTGATCCACTTCTAAATTTTCCTCCCAAAACCTGGAGTTTAGATTGCCACATCAGCTAACGGCGTCCGTGCTTCTTTGCTGCATGTTCGCCCATTGTAGCATCTGTGTCATCTGGAATGAAATTTCAACAAGGTTCCTCCTGTTTTCCCTTTATGCCCCTCCTGATTCCCAACACCCCCCATCCCCCTTTGTCTCTTGTGTCTCTTTTCCTCTCTGCTTCAACCCCGGATTCTGTTTAGTTCGCCTCCTGCTGCTAATCTAGAAGTGTGCTGCTTCTGTTGACAATCTTAACTTCACCTGCGGCTTTTCTCCTGGGTTTATTGTCTCTCCCCACCCCCATAAACCTGCCCCAGGTTTAATTCTTTTAAAAAAAAAACTTTGCACCACTCTTCATTTCTTGGTTGAAGTCAATTGAGAGAGTGGTTTTAAGTCTCCAGAGTCTCGATCCAGATTTCAGGGGAGACCTCAGGGTGATTTGCAGCGGCTTGTCAGGGCCGGTTTGACTCCCAACTGCAGCGGCAAAATGATTCCTAAATTTGGAGTCCTTAAACAAGGAAGGTTTAGGACCACAGGCGACTGGGTTTGGTGGGGCTCACTTGTTTCCTCCCTCCAGTTCCAGGACTTGGAAAGAATACCTGAGCTCAGGGTTCTTCCACTCTTAAGTGTATCTGCCGTTTCCTCTAGCTTCCAGTTGGTACCACGTGGAAGGGTTGTTCTTTTCTTTTCGTTTTGTTTCTTAATGCCACAATTTGTGTGTCTTGCATCTCCAGCAAGGGGCAGACCTTAACAGGTCTCTCTCAAACTTTTGTCATCCTTTCTGGTCTGGGATTTCATCCTACCCTTACTTAAGTGGATGCTTATCCTGTGATGATGGTGGTAGCTGTGCACTTTGCGTGTGTGTATGTGTGTTGGGGGAACGATTCCAGAAATCCGACCGTTGATTTGTTTTAGCACATTTAGATAGCAACGGAAGGCTTCCTTTGAACTCTTTGGTGCATGTGTGGTCAAACAGTTCTGTTAAAGGCTGGAAGAACCCCAGAAGGGTACCTATGACCCGGTGCCTTTCAAAAGCCATCCCTGGGCCCGGGAGCTGCCAGGCGTGGAAGCTGGCTGCCCCCTTTTCTTAAGGATCCTAGTCCCTCGTGAGAGCCCTTCTTCAGGTTGCTGGAAAGAGCTTCCCTTAGAACGTGGCTGCCCCCTCTTTCTGTATCTTCAGCCCCAATGAATTCAGTTCTTTGCTGTGTCAGAGAGGGTGGTACACAACACCATGCGTTCTGCACAACCCTGAACATATCTGTGAGCTGAGAGAGAGCCTCTGGATTCTCCGTGTTCTGGTCCATGGCCCCTAGACAAAGGCACTCTTGACCCCCCCCCGACCTTTCTGAAAGCAAAAGGGAGAGTGGAAAGTTCCCGTTCAAAGCCGGAACGGACCTCACCTTTCTCCCTGAGTGGTTTACAGTGGTGCCCTTTTCTCTGTCGTTCGGGATCTTGGCCAAGGCGCTCTCTCTCTCTCTCTCTCTCTCTCTCTCTCGGTCTCTCTCTCTCCTGCCGTCCGCTACGGGGCCTTGTGGGGTTTGGGCCAGGGCTGACGGTCGGGTCTGCTTACCTCCAGGACCTTCTACCGCTTTGAGGCCGTCTGGGACAGCTCTCTCCACAACTCCCTCCTTTTGAACCGGGTGACGCCGTACAGAGAGAAGATCTACATGACCCTTTCGGCTTACCTGGAGGTTTGTGTGGGTTGCCTCTCCCCCCCCCGTCCCCCAACCCCCGGATGAGTTCTTTGTTTCCCAGAATCATCGGGAGGAATCTTCAGGGGTTTTTGGGCTGCCCTGTTAGAGTAATGGCACCAATAACTCCGTGGATGCGGTTTCCCCAAGAGTTACCATATATACTTGAGTATACGTCGACCCGAGTATAAGTCGGAGCCCCTAATTTAAACCCAAAAACTGGGAAAATTTATTGACTCAAGTATAAGCCTAGGGTGGGAAATGCAGCAGGGCCTGGCAACTCCTCCTTTGTGAGCTGGGTGTGTGTGTGTGATGTTTAAAATGACTTTTAGCCACCGAGGCAAGTGCTTGAGTTGGTGGCTAAAAGTCATTTTAAACATGGGTGGGGGGGGGGTCAGGAGAAGTGGCACACAATGTTTAAAATGACTTTTAGCCACCGACCCAAACTTGCCTCAGTGGCTAAAAGTATTGACCCGCATATAAGCCGAGGGCCCCTTTTTTCAGCCCAAAATTAGGGCTGAAAAACTAGGCTTATACTCGAGTATATACAGTACCTCCCATGGAGGCACTAAGACCCGATGGCCCAGGGGCTGCAGATTGAAGCCAGAAGTGCCTGTGTGTGGTTTTTTAAAAACAACAGACTGAGCCTGAAAGCTGGCACGACACTTAGAAGGCCTGCGCCCCGGTCTGTTGGCGGAGTTCAGGGGGATCAGGGAAAAACCCACCGATCGGCCCCTGGGCCCTTCGTCTTTTCCAGCTCGACCACTGCATCCAGCCGGCGGTCATCACCAAAGACGTCTGCATGGTCTTCTACTCGCGAGACGCCAAGATCTCGCCCCCTCGCTCCCTGCGCAGCCTCTTCGGCAGCGGCTATTCCAAATCCCCGGACTCGTAAGTGGGACGGCGCTGTTGAAAGAAAGGGCTCCCGGCGACTCCGGGGGGTGGGAGGGTGGGTTGGAGGAGGGGGCGGGGGAGGAATCCAGTCAGAGCTGGAAACTTTTGCACCCGAGTATGGCACTCAGTGGGAGGCGGGATCTCCCAGGCCGATTATCCCCAGTTAAATGGAAGCAGGGAGTGAGTGGCGGGGAAGATCCTACTCAACCTATCAGCCCAGAAAGCTGGCGGTGGTCAGATCGGTGTCAGCCAAGATGGACAAATAATTTGTCCGGGTGAAAAGCAGCCTCCCACGTCCCTCTTTCAAGTCGGTTCTTTATTTGGGGCCGTGAGGGTGGGCTTTGCCCTTCTCTGCTTCTCAAGAGCCTGATTTTGTTTTCTCCGTTGGCTTTGTCGGCGAACAGCAACCGAGTCACGGGGATCTACGAACTAAGCTTGTGCAAGATGGCAGACACCGGCAGCCCAGGTAAGAACACTTCCTCTCGAAATTCACATCAATGGAAAACAAAAAAGGGAAAATGAGCCCCGGGTGGGGCGTGGGGGGGGAGGTGGCCCAGAGTTGATAACTGAGGCTTTGTTTCTTTACTCTTTTTAAGTTTGTATGCTACCGGTCTTTTGTATATTTGTTGCTGTTATTTTTATTTTATTTTATTTTATTTATTTCGGAGTATTTTTACCCTGCCTTTCTCCTTGGAAAAAGACCCAAGGCGGCTTACAGAAATGAGGGATAATACACAGTCCAGTTCAAACGTTCATTAAATTATCTGTTTCAAAAAATTCATATCTAACTGAAAGCCAGAATGAGGGATCTGTTAGGGTTTTGGCTGAGCGGGAACCACCTTCAAATCCCTGCTTGGCCATGAAGCTGACCGGGTGACCAGCTCCGGCCAGTCTCTAGCTTTTGGTTGTAACCTTTGACCGGGGTTTGCCGCGTGGACAGAACGGTGGGGTTGGGGTGCACCGTGGCCGCGGCCGCCGGTTCCCTCGAGAACAGCCGTGTTTCCGTTTCAGGGATGCAGCGGAGGCGAAGGAAGGTCCTGGACACGTCCGTGGCCTACGTCCGTGGGGAGGAGAACCTGGCGGGCTGGAGGCCCCGAGGGGACAGCCTCATTCTGGAGCACCAGTGGGAACTGGAGAAGCTGGAGCTCCTGCATGAGGTGGGTCTGAGGGCAGCTGGGGTTTCTTTTGCCAAAGGTCCAGCGTCCTCCGAGTCCGGCTTCAGAAGCGACGGACGGGTGGGGGGGGTGAGGGGTTAGGGGTGGGAACCGCCGGTCACCTCTTCTCCTCCTTCTCGACAGGTGGAGAAGACCCGCCACTTTCTGCTGCTGCGGGAGAAGCTCGGGGACAGCGTCCCCAAGTCCCTGAGCGAGTCGCTCTCCCCCAGCCTCAGCAGCGGCACCCTCAGCACCTCCACCAGCATCTCCTCCCAGATCTCCTCCACCACCTTCGAGAGCGCCGTCACGCCCAGCGAGAGCAGTGGCTACGACTCGGCCGACATCGAGAGCCTGGTGGACCGAGAGAAGGAGTTGGCCACCAAGGTAGGGAGAAGGAGAGCCCCACCACCACCGCCCGCCCACTCCCCCAGGCCGCCCTCTGAGAACAAAGGTTTCTCCCCCCACACACACACACACAACGGCCTTGCGAGGAAGGCCAGAACCAGGGAGAGCCCCAAGGCTGCCTTGGAGGCTTCACAGTACCATGAAGGTTTGAGATTTGAACTCGGGTCTGCTCCATCTCCCCCCCCCCCCCGATCCGCCTTTGTTTTTACACCGGCCTCTAACTTTGGAAGATCTAGAACTGGCTGATTCGCGGAGGAGGCTCTGTCCCTGTGTTAGATTCGTGGGATCCATCTGCAAAGCATATTCCTTGATTCTCTTCAGCTACGGAAAGGCTGAAGTCTTCTCTCTGGCCCCTGTTTCTCGTACTTCTCCGTTTGCCCCTCCGGTCCTGAACCAAATCTTTCTTTCTTCCCAGTGCCTACATCTTCTGACTCACACCTTCAACCGTGACTACAACCAGGTCTACAACAGCATCAGTGATTGTAAGGTGAGATTTTTGAAGGGAAAAACCCAGCGTACAGGTTTTTAGGGCCAGGGAGGCCTTGGGCAGTGCTTTTGTTTTGTTTTTGTTCTAAAGCCGCTTCCGACCCCTCCCGCGTCGCTCACAGGCCGTCTCTTGTGTTCTTCTTCCCGGCCTAGCTATCCGATATCTCTCCGATTGGGCGGGACGCGTCGGTCTCGAGTTTCAGCAGCGCCACCCTCACCCCTTCCTCCACCTGCCCCTCGCTGTCCGATTCCAGATGCAACTCGGTGGATCAGAAGTAAGCTGGGTCCAAGTGACGGACAGACAGACAGACAGACAGACAGACAGACAGACACACACACACACACACACACACACACACACACCAGCCCTGCTGGCTTCCTTCTGCCATCCCATCTCCAGCAGCTCCGCAGAGCCGGCCTGTGGCTTAGCGGGTTGTGGGTGAACTTGGCCAACATTTTCCTCTCCAGGGGGTTTTCCTCAAGGCCTTTCCTGTCGTTTTCACTCCAAAGGACCCCCGATGCCCATTCCCGGTCCTCCAGCCCGAGCCCAGAGGGGGAGCCCTTCCAGCTGATGCCTCCTGTCGAAGCCTCCTACCTGGCCAGAGCCGGCAAAAACGAGTTCCTGAACCTGGTCCCAGACATTGAGGAAATCCGGCCCGGGTGAGGATTTCCCCGTCCCCACCAGCCAAGGAGCCCCGCCGGCCCTGTAGCGCCTGAGACAGAAGCCGAAACGGACGTTTTCGGGGTTCAACCTCGTGGATTTCCTCCTTCGTTTGAACCCGTTAAGGAATGTGGTTGAACAGGGGGTTGCCCTTCTCCGGAAGAGGAGCTGGGTGGTCCCGGTGACCAGCGCCAGTCAAGGAGGCCCCACAGTGTGCGGCCACCGGTCAGACTTGACGACACTGGGGCGGGCAGGCCCCCGTGCGCTGGCTTGGCTTCGAGGCAAATTCATGGAATGCCAACAGTGAAATCTGCCCCACTTTTCTCCTTTTGCGCCAGGTTTGGAGGGGGGGAACCTTTGTCCTTCCGGATGATTATGCACTTGACCCCCCCCCCCCCCCCCAGAATCCCCAGCCATTGTGGCCTGCGGGAAAGAATTACAGAAGCGGTAGTCCATAATTTCTGGAGGGCCAGAGCCGCCTCCTAATGGAACCCTTGCTCAGAGCCAGACGTTCTGAATGGTTTGAATCAGATGACTTGAAGTTGTGTCTGTTCCGCACATGAACTAGTCCAGTGGTTCTCCACCGGTGGGTCCCCCAGATGTTCCTGGACTGCAACTCCCAGGATCCTCCTCCACTTGCTGTGTTGGAAGGGGTTTCTGGGAGTTGCAGTCCAGGAACATCTGGGGGACCCACCGGTGGAGAACCACTGGACTAGTCCACCACGTGGCTGTTCACTGTTCTCGGATGGTGGCCTCTGAGCGCCACCCAGGGGAGCCCCTGACGCCCGTCTCCTCTTTGCTCTCCCCGCTCTCCAGCGCCGTCGTCTCCAAGAAGGGTTACTTGCACTTCAAGGAGCCCCTCTCTCCGTCGTGGGCCAAGCACTTTGTGGTCGTCCGGCGCCCCTACGTCTTCATCTACAACAGCGACAAGGACCCCGTGGAAAGGGGGGTCATCAACCTCTCCACGGCACAGGTGGAGTACAGCGAGGACCAGCAGGCCATGGTGAAGGTTGGTGTACGGCTCCATAGGAAGTGGGGAAGGGGGTCTTTCTCTCTCTCTCTCTCTCTCTCTCTCTCTCTCTCTCTCTCTCTCAACCCTTTTGGGGGGCCAGCGGGCACAGGAAGCCACTTGGCTGTGGGGTCAGGGACGCCATCCCCGAAAGGCTGCCAAGGAGCCGGGGCCGGCTGTCTGCAAAAGGGAAGCCGTGTTGGGGGATTTGAGAGAGGGAGAGGGAGAGGGATGGGAGCAGCCCCCCACGTAGCCAGAAAGGCGCGCCGAGGGGAGGGATGGGGAGCTTGGCATGGTGGGAGGGCAGTCGTCACAGGGTCGAATTCCCAAAGAGAGAGCAGAGGAAATGGTTTGCCTTGGATCAGAGGGGAGGGCAGTTAAGCAGCCCTCAAGATCTTGGTGGGTAGGAAAATAACACCCCCTACCGCCAGTGTGTCTTCACGGTCGTAGTCCTAACCCTAACCCTAATCCTAGCCCTAACCCTAACCCTAGCCCTAACCCTAACCCTATCCCTATCCCTATCCCTAACCCTAACCCTATCCCTATCCCTATCCCTAACCCTAACCCTAACCCTAACCCTAACCTTGGCCTACTGAGCACCAAGCCTTTTCCCCCTTGACGTGCTGGAGTTGACAAACCCTTGGTGCTTGTACGCCTCTTCTCTTCCTCCAGACCCCCAACACGTTTGCGGTCTGCACGAGGCACCGGGGGGTCCTCCTCCAGGCCCTCAACGACAAAGACATGAACGACTGGCTGTACGCCTTCAACCCGCTCCTCGCTGGCACGATACGGTAAGGAGGGCCCGCCGGCCAGGGAGGGCCCCAGCAGCAGTGGCAGGAGCGAACCTGGAGAGCGCCTGTCGGGAAGAGGAGGGCTGGGGGGGGGGCAGAGGAGGTAGGGTGGGGTCGGAAGGAATGTCTTGGCACCAGAGACGGTGGTGTTCAGGACAAGAGCCCCCCCCCCAATAGGCCCGCTTCAAAGCCGTCCCCTTAAAGCAGACCGCTTGGGACGGTGGGCAGAGACGTCCCCTGGGTTGATTCGCGTTGGGGGCAGGGAGAACAAAGTAAGAAGGATCCGTGGGGAGAAAGGCACAGCTGCCCACAAAAGCTACAGGCTGGGAATCCATTTTTTTTATTCTGGGAGGTGTACTCCCAAGAGAGGTTGATTCCCCCCCCCCCCCCCCGCAAACTCTGCAGGAATTCTCCAGCCATTTATAGGAATCTGGAACATCCTCTCATTGACTTCGCTTGCCCAGGTTGTAGGCTATTTGCGAATGTCGTGTCGGTCTCTCTCTCTCTCTCTCTCTCTCTCTAACTCTCTCTCTCTCTGTGCGTGGTCTGCGTCCTTTGTGCGTGGCCCCCTCGGCCGCAGGTGTAATCCTGCCAAGGGGCTCCCAGGTCAACCTGACGATAAACATGTCAGACTAGGTCAGGAGGCAGCCAGAGAGAGGCAAAGGGGGGGGGACACCGAGGGAAGGTGGTCAGAAGACAGGTGCCGGCGGGCTCTGCGTTCTCCTCAACCCCTCTCCTCCTTCTTCCTCTCCTCCTGCACAGGTCCAAACTGGCCCGAAGACGCTCAGGACCACTGAAGTACTGAGTCCGCGTGGGGTTTTTTTGTCCGATGGCCCCTCGCCCCCTTCCTCCCTCTAACACGCCTTCTGATATAGATAAAGCATTACCTCTCGTTTCTCTGTGACTCTCGGATTTCTCTGTTTTTCCCTTCTCGTATGTAACCCCCTGTGGCTTAAACTTTCCCGGCACCTCTCGTCCCCCCCCCCCCGCCCTTCGGCACTCATCCACTCCTCCTCCTCACACTCTGCTCCCTTCCCCCTTTTATTGCTATTATTACTGTTCCATTATTCTTTCTTTACCTGTGATCAGAATACTACTAATAGCATGTGGCCAAACGGAAGAAAGAAAGAAATAAGGGTGGGAGGGGGGGTGGGGTGGAGTTCTAATTTATATGCACGGCTTTTTTAAAAGAAGGGGAACAAACCTGGGCTTTTCTCTAACCTTCCCCCCTCCCCCCATCCTCTGCCGCCATTCTGAGCACTTGGCTCTTATTCCATCCGCCTCGGTCTGTACTGCCCTCCGTGACGTGTTTGTCTCTGTCTGGACCCTCTCCTCCCCACCCCCCCACCCCGGCCTTTTGCTTGGCTCCAACGATTTGGTTTTGAGTCGCTCTGTTCTGCCGATCCTGAGGCGAGGCTTGCTGTGACCAAGCTCCGCTGAGGGTGTCCTCCTTTCCCGAAATCAGTGCAACCTCAATTTGGGACCCTCTTCTCTTGAGCATTGGCTCTGTTGGCGCTTCGGAGACTTCTTGGTGGCCTCTGCTGTTGCTTGCGGTTGCTTGTGTCTGTGGGGGGGGGGTGCGGTTGTCCTCTCTTAGGGCCTTTTCACACGACCCCTAAGATCCGCTGGCCACTTAAATTCAGACCAGAGATCGTGGGGGTTCGTTGCTCTTCCTGCGTCCCCACCCCTCCGCACTTCCTTGCTCCTGTCTGCGTGAGGGGAGGGAGAAAAAAAGAGAGGAAAAAATGCAGGCTCACCTCCAAAGCAGCCCGGAGCCCCGTTGTGCTGATTCCTTCTCTTAAAGGGGCCGGAGGCAAAAACAACAACAAACAGAAGGGAGGAAAGCCGGGCAGTCTAGGTTATATCCGGATCTGGGGATTTTCACCCTCCGAGAGCAGGTACCTGAAAAGTGCGCTGGGAAGCGCTTAGGTGGGCGTGGTCGCACTTAATTTTCTGCAAACTCTGGAGCTGGTGGGGAAACAATTGTAAGCTCCGGAGCTGGCAGCCATTTGCGGCGGAGTTTAGGGGTCGTGTACAAATACCCTAAGGGGAGAGGGCAACCGGGCTCAGGGGCAATGACGGGCTCAGATGCCAGCCGACGCGGTGGTCAGGATCCGTCCTCTCCCGGCTCGCCCAGGGACTGCGACCTGCACAGTTAGCCCTGGAATGTTGGGACAAATCATCCGTGCGAAAGAATTGCGCAACCTGAGCTTGGCCTTGTGGATCTGGAAGGCTCGGAAGGAAAACTCCCATCTCGTTCCTGAGCCAGGATTATTTCTCCCCAAAGGAGCCAGCCAGTGGCGGTGAAGGAAAGAAAGACACGTCCGGAGCTTTGGCAGGGATTATTACTCCAAGAAGAGCCCAGCAGCCAACATGGCTCCTCTCCTAAGCTGCGACAGGAATGGTCAACGTTTGAGAGGTCTTCCCCCCCACCCTCTGTACCTTTTGTCAGGCAGGTGCAGAGCTGCAGCTGTCTGATGGCATTAACAGCTCCCCGAAAGATCGCCTTTACACCACTCTCCAGATTTCCTCCCCCCCCCTTGCTGGAGCGATGCAAGGGTGGGAAGATCGCAGACACGGTGCTTGTTGGGACACAGGAAGGGAGTGCTGACCTGCAAGATGCCTGTAACCCTCCAGGAGAGCTCCTTTGTAACCTTCCGTCTGGCAAGATCGACCCCCACCCCACCCCAATAGAACCAGGTCCTCAGGATCCTTTGCGGGATTTAGCCAAAACTGTGTGATGGCGAAGCGGTATCGCCCTTGCCTGCTACTTGAGATGCTTCACAGGCAAGCGACAAAACCTTTTTTAAAACAAAAACTAGTAGCACCACCTGGTCAGAACCTGAATGCGAAACCAGTCGGAGCTGCACGGACATGCTTTGAGGGTTAGTTTGTTTCAAGAAAGAATGGATCTACAGTATTTATGTTTCTCCCAGCTTCCTGTGGTTTAAAACAGCATTTTGATACAAACTAGTGCCGCTTTTGACAGTGCTGCTTTTACACCTCTGAGTAGAAGAGAGCCGATTCGAAAGCTGAGGAGGGGGTGCCCTCGTTACCCTGTGATTACAAACATTATCTCAGTCTGGTAGTCAAGCGGGGTTTGCTGACACAGCCATGAAGCGGATAGCCTCACCCCGATCCTTGTTGCTTGTCTGATCTGCCAGAACCAGGCATGCTGCCACCCCCCTGAGGTTCTAGGTCTCTCAACTGTGGTGTTCTAGATGGTCCTTGGCCTCAGTTGCAGAAACATGAGCTGAAATGGCGATGAAGAGGGGGAACGCACTCATTTTGGAGCTGTCTCACTTCAGCCTTGCAAGATCAGTCCATATAGAAACAATTCCCTGAACACAGAAGACGGCAGGGTTGTGTCCCCTTTTTCCCTGAGCTGCTAGTTTTCAATATGTAGGGAATTGTTTGGTGTGGAGAGAAGATGACGTTGGACCGCCAGTTCGATCCGCCTGCCTGTCCCTTGCCTTCTGCGGCATCTCAAACAGTTCATGCGGTTGGATTGAGTTAAAAGGGAGACTTCCTTCAAACTTCTCCTCTCAAATTAGCAGAGACTCCTTGGAAGCTGGCCCTCGAAGGACTGTTACACACCAACGGAACAATCTCACTGCATTTCGGAGAATGCTTTGGTTCTATCATGAAACACCGGGGAGCTTGTCGTGGTAGTGATGCTGATTGTTAACATGCTCGCCATCTTTTCTTTTTTATTTAAACAAACAAACAAGCATAGCAAGTGTTCAGGGTGCAACGTATTTGGACCGTATTTGGGTCTCCTGGGCCACCCCGATGGGGAGGTAGGAGTGCTCAGGCATCCCTGGTAATGTCATAACATGGGTCCGTGTCTGCAATTTTGCTTGTTCGTTCATTATGCTCTTAATTGTGTAACTAATGTTTCTTTTGTTGTAAAAAGGATATGCCATGCACTGATGTGTGTGTGTGTGTGTGTGTGTGTGTGTGTGTGTGTGTGTGGTGTTTTGAAGGCATGAACCACACAGACTGCTGGCTGAAGACTTGAGCAGATTTTACCATGGTTTTAAGGGATGGACTTAGGATTTTACGCACCAGAGAACCCCAAAGGGACCTCTTTTGACAGACTCTGTTTACATGCACACTAAGGTCTCCTTGTCTTTTGGTTTTTGTTGTGTCTTTTTTTTTTCAAACTAGGAACTAAACCTTTTCTGTAAAGTCTTTGCTTTGGAAAGATGTCTGTCTTAGAAGTGGGTGATAAACACAGGGTTACGTATCAGCATTACAGGGCTGGCTGTCCTTTAGTCCAAGAGCCTGAAGGAATACAGGAGACTTAGAGCTGGGAATTAGGTCACAGGTTATCCCATCACCTTGGGTCAATTTATAGGCTGACAGCAGGTCAACCAGAGGGCAAATGTCCATTTTGAGACCCTGCTAATTCTGCTTGGGAGTTAAAAGGGACACAATGCAGGTCCCCTCCCCAGCACATGGCTAGTCTGGCTCATCAGCATTTCCTTTGTTGCCTATTCCAAAAAAGTTATACAGCAGGACCCCGGTATCCACCGAGGATTGGTTCCAGGCCTTCCTGCGGATAATGAAAACTGTGGATAAGACAGAGCACCTGCCCACCCACCCCCATACTGCTGTTTCTGGACAGTAGCTTGCTTTATGACTGCTGTTTTGAGACAGTAGCTTGCTTTATGGCAGCTGTTTGTGACAGCAGCTTGCTTTACAGCTGCTATTTGTGACAACAGCTTGCTTTACACAGCTTGCTTTGTGGCTGCTGAATTATTTAATTATTTCCTCTGCCAACCATGGATAACTGAATCAGTGGATAATGAATCAGTGGATACAGGGGTCCTGCTGGATATTCTTTTCCTCCCCCATCCCCCACTGCCCAAAGAAATAACCACGCCTCCTCCTCACCATCCCAGCGAACCGGGCCACCATCCTGGAAGGGGAAAGGACTGAGCGATTAGCATCCCTCCACCTCCAGACATGTGGCAGCTCGCTAGGCAGGTTTGTCTCTCACCTAGAGTCAGTCAGCTCTTGGGGGACCTGCCCACGCTGCCCGGAGGCGCCACGCCATGCCCTGGGCCAGCCAACCCACGGAGCATGAGTTGTCACCTCCAAGGGGGGGGATTAAGGTTGGTGCCGTATCTCATGTGTGGAGTGAATAAGAACCTAATAAGAAGAGCCGTGCTGGATCAGGCCAACGGCCCATCTAGTCCAGCTTCCTGTCTCTCACAGTGGCCCCACCAGATGCCTCTGGGGGCGCACGAGACTAGATCTCTGTCTCCTGACATCTCCATCATGGTTTGTCACCTGTGATGGACTTTTCCTCCAGGAATCTGTCCAATCCCCCTTTTGAAGGCATCCAGGCCAGATGCCATCACCACCTCCTGTGGCAGGGAGTTCTGCAGACTGAATCTTCTTTCTCAAGCAAGGAACCCGACAAGACCAGTCGCCCGTTTCCAGAATCACCCATGCCACGTTTTTTCGCCCCTCGCCGCAGGCTCTTGGTTTTTTATTTAGCATGAACTTTTCTCTTTAAAAACAACAGTGCACTTTATTTAGTTCTTTGGCCAGTATTGCAAAATGTTGTAACGGGAAAACGGGGGGGGGGGGTTGCCCTCCCCAAACCCACAGGAAACATCCCCATCATAGGTTTCCTTTGATGTTCCAAAGCAAAGATTTCACTCTGCTGCTGCTTGTTTGCCTAGTAATTTACAGGGAATACTAAGTTTTTTTTTTAAAGGTGATGTTTATTTATGCATTTGTAGCTTCATTGCACACTAAAGCCAGATGGGTGTGTTCCGATGTTACTACTTCCTTCTGGACCTGCATAAAGCGGTACTTAATGGTCCGTTCAGCACTTAACGCTGGATTTTGTCGTTTCCGTACTGTTTCGTTTCTGTTTCCCCTGCTGCTTTAAAAGGCTGGGAAGAAAACTTAATTTTTTGCTGCTCCGGGGTTTATTGAATGTATCTGAAGCAAGACCTTCTCGGCCCCCCCACCCCCTGTGTGCTCGCCTGGCATTTTTCCTGTGGTTGGCTAAACGTGTCTCCTCCCGTGGCAGCCCTCCCGGATCCACCCTCTCCTCTGCCTTTCTTACATCACATGAATGTATCCGATCCCGTGCTTCCTCATTCAGACAAAAGCATCAGCCATATGAGGACAAAACTGTGTGTTACTTTGGGGCAGTGGGGTGGGGTGTGATCCAAAAGGCCATTTATGAATTCCAAGTGCAAACATCCTAAAATGATCGGATCACTCTTAATTTCTCCTGGCATTTCCTTGCGGACATGGTGTGTTGTCTCGCTATGAGCGTAGCCTGAGTCCCCTGCCCCACCCCTGGCCCAGATCTTCTTGTTATCCTCATCTCAATGATGTGTTTTGCATACATTCCACCGTAAATATTCACTTTGATTCCTGCTGTTCTTCAGATTCCACACATGCACACTCCAATGCTTCCCCACACAAGTTTGCACACATAAATGTTCTTCTGGGACCCCTGCCCACCCCACGGATCTCATTTTTCCAAAAGGCGTACAACCCCAACAGTGTATATTAATCACTGACTTTATTTGTCTGGGTTTTTATTTTTCTCACTCTCTCCTCCTCCATCCCTTCCCTCCTTCCGTGTTTTATTTTGTAAATATATCTGACGTTTGGAGCTTGGGTATACAAAATGTAAATACAACTTCATGTATTTGTACTAATTCTGATCCATTTCGCTGTATAGCCTTTAGGTGTGCAATGCAGATAAACTACTATCTAACTCTGTGTACGGTAACCTTGCACCACCGAATTGTTTAGTGAACCAAGGGAAGAACAATAAAGATACAAACCAGTGCATTACCAAGGGACCCCTTCTCTGAGTCGAGTGAGTGAGTTTCTTTTCCACGGCAAATGACATACATGGGTTGGAAGTTGGATCTCACCAGATAATTCTGGAAGTTGAGTCATGGCTACTGGACTTCTTTTTCCTCGAGAGAGAGAAACGTTTTGCTGCTCATCCAAACAGCTTCATCAAACTGATGAAGCTGTTTGGATGAGCAGCGAAACGTTTCTATCTCTCAAGAAAAAAGAAGTCCAGTAGCCATGACTCAACCTCCAGATAAACTCACCTGGATGACTGAGAATCTTCGCAGTCACCAGATAATTGTTGGACTGCAAGTCCCATCATCCGTTTCCTGCCTGGCTCGGGTTGCATTGCCAATGGGGCTCAGGCTCCACTAAGACCCTTGAGAAGCCACGCATTCTATGCTGAAGACTCACCGTGCCTAACACCTTAAGGAGTTGACATTCTGATCTTGAGAAGCATGCTGCTGGATCCGGACCAGGGAACCCCTAAAGCTGGGCCATAAAGTGATCTTGTGTTCCTTAGCTGCTGGTCCTCAGAGGCCTGATTCTGCTGAGGCTGAAGGGAATCTACAGCTGTTGTGACGAGCAGCCATCGGCTGCTTTATTCCCCACCTTAAGACCCATGGCTGTTCTGCACGCCCTCTAGACGCCCAGTCCTGGTGCATTCAGGGAACATCCATACCATTCATTTTAAATTAAGAGCTGCTGCTGCTGCTACTACTACTACTATTATTTTTTTAAAGGCCTGTACCCTTCACAGCTCCTTCAAGGGCCCTCGCTGCCAGAGTGAGGAAGGGGCAAAAGCCTCCCACGGAACCTGAGTGCAATGAGCTGGTTCTGGGTTTGCACACGGCCGGATGTAGGCAGCCGGATGCAAGTCCAGTTTGCATCAGAAATGACACATGGCCCGTTGCTTCACCCAACCAAAAAGTCTCGATCGAGGGTTTTAGCAGGCTGAGTTGGGGCCTTCAGAAGGACCCCATGGGGTAGAAAATTGCCCCCTGGCCCAGCCAGAGAAGTTCAAGGGGCATGGTGGCTCAGCTGGCTAGAGCAATGAAATGTCGGCTGCAAAGTCGGCAGCTCGGCGGTTCGAATCCCGGGTGCCGCACAGCAGAGTGAGCTCGTGCTGTTCACCCCAGCTCCTGCCAACCTAGCAGTTCGGAAGCATGTCAATGCAAGTAGATAAATAGGTACCGCCGTAAAAAAGCGGGAAGTATAAAACAATGTTCTGTGCAGCCAGGTCGGCCGCATGGCCACGGACTTGCACAACACTGGCTCTTTGACTAGAAAATGAAGATGAGCACCGCCCCTAGAGTTGGGCACACTAGCATGCATGTGCGGGGGGGGGGGGGACTTTTACATTTATCAGCCAAAGGTTCAGCCCTAATACCGCCTTAGTACCTATTTCTTTTTCCTTCTCAATCACCTGGTTACTTTTGGGTGTGGTAGCTCCCAGCCAGCTGGCAAATGGTCCCCAGAAATGGACCAGATGTCCTTCTTGATGCCTTGCGGCAGGAAACGCTTGTCTTCCACACGGGCTTCCATCCCTTGCTTTTATAGGTGCCTTCCTGATCAGAGGGAGAGAGGGTGCTGGGTCAGGTGCCCAAGAAGGGACGTGTCCGTTGTTGACACACAACTGGCCTTCAAGGTTTGCCTCACCCACCATTTCCCAGTCTGGGGAGGGAGAAACAACAACACACACACACTGAAAAAAAAAAGAAAAGAACAAGAGGTGTTTGGCCCTGCCGAGCCCTCCAGAAAGCTTTGCTTGGAAAAGCACACCAGCCAGGACAAGCAGGTGGCACCCGGGCACCTGGGTGGGTGTGAACGCAGGGATCCCACCAGTGTACTTGTCAAGGTTAAAGGACTCCATCCAGGAACCGCCTCTGGTGAAGCACTTCCCTGTGGGGTGGAGTTGGGTTGCTGGGAACTATATTTCACATCCTCTCCTTAGCACAGTGGTGTCCAAGCTTTGGTCCTCCAGATGTTTTGGGACCACAACTCCCACAGTCCTTTCTCATTGGTAATACGGGCTTGGAATTCTGGGAGTTGTGGTCCAAAACATCTGAAGGGCCATAGTTTGGACACCCCTGCGCTTAGCAGATAATTCAGGACGCAGGGGGATCCTGTGTAGGCACCTCGGAAGACCCGCAGGGGCTTCCTTTCTGGTTCAGATCCTCCAGGGTTGTACAGGAAATCAGGACTTTGGATCGTTTCGGGTCTAGCACCTGACCTAGGATGGGCACACCAGGAGAAGGCAGGTTTTTTTTTGGAAAAGGCAACCATGCTGGGAAAGGTGGGGGGGGGTTTCGAGCAGCGGTGGCGAACCTTCGGCACTCCAGATGTTTTGGACTACAACTCCCACAGTCCTTTGCCATTGGCAACAGAGGCTTGGAATTCTGGGAGTCGTGGTCCAAAACATCTGGAGTGCCGAAGGTTCGCCACCAAGCCATGGGGTGGGAGGCGCTGTGCGGCGCATCAACCCCCACCCCCCACCCCACCGCACCCACACATTTCAAATTAGGGCAGCTTTTGCAAAAAGTGCATCGTAGCGCCAAGCTGCTCCTGCGGGGGCCGAAAGGGTTCCTTATCCTTCCTCGGGCGCTGCGCCTTTAAAGGGCGGCCGCGCCGCCCCCCTCCCGAGCTGATCAGCCGAGGCTGGGCCGGGCCACGGCGGGTGCCTCCCCCTCGGTGGGTTGGCCCGGGCGGAAGGAGGGACCCCCGTCGGCCCAGAAGCCGTTCATTGGAAGCTCCGGTCGCAGCAGGAACCACCGAACCAGCGTCGCCCCACCGTCGCCATGGCCGAGTGAGTAGCTCCATCCTCCCCAGCCCTTTCCATGGCGCACTTTCCAACCCGGGCAGGGGAAGAAAGGGGCCGGGAGGGGGGTGGGAGGCGAAGGGCCCCCTACACGCCAGGCAGCCCCATTGCGATCCCGTGGGGATCGGCTCGCTTCCGCGTCGGGATGGCGCGCAACTTTTTTTTCTCTCCCCTCCCCTCCCCTCCCCTTCCCGGTGCGTAAAATTCCCATCCGCTTCCCTGAGGTTTCCTGACCCCGGCACCGGCGGGATCTTTGGAGCCACCTTCGCCTTTTGGCTTTAAGGAGGCTTAACTCGAGAGGAAGTGGCGGCTCCCATGAAGACGGTGTGGTCGCACTTTTTAAATTAAGAAAAAAATAAGCTAAAAATACGACGCCTTGCCTGTTTGGGTTCGCAGCCCAAGCCCTTTAATTCGGCGAGGCTGCGTAAAAGTCATGCGCCGAAGTCTGGAGTATAATCCCCCGTGTTCTAGGTTTTGCACAGGAGATTGGTCCCGGAATTTACATCTTTCCTGGAACATTACCTATGATCAGGAAACATTTCTCCTCTCCAATTAGTGCTTGCAAAGTTGGGTTCCTTAGTGTATAAAATTGGGTGTGTGTGTGTGTGTGGGGGGGGGGGAGCAGGCAGCACTCTGTACGTGCCCAGAGAGGCTGTTCTGTTGATCCTCCACATTGTGCCAGGCGTGAACTCGAGAAGCGAAAATGTGATGGTCAAACTTTTTTACTTTGGAAACCAAAGTAGCTTCAAGTTTTGGACCGTCTTCTCTGAGCCCTGGTGCTAGCTCTGTGGGAGGAGTAGGTTGTGTGGGCTAATCCATGGGCAGGGCCCTGAATCTGGTTGAAGGATGAGTGGGGTAAAACTGGATTAAGTGGATGAACCATCATGTGCCGCAAAAAATAAAGCAGAGCAGTGGGTCTCTGCTGTGAATTCATCTGGCTGGAAGTCTGCCTTAGTTTAGTGGTAGGCCTCCTTCCTTCCTGATTCCTCCCGAAGGTCTGGTTGTTGTGAAACCCACAACCTAATATTTATTTATTTAAAATATTGTACATTGATTACTTCCCAAGGAAAAATGAATTAAAGTGGACAGAACTGAACGGAGAGCTAGAACAGATGAGAAACGCTTAAACGGATGCTTCTGCGTAGGAGGCAATTGGGACATTATACCTGCCAAGAAAACTCCATGGACATGGAGTCACAAAGAGTCGGTCAAGACTGCAATGACACAACACCCACCCACACCCTTAATTGTAGATTGTATAATCTGGAATGAACAAACTAGCCCCCAGGAGCCTGCTAACTCCACCTTTGCTAATCAGTAATCCTGATTAACATTCTGAAATCACCCCTTAATGCACCAACAAGAAGGCAACCTCACGTGGCATTAATATTTATTTTAAAATTTTCTATGCCCTCTTTGGAATCAGAGCTTTCCCATCCAAGGTGGTTCTCGTAGTAAGAATTTGAAGCACTCAAATATAAAAAGCAGTTAATTAGAAGAGTTTGGGACATTTAAAACAGTGACATTTTTAAAAAGATCACAGTAGAAACGATGGTCAAGGAATAATTTTAAAACCAGCCTAGGACAAGTCAGTCTTTTAAGACTTGGGGGTGGAGGGAGGGGAGCCTAGCACCCTTCCTGAACAGCCACTTTGGAAGAGCGTGGATAAGCATCTGTCTATATATACTGCTCTTGGAACCCTGATGGTATGGGAATTGGCACGAGTGTGTTATGGAAACCAGGCTGAGCTCAGGGTTTAACAGTCCCTTTGCCTAGAAAGTTTTGCTGTCTCCCCTTTTCTTCCCTTATTATTTCTTCTCTCTTGTTTCCTGTGTCTTTGCTGTGTTTGAGGAAGTCTTTTGTTGCTGAGACCACACGGCAGAGGAAACAGAATGTTTTTCTGCCCAGAAGTCCTTGTTGGGTGTCTCGTCTGTTTCGTATCCGAAATGGAGCGGATGAGGTCCTGGTTGGTTTGCAGGCATGTCCAAACGATGGCCCTCCTGATGTTTTGGACCACAACTCCCAGAATTCGAAGCCTGTGTTTCCAATGGCAAAGGACTGTGGGAGTTGTGGTCCAAAACATCTGGAAGGCCAAAGCTTGAACGTGTCCAGTTTAAGGTCCTGCCTGGACCTTGTAGGTGCACCTTCTTTCCTCGAATCAAACTCTGCTTATGCCTTGGCACCCTTGCCAGGGTTAGAAAGAGAGAAACCTTAACTGGGTTAGGTAATCATCACGTTGGCTTCCTGTTCATTTGCTGCGGCAAGGCATTCCTGTTGTCTTGCAAAGGCCCTGTTGCAATGGATGGCCCCGCCTTCTGTAACCACGGAAGTTTTGAGTGCGTTGCAACAGGGGCTTCTTTCATGGCGGGTCTCTCTTCCCCCTGTCCAAGACCTTCTCCATGCCGCTTAAGGGGCTCCGTGCCCTGTTTTGTGCAACCGCTGCTCACTTAACAACCGGCCTGTTTAGTGACCGCTCGGACTTACAGCTGGCCGTGGCAGCCAAAGCTGGCTCTTCCTCGTTGCTGCCTGAGGACGACCCTGCCGATCCAGCCTGCAGGACCTGGGCCAAAGTGTCCAGCCTGCTTTTGCTCGTTTGGACATGCCTGGCTTAGTTGAATCGACTCACAGCTCCTGAGGGATCTGCCTTGGCCTCATCCTGCCTCTGGGCCCATTTGCTGGAACCCCCTCGAGAGACACATTTCATTGGCCCGGAGGCCAGCAGGTAAGACGGCCTGCAACTAGGTCTCCTAGCAGACATCTTTTTCTGTACCTTTACATTTTCAGAGCAGACATTGCCTTGATCGGATTGGCCGTCATGGGCCAGAATCTCATCCTGAACATGAACGACCACGGCTTTGTGGTGAGTAGAAGAGCCGGGAGATTTGAACCTCCAATTTCGACCATGATGCATTTAAGTGTCAGCCAAGCACTTCCTCCTAGATACTTCACAATCCCCAAGAAATCCAAAATGGGGGTGAAGGAGAGGTTTTTCTTCCCCTGTGTTCTTTTGATGTTTATCTCTCTGTCTAGGTTTAGCTGTAGCTAACGTCCTGGAGCAGTCTTTCCAAAACTCTTCTTATTCTTTGCAGCTGATTCTGTTGGGTTAAAATTGGATGCCATGTTTGTGTTGAAAAGACCAAGAGCAAGGATGTGTGTGTGTGTGTGTGTGTGTGTGTGTGTGTGTGTGTGTGTGTGTGTGTGTGTGTGTGCAGATGTTCATTTCTTAAAAAAATACTGTGACTTGTTACTTTCGCCGGCAAGACCAGAAAAAAATAAATAAATGCAGAGATGTCTGATCTTTTCTTTCCCTTAGAAGTTAAGGTCTAGAATCAGGCATGTCCAATCTTCGGCCCTCCAGATGTTTTGGACCACAATTCCCACAGTGCTTTGCCCTTGGGAACACAGGCTTGGAATTCTGGGAGTTGTGGTCCAAAACATCAGGAGGGCCGAAGTTTGGACATGCCTGGTCTAGAGGTTGTGTTCCTTGGATTCCAGCGGGCCTTTCTGAAAACGTCGGCGGCTCTCATTGTTTCATGGCTCATTTCTCCCAGGTCTGTGCGTTCAACAGAACGGTGTCCAAAGTCGACGACTTCCTAGCCAAAGAAGCCAAAGGAACGAAAGTGATTGGCGCTCACTCGCTGGAAGAAATGGTCTCCAAGCTGAAGAAGCCACGCCGTATCATCCTCTTGGTGAAGGCGGGCAGCGCGGTGGATGATTTCATCAACAAATTGGTTAGACAATTAGCTTATTTATTCATGCATTAAATTTTAGTCCAAGCCTCGAGAGCAACATTGCTATCGTGAGCCGGCGAGGGACAGGAGTTAAAAACCAAACATGGGAGGCGGGGAGGAGGTTCAACTAGTCCAGAAGAACAACCAAGCTAGGTTTTTGTGCCACCCAAAACAAACCATGGTTTCCGATGCTGGCTTCATGCTTGGCAGTACCCACGGCCTGTCCACGTTTAGATGTCAAAGCAAACTGTGTTTTGCTTGAACTGGGAGGCTTGAAAAACTGCCGTCTGTGGCAGCTGCTGCCTTCGGGCTCATCTTGTGAACGGCTTAGAGCAGGCATGTCCAAACTTTGTCCCTCCTGATGTTTTGGACCACAAGTCCCAGAATTCTAAGCTCAGATTGCCAATGGCAAAGGACTGTGGGAGTTGTGGTCCAAAACATCTGGAGGGCTGAAGTTTGGACAGGCCTGGCTTAGAGGTCTCTTGGCCTTGTGGAACTGAGGGCGGTGGTGGTTTTATGTATCGTTCCGACCTCTGATGTCTTCTGGAACAGAGTGAAACAAATGGGCAAACACGTCACAGTACCCCTTTTCCCTTACAGGTGCCATTGTTGAGTTCTGGAGATATCATTATTGACGGAGGGAATTCTGAATATAGAGACTCCACGGTATGTCTGCCTCCTGTCTCCTCCAAGGAATGTGCAATAGGGCTGGTTGAGAGCTCACAAGCATGGTGAATAGGGTAGCCTGGCTGCCCCCAACGATTCTTGCATTGGAACCCCGGCTATCATGTCGGAAGCATGTATCTCTGACCTGCCAAGTCCGCCGTAGTTAGACTTGAGTTTTGTGTGGTCTTTTCTGCTATAACGTGTCCTCAGATCTGTTCGTGTGCAATTAAACGATTCCGCACCCAGAGTTTCGTTGTGAAATCTGGAATTGTCTAAAGCTTAGAGAACCTTTCTAGTTATCTATTCTTCCTTTTTAAAGCTATATAAATTAAGGTGGGGATTTTTGTTGCCGTTATTCTCCCAGTAATTGGGAATCAGAAAACCTTGCTGTGCGACTGCAGATCGCTTTGTGATAACCAAGTAGATCCGGACCCTCCTTCAAATCCCTGTGCTAAATGATAAGTAATACAGGACTGGATGCACAATTCAATACCCTTTCAGCTTTGTTTGTTTTTAAAGCTGCAAGTGCCTAGTCCTCAAGATGTGTAGCCTTCCATATATGTGTGTGTGTGTGTTGTGTCGTTACAGTCGTGACCGACTCTTCGTGACTCCGTGTACATGGAGTTTTCTTGGCAGGAATACTGCCACGAAAATATTCCCTGGTGGTCTCCCATCCAAGTACTAACCAGGGCCGACCCTGCTTAGCTTCCGAAATCAGGCGAGATTGGAAGGGCTTAGGGCATCTTGGCAGCTATCTTCCATATATAATTCCAAACAAAGTATTAGACTGAGCAAGATTTCAAAGGTGTTTTTTTTTTTTTGCTTTGATGGGTGCAGGACTAGGATTTTCTATTTAGCATTAAATAAGGGATGCATCAGCCTCCCCCTACAGTCTTCCTTTGGAGACAAATGACTCCCTCTCTTCCTTCCCTCTCCAGAGGCGCTGCAAGGAACTTGGTGAAAAAGGCATCTTGTTCGTAGGGAGTGGAGTTAGTGGCGGCGAAGAGGGGGCCCGGTATGGCCCCTCGCTTATGCCAGGAGGAGCTAAAGAGGCGTGGTAAGTGTCCAGTTTTTGCCCACTTGGTTCCCTTGCATTAGCGCGCTTTTTCTGTTTTGACTGTGTACTACTTGGGGAGGGATGCCTGTTGAAGAGGGTGTTCTCCCGAGAACACTCGGAATTAAGTGCAAATGGTAACATGCAGAAAAAAACAGAACCCTTTGGACAGGCACGTCCAAACCTCAGCCCTCCAGATGTTTTGGACCGCAACTCCCACAGTCCTTTGCCATTGGCAATCTAAACTTAGAATTCTGGGAGTTGCGGTCCAAAACATCAGGAGGGCCGAAGTTTGGACATGCCTGCCTTTGGGTCATGCAGTCAGAGGCGAAAAATACTTCATTGTTGTGGCTCTTTCCAGCTAAACGTACGTGGGAAAAGATTGCAGGAAGGGTGGTGGTGGTGGGGGGGGAAGCTTCTTGGTTGGGGGGGGGGAAAAATCAGAGTTTGGTTTGGATGTCTCCCAGCATCCTGTTTCGGGGCTGCCGCGCCATAGTCAGTGCAGCCTTGGTGGCATTGGAAGTGCCAAGGTACGTGCGGAGCTGCCCAGGTGAGGCCCAACAGCTGGGGCACACCTGGCCAGCTCTGTAGGCAGGCTGGCCTGCTTTCGCTTTGGAAGGAGGAATCGGTGCTTCAATAGCACCAGGGACCGCCTTGAAAGGTGTTACAGACAGGATGCGGTCATCCTCCTCCGCATCTCACATCCTCTGGTCCCCTGCTCTTCTCAGGCCTCACATCAAGACCATCTTTCAGAGCATCGCAGCCAAAGTCGGCACCGGAGAACCCTGTTGTGACTGGGTAAGTCCCGTTGGCTGCTCTGCACATGCCCAGAGGTGCTCTGGCCGCTTTGGAAGATGGGGAAACTGAGTGTACATCTTGGGCCATTCTGGGCTTCGAACCTGGCTTTTGAAACTCAGCCCCTTCCTCTGACGTATAGGCTTGTTTCTGCTTCGGAGGAAGAGAAACGAGTCTCTATATTTTTGGCCCTGTGCCCGGCAGGTCGGAGATGAGGGCTCTGGCCATTTCGTAAAAATGGTGCACAACGGCATTGAGTATGGAGACATGCAGCTGATCTGCGAGGCCTACCACCTCATGAAAGACGTGCTTGGCATGGAACACGACGAGATGGCCAAGGTAAGTGGGAGAGGCAAACGAGCCTCCTGAACCTAACGAGACAGTGAGTGAAATGGTTTGGGCGATGTTCACCTCTTGTCATAGGAACATAAGAAGAGCCCTGCTGGATCAGGCCAAAGGCCCATCTAGTCCCGCTTCCTGTATCTCACAGTGGCGCCAACAGATGCACTCCCCTGCATCTGGCCCTTGAGGTACCCTGGTTTTAAGCTTGGAGATTACACATATCTCCATCATGGTTTGTCACCTGTGATGGACTTTTCCTCCAGGAATCTGTCCAATCAATCCCATTTTGAAGGCATCCAGGTCAGATGCCATCCCCACATCCTGTGGCAGGGAGTTCCACAGACGAACAACACACACCTTTGCTGAACGGGGCCCAAAGTGTGATGCTGTGACACGGTCTCGGATGTGGGGAGAGGAACGGTGAGTGGGATTGACTTGCAGTCTCGGTGTTTGTATTTCCAAAGATAAGAGGCATAAATACCTTGTGCGTCTGAGTAGCATCTCTTAGCTTGGCGATTTCCAGATGTTGACTATAGCCCTGCAATAATAATAACCATGCAGACAGACTACGTTTGACTGGCTGGATTTAAGGCAGCATTGCCGTGGCCCGGTAAACTATATAGGACAAAATTGCTGAATCCGCCACTCTGTATGGGCAACAGGCTGCATTTTCCGCCCTCTCCTTCCTACCCAGGTGTTTGAGGAATGGAACAAGACGGAACTGGACTCCTTCCTGATCGAAATCACTGCCAACATCTTGAAATACCGTGATGCCGACGGCAAGCATCTCCTCCCCCAAATCCGAGACAGCGCTGGCCAGAAAGGCACTGGGAAGTGGACAGCCATCTCAGCCTTGGAGTACGGGGTCCCTGTCACTCTCATTGGTTAGTTGCTGGGTTGCTTGTTTGCCCCCCCAAAAGCAATAAAGGCTAGAAAAGGGAAGAGGAAACCTACAGGTATAGGGTTCTGGTTTGCATTAAGGACGAGAGGCAAAGCCCTAAATTTATTTATCTAAAGTATTTGTACCCTGTTTTTATCCTTAAAAGGCCCCCAGGGATTAGGCTATGTCTTTATGTCTATGTGTGTTTGCATGTCACGCTAAACCATGGTTTATTTTAGCCATCTTCAGTTGTTTCATCTGTAAATTGTCCTAAGCAAACTAGGGCTTGTTTCCCCCATTTTTTGTCTGTTCCTTTCCTTCTCCTTTTTTAAAATTAGGTTGTGCTTTGAAGGTGGGCAGATGGGGAAACAAGAAAGATTACTGGCCGTGGTTCACACAGAACTGACAAGCCTGGGCTTGAACCAGCAACTGACCTTAAATCTGAGAACAAATTATTGGTTTCTCATTGTGGTAGGCAGAGGGGGGGGGGTTACCGAATCGTAGTTTGTTTTGGGAGATGAACTGGGACTCCAGGTTGAACAAGCCAGCATTCAGCAAACCACAACGTGGTTTACTGTTGCTTGTGAACTTGGCCTGTTTCTACGAGTTTGCCGTAGGAACGCTGAATCCCCGATGAGAGCGATAGTTCTGATCAGCGCTGGATGGAAATCATTCCCAGCCTTGCAAAGGAGATTCCTTTGCTTGGAAATCCAAAGGGATTACATCTAGGATCTGTTGCCCGCTGTGGCTCCATGTCAGTTCAGCAAGTGTGTCCTTTGGCAGCCATTTGTGTGTGTGTGTGTGTGTGTGTGTGCCACCTTTCCTCTCCCTATTATGAAACTGCCTTTGAACAGGGTTCCCGTTGGGCCCGGAGCTTTTATTTTCCCTTTCCTAAGGGTTGGGCTCAACCACAGTCCTCCGCCTTGTGCAAACCCCTCTGGCTTTTTGTCTTGCAAGGTGTTGCGAGCTGGAGGGCTGGCATTGCCTTGGCCTCCCCCCCCCCCCCCCAGCTCCTTCCCGCATCACCATGACTTGCAGTTTCTGGGAGTGAAAGAGCCGAGTCGCACTTCCTGTCCAGTCACGGAGCAGAAGGAAACTCGGTCTCTCTTGGCGGTGATCAGAGCAGGGAGTGGGCGTGACCGCAAGGTGCCTGCAACAAGGGAGGTGCATTTCTGTGACTCAGAGCCCTTGCGTCTCTTTCATCTTTATCCTCTCCCTCCTACCTGCTCTGCACTTCCGTAATTGGCACGCCTGCTCTCATGCCGTAGCTTGCTCTAAGTTGCAACCCAGCTCTGATTATATTTGATGTAAGCCCCCCCCACACACACACACACCCATGTTCAGTGGGGATTATCCTACTCTAACAACATTTTGCCCGTTCCCAGAAATCTCCGTATCGACAGGAAAAAGGCATGTAGTCAAAAGTTCTAAATAATGCAGGTTACGTGTTTCTGTCTCTGTGCCAGTTTTGCTAAAAAAAATTTAGATGCCGTCCGGTCACCTCTGACTTGTGGCGACTCTACGCATAAGCAGTCGGTCCTGTCCTCAGCTCTTGGAAACTTAAGCACGTGGCTTCCTTGAGGGAGTTGACCCATCTCACATTTGTTCCTCCTCTTTACTGCTGTCTTCCGTTTCTCCCGGCACGTGCCAAGTCTTCCTGTAGGACATCTCGTACATTTTTATGGGGGCAGTTCAAGATGTTTCGAAAAGCGATTTCTAATTATTCTTTGAATGTGCTAGTAGCCCAGAGTGACTTAGCAGAGGTTTGATTCTTTTATTTTGCATTTCAAAGGGGAAGCGGTCTTTGCCCGGTGCCTGTCTTCCCTTAAAGATGAACGAGTACAGGCAAGTAAGCTTCTCCACGGACCCCGAGCGACCAAGTTCAGCGGAAACAAAACTGCCTTTCTGGAAGACATTCGCAAGGTGAGTTCAAACTCCGGATATGTGGAACTGACCGTTTGCATTAATATATTCTGCGCAATGGCGCCAGCAAGGGTCTCTCTCTTTTTTTTTGCAAGTGTTCCCAGATGGGTGAGAATGTTTTCTACAAGTGTCCCCTCACTTTTGTGCAAAATTGTGCAGTTTGCGCATTTGAAGCGGTTGGTGCCGAACCAAAACGGCTGCTGTTTTATTTAAGAATTGGAAGCCTTAGATGGGTTGTTTGCATCTTTCTTAAGACATCACGGTCCTTCTGACGCTTGGTATATGTGGGAGTTACTCACTTCGCTTCTCGAAGCAGATCATCTTACAGGGCTTTGAGATTTATTTTTCTTCATGTGTCTGAAACCTTTTCTAAACTTGTTTTCCTGGCACTTTTGTAGGCTCTCTACGCTTCCAAGATAATTTCCTATGCGCAAGGTTTCATGTTATTCCGGCAGGCAGCCAAAGAGTTTGGCTGGACGCTGAATTACGGTTCTATTGCCCTGATGTGGAGGGGCGGCTGCATTATTCGAAGGTGAGTAGGAAGGAAGTATCTGATTAAGAGTGGAGAAGTCTTTTCTGCCTTGGAGCTCAGAGCAAGCCACTTGAGAAATTTGTCAACCAGCAGTCATGCCTGTGTTTCTTCTTTCAAGGTTTTAATCCTTGCATATTTAAGATCCTAAGATGAGCCCTGCTGGATCAGGCCAAAGGCCCATCTAGTCCAGCTTCCTGTATCTCACATTGGCCCCACCAAATGCCTATGGGAAGGCACAAGACTAGATCTCTGTCTCCTGCAACCACTCCCCTGCATCTGGCCCTTTAGGTACCCCAGTTTTAAGCCTGGAGATGACACATCTCCATCATGGTTTGTCACCTGTGATGAACTTTTCCTCCAGGAATCTGTCTAATCTATCCCCTTTTGAAGGCATCCAGGCCAGATGCCACCACCACCATCCTGTGGCAGGGAGTTCCACAGACTAACCACGCGCTGGGTGAAAAAATTAGCAACTTACTGCTTTATACATATGGAATTTAAAAATACCCAGAAACCTTTGCTCTTCTAAATGTTTTGGATTTCAGCTGAGATGACCCTCCTAATGAATACAAGGTGGGGATTTAGGGATGTGTAGTCCAGAATATCTGCAGTGGTTCCCAGGCTTGGGTAACCCAGGTGTTCCTGGACTACAACTCCCAGAATTCCTGGCCAGCACAGCTAGTGGTGATGGCTACTGGGAGTTTTAGTCCAAGAACAAGTGGGGAACCGAGCTTGGGAACCGCTTATCTAGAGGGTCAGAATGTTCTCAGAACTGGTACGCGAGTTGCTGCATCCAGTGAAATTGTGACATCCACTGGCCCGCACAATTACCTGGTGGCAAGCCCTATAAAAGTTTATGATTTCTTTTGTGTGCCATCTGGATAGTGTGTTCCTGGGGAAAATCAAGGAAGCATTTGATCGAAATCCTGACCTCCAGAACCTACTCCTGGATGACTTTTTTAAGACGGCCGTGGAGAATTGTCAGGTGCGTAACCCAAGGGGAAAAGCAACGAGAAATGAAGTCTGTATGTATGAGAGCGATCCGAGTGCCATCCCTTTGGTAGTGGCATCTGTCCCCTCCCTGCACAAGAGGGGAGAGAGATCGCCTGTTTTCGAGGAATTAAAAAATGGGAGTGGGGTGAAAAGGATAAACATGGGAGTGGAGAGTGCTCAGAAGCTGATGCACAAAGGCTGAACGCTCTCAGTAGCTCTGAAATGTTGACTTAAAGCAGGCATGTCCAAACTTCAGCCCTCCAGATGTTGTGGACCACAACTCCCACAGCCCTTTGCCATTGGCAATACAGGCTTGGAATTCAGGGAGTTGTGGTCCAAAACATCAGGAGGGCCAAAGTTTGGACATGCCTGACTTAAGGGGTGTGTGTGGAAGCTGAACCAACTGGATTGCACACCAAGAGAGGCAACATTCAAGGGTCTTACAAAGCAGGGATCAGGGATTGGGTTTTCGGTGTTGAATTACTGAAGTCTAACAAATATCGGAGCTGTCGTCTGACCTGTTGTAAGGCAGCTGCTTGTCCGGGAGGTGCCGTTTGACTGTCTTTACGGGTCTCTTTTGTGTCCCTCGCTGTTAAGGACTCCTGGAGGCGTGCCATCAGCACGGGCGTACAGCTGGGTATCCCGATGCCCTGCTTCACTACGGCTCTCTCGTTCTACGACGGCTACAGACACGGCACTCTCCCAGCCAACCTAATTCAGGTGAGCAGGCGGATCTGAAATGTAACCTGCCTCCCACTTTGCTTCCCAGACCCATCGCTTCTCAGTGTGACATAGAGCAGTGGTGGCCAACCTTCAGCACTCCAGATGTTTTGGACCAAAAACCCCAGAATTCCAAGCCCGTGTTTCCTTCGATGAAGGAGTTGTGGTCCAAAACATCTGGAGTGCCAAAGGTTTGCCACCACTGACATACTGTTACCTCTGTCTTGCTTTATAGTCTCTCTTTAAATTGTTCCTTGTGGCTTTCGTATTGAACAAACAGTTTCCGCCAAAGGTTTATTATAGTGAATTTTGCATAGCAGTTTTCTCCCTCCACCCCTCCATTTTTTTCTCTTTTGGTTATTTTTACCTCCTTTTGCTTCGTTGGATGGCAAGCCTCATCCAGGCACGGCTTTTTAAAATCTATTTTTAACTGTGTTTATATTGATTTTATTGTTTTTATGATCTTGTATTCCATTTGTTTTGTTCTGTTTTTGTTGCAAACCGCCCGGAGTTCCTCCCTGGAAGACGGGCAGTATATAAGCTCTAAAAATAAATAAATAATAAATAAATAAACTCTGCAAGGTGACTTGCATCAGATGACTTTTATGGCCGTTGACTTCTATGCTGGTGCACGGTCGTGGTCCGTTGGGCTGAGATTTGCAACGTCCAGGTGTTAATTGGCACTGAGAGGTGAAACAACGGGTGAATTTAAGCACCGAGGCATATTATTGTGCACCAGTCTTTATGAATTACAGCCTTCGTCAAAGGGTTGTGATGTAGGAAAGCTTACATAAACGTTGGCTGCTTTCAAAGTATATAAGAACATAAGAAGAGCCCTGCTGGATCAGGCCAAAGGCCCATCTAGTCCAGCTTCCTGTATCTCACAGCGGCCCCACCAAATGCCTCTGGGAGCGCACGAGACTAGATCTCTGTCTCCTGATCCCACTCCCCTGCACCTGGCCTTTGAAGTACCCCGGTTTTAAGCCTGGAGATGACACATCCCCATCATGGTTTGTCACCTGGGATGGACTTTTCCTCCAGCAATCTGTGCAATCCACTTTTGAAGGCATCCAGGTCAGATGCCATCACCACCTTCTGTGGCGGGGAGTTCCACAGACTAACAACAGGCTGGGTTAAAAACAAATATTTTCTTTTGAGTAATGTTTTAAGAGACTGTGGAAAGTTTAAAAACAGGCCAAACCAGACATGCGGCAAGAAGCTTATCCCTCTCTGGAACTGTCATTTACTGCTAACGTAACATCCCTGCATTTTCTCCTAGGCTCAAAGAGATTATTTCGGAGCCCACACCTACGAACTGGTGACAAAACCAGGCGAATTCATTCATACCAACTGGACAGGACATGGGGGCACTGTTTCTTCTTCCTCGTATAATGCCTAGATTAAAGAAGATCCAACCCCCCCAAGTGAAAATACTGTAAAGCTGAGACATTCCTTCTCTGCTGGTTATATCTTGTATCATTGGTACTTTTCCTAGAAGTAAATATCAGCGTGCTTTTTCTTTGTTTGTTTGTAAAGAAATGGTTGCATTTGTGGAAAAGCAAAAATAAAAAAATCTGGAGAAAACAAATTAATTTCAAAAAAATGTAACCTTTTCACTGGTTCAATAAGTTTTAAAAGTTTAATGTTTTCGCTGGTTTCATTTTCAGAATTTCAGTGCATCTAAGGCTATTGTTGTTTTGGGGGGAAAACATACCATTGCAATATACTAATTGCACACACAATTACATCTTTGTGCAGTAGGCCTTACTGTAAGGGGAGGGGGGCCTGTCATTTATCTTGGAAAATGAATAATCCAGGAAACAGAATAAACTGGATTTTTTTTTAGTCTTGACAATATTCAGTAGTTTGACCCTTGCAAACAGCAGATAAATGGTGGCATCTAGTGGTTAGATGAGATATTTCATAGTAAATCTGGATGGATTTGGTGTTAAAATGCTATTGTAAACGTTACTGGACATTCTATTTTTGAGCTATAGGAAGTGTGCAGATCTGAATAAAAGTGGTTCTCAAAAGAGGCTGAAATATTTAATAATATTTTACTGATTGACAAGCTTTGTGCTGATTTGCTGCTAAAATCTACAGGACATGGTTAATCCCCAAACATGTAAACACACATACACAAATGATCATATCTGTATATTAAATTCTTACCTTGGAAATAATTATTAGGAACTTAAGGACTGGGTTGAATGGGTTTTACTCATTCCATTTATGTATAATTTCAAATGCTCCTAGACCACCTT
The DNA here is from genome assembly GCA_037367245.1 of Phrynocephalus guinanensis. Taxonomy (NCBI): domain Eukaryota; kingdom Metazoa; phylum Chordata; class Lepidosauria; order Squamata; family Agamidae; genus Phrynocephalus; species Phrynocephalus guinanensis. The sequence goes on along the minus strand of CM074753.1, from coordinate 2,414,345 downwards.
CCAAAACATACTCGCATGTGATAAAATCATTTTAAAAAATCAATTTCAGTTCTTAAAGCCCAATGTAGATTTTTGTTTGATATTACATTCTTAAGAAAGTGGCTGAACAGGGCCATTGCTATTCTAACTTTTTGTTTTAAAAGTTGTTAGTAAAATTTACTTGTAGAGTGAGATGGAAATGATAAAACAAGACAATATTTTATAGTGATTTATTACTTTTTTTTACAGAGTTCAAGGGTAGATTAATTTCTATGGCATCTCAGTAGAAGACATAAATGAGAGATAAATCAATTAAGCAATTACTCAAGCTTAACACAGGCAGGTTAATAAATTTCATGCCTATGCTTTATTCCTTGTTTTGAGAAAATGGAAAAGAATTTGTGTGGGGATTTCATATCTGTGTAAAATGATTTGGAAAAATTATGTTTTTTTGCGTTAATCACGGTTATTCATCAATTTCATCTTCCAAGTCAACAACAAATTGCACATGGAGTTTTACACCCAACTGTTTTTTATTTCTTTGTTTGCAAACACGTGCACAAACATTGTCTCTCTGACATTTTATTTAAATCTATTTGTTGTATTTATTGATTTAAATTATATTTTTACCCTACATTTCTCTTTAAAAGGCTCTAAGGCAGGTTGGGTCCTTATGAATTAAGATATGGGTCAAAGTCCAAAAGAAAACAAGAAAAATAAAAATAATAAAAAGGAAAAGCATGCTGCCCACCTTAAACACTGGTTAAAATATTTATAAAACATTTTAACAGTTTTTAAGGTGCCCAGCATGCTTTTCTCTCTTTTTTCTTATTCTTATTTTTATTATTTTCCTTTGGGGTTTGCCCCATAAAAATATTTATTATTCATTTGATTAAAATACTGTATTTTACCCCGCCTTCCCCTTGGAAAAGAACCAAGGCAGCTTACAACATTGAGGACAGGGCATATATTTGGAAACACTGTAATATAACTGCATTTAAAGTGCCTCCGGCTTTTGTATTATTACTGTTATTTCTATAAAAAATACTATGAGGTTCTGTGGGCGCAGCCCACCTCCCCAGACATATGAAATGAAAATAGAAGTTTTTAACTGAGACAACATTGATTGTGGGTCCTGGTGGCAATGGTGTATTGTTTTAGTGTACTGTATTTATAGTTTTTAAAGGTTCTTATCATTTTGCTGCAATTTTATAGGTATTTTAATGTTTTAATGATTTGAAATTTTTTTTAATTTCATTAAAATTAGAAAACTACAATACAAAAGGTAAAACAACAATATACAATGAAGGGGGGGAATTGTTTATTTTCACTGTAAGCCTTTGGGTAGTGGGCGGCATGTAAGCTACATAAATAAATAAATGAAATACAGTAACACTGAGGGAAATACATTTAAGGTTACTTTTCCCCTCAAGAGGCTTGACGGGGGGGACCGTTTCCCCCGCCTCAGCCTCTGTTCTCTTCCCCTGATTGGTCGCCTCAGCCTCCCATCCTTCCTCCTATTGGCCGCCGTGGCGCCCCAGCCCGCCTCCCCTCCGCGCCGCCATGATGGCCGCCCCGCGCCAAAGCGGGAAATTCGTAGCGCCATTTTCTCGCCTCAGGAAAAGGCTCGCCATGGAGGAGGCCCTCTCCGACACTGAGGTATTATGGAGTGGCGGCGGCTTAGCTTCCCGGAAAAGGGGACAAAAAATACTTTCATTGACCAGGAAGTTTTTTTTTTTTAAAAAAAAGCTATCTTTATTTTTTAACAATTTACCTCAGAGGGCGACCTGCCCCTCTGAGCATGGGCAGAGTTGTTTCGCTTGCACGAGGGTCGCCTTCTTTGGGGGAGAGGCGAGGGGGAGAGGTTCCAAGGCGGCCTGGAAGCCGTGTGTGTGTGTGTGTGATGTGTCCCCTTGCCCTGTGTGTGGGTGTGTGTTATTTGTTCCCTTGCCCTCTCTCTGTGTGTGTGGTGTGAGGTTTGTGTGTGCCTTATTTGTTCCCTTGCCCTCTGTGTGTGTGTGTGTGTGTGTGTGTGTGTGTGTGTGTGTGTGTGTGTGTGTGTGTGTTATTTGTTCCCTTGCCCTCTGTGTGTGTGTGTGTGTGTTATTTGTTCCCTTGCCCTCTGTGTGTGTGTGTGTGTTATTTGTTCCCTTGCCCTGTGTGTGTGTGTGTGTGTGTGTGTGTGTGTTATTTGTTCCCTTGACCTCTGTGTGTGTGTGTGTGTGTCTCTGTGTGTGTCTGTGTCTGTGTGATGTGTCCCCTTGCCCTGTGTGTGTGTGTGTGTGTGTGTGTGTGTGTGTGTGTGTGTGTGTGTGTGTGTGTGTGTGTGTGTTATTTGTTCCCTTGACCTCTGTGTGTGTGTGTGTCTCTGTGTGTGTCTGTGTCTGTGTGATGTGTCCCCTTGCCTTGTGTGTGTGTGTGTGTGTCTGTGTCTGTGTGATGTGTCCCCTTGCCCTGTGTGTGTGTGTGTGTGTGTGTGTGTGTGTGTGTTATTTGTTCCCTTGACCTCTGTGTGTGTGTCTCTGTGTGTGTCTGTGTCTGTGTGATGTGTCCCCTTGCCTTGTGTGTGTGTGTGTGTTATTTGTTCCCTTGCCCTCTCTGTGTGTGTGTGTGTGTGTGTGTGTGTGTGTGTGTGATGTGCCCCCTTGCCCTGGTTTCAAAGGGGAGCCGCCTCTGAGCATGTGCAAAGTGCTTTTCCTTTTTGCCAAGGATGGTGGTGGTGGTGGGGGAATCGGCCTAAAAGAGGACACGCAGAGGGGGAAAGTGTGTTAGGGAAACCTTTTTTTAAACAACAACACTGCCGTTGAGCTGCAGAGATGAAAGGGGGCCCTCTGAGGTCATCCAGTCCAGCCCCCTCTCAAGGAGGCATGGAGGAGGGAACTCGAACACCCAACCCTTGGGCTCTGGAGCAAAACCATTGAGCCATCCTTAGGAAGCACTCAAAATATTTATTTATTTTGAATATTTTTACCCCCACCTTTCTCCTTGGAAAAGGACCCAAGGCGCCTTGCAATAATGAGGGATCATATATAGCCCAGAACATTTAAGGTATATTCAGATTTATTTCCCACCCAATGGTGGAACCCTCCAGGCAGCATAAACCGAAAGATACGGTGAAACTATCTTTTATTTATGTTTATATTATACAGGGAGAAAACAAACTGGGCAGGGATGAAACCAAGAAGAAACGAGGAGTGTATAAATGGAGGGAATGCAATAGGAATTGCATGATTGCTTACTTTGTTGATTCTTGATTTTTTTTTTTTTTTGGGTCAGTAGTTTGTAAATGTGACTGATGTGAAACGCCCTGAGTTCCTTGGAAGACGGGTGGTATAGAAATGTGTAAATAAATATAAATATATACATGACAACTTGTGGGGGGGGGGGAAATGTGAGGATAAGAAGCAAAAACTGAACAACAACAGAGAGTTGAGGCAAAGATCCCTCTGTGCGCCATATCTGCAGAATCGAGATAAAAATAATATATTATCGTTTATTTTAAATATTTATTATTTTATTTGTCTTATTTTATTTTAGAGTATTTTCACCCTGCCTTTCTCCTTGGAAAAAGGACCCAAGGCGGCTTATTTACCCCGTCTTTCTCCTGACAGTGTTAGAGGCTAAAAATAGTATACAAATACTAAAAATGATCAAACTGGAAAAATCAATAACAAAATTTGCAATGAAATATCTATCTATCTATCTAATCTATCTATCTATCTATATATCTATATATATATCTATCTATTACTAAATGCTAAGCTGCATTTTTTAGAAACTAGTTTTCAAATCTAATTAACTACTCAATATGACCTCTTGTTTTAAAATTATATTATTTCTCCCAAGATGTAATAGAAAGTGCCTGAGCATGTGCAGAGTGCCCTTCCTTTGCTAATGAGACCTGCTTCGTGGGAGGTTGCCGGCGTCACACAGTTTACATACAGGATTCTGTAAACCCCAGGTTGTGTTGCATAGGTCTGGTGCAGTTTACAATTACACAGAGTGCATTGTGCAGAGTTCTTTTGTTTTTTTTTTCCAGAGGCTGAGAGCAGCTTTTCATTATACCGTGGCTTGTCTCTGCGAAGACGTGGCCGAAGACAAAGAACGACAGTTCAGTAAACAAGCCGTTGCCGCTATTTCCGAGACCACCTTCAGACAGTGTGGTATGGTTGCACGTTTTATCCATATCTATATTTGTCTGTGGGAGTTAATCAGTGCTTGTTTTAAAAATAGAACCGGAGTTAGTGATGTATAGAACTGATTTAATGACTCGCTCTAATTTGCCTAGCGCTAGAGGGAGTGTGTAAGGCAAGTTCTGGAAAAACTGCCAAATGGCACAGGACCACTTTCTTGCGATGCCAAGCAAATCGGGGACTTGGAGCAGCTTTTTCGTGGGTTGCTTCTAGCACTAGATGTATCATGTACATATATGAGTATGTGCATCCCAAATGTGATATATTTATTTATCTATTTTTATTTTAGAGTATTTTTACCCCGCCTTTCTCCTTGGAAAAGGACCCAAGGCGGCTTACAGTAATGAGGGATAATATACAGTCCGGTACAATTAGGACATGTTCAAGGAATTGAGAACAAGGAATTGAGGGAAAACTTACAGCATTAATGCACAACATGACATTCAAGCTACAAGGTTATAAGTAGTTACAAACACAAAGTCTTTGTGAATGGTAGTCCATCATTCAGGGAAAGCTTGCCTGAAGAGAAAGGTCTTTACCTGTTTCTAGAAGGACATCAGAGATGTACCCTTCACTTACAGGACAGTGTAGCTTCTATGGAAAGACTGGACGTTGGACAATCATTGAAATCAACCCAGAATCAGAATAGGTTTGATTCGCAAATGAGCAGTCAAACCTAACTTTAACATTATAGTCCTTTTTTTTTTTTGACATGTTCCCTCAGAAGAAACCTCTGCTCCTCTGGGCCTGTTCCTAAGGAAGTGAGCATAGGACTGCAGGCCAGTTTATCAAAAGAAAAAGAAACAGTGGAAACTGTTTAGCAGTTCTGATGTGTACTTGGTAAAATATGTGGTTTACGCCGATACAGTTACATTTGATAACCCTTTAACAAACCTGGTGATCTAGGATGGAACCAGGAAGGATTGGCAGCATAAACAGGGACAGATTAGAAAGAAATGTATTTGGATTTGACTCAAACTGCACCTTCTTTTGGCTATCCTTTTCTGCCCCATTTTGACTATGCTGATAGGTTTTGTTTCATTTAGGGAGAACTGAACAGTAGGGTCCAGGATCAGAGGCACAGGTCTTGATGGAACTGCACCCAACTTCTAACTCTTTAAGAGTAGGTCAGCTGAACCAATCTTGCTTCCAAGCAGGCATTAAACTATTTTTATCCATAGTAAAACTTCTTTAACAAATATTCAGGGCGCTTTACATGTAGGGAACAGAAATTCACCTTGCCTTCTAATTTTGATCATGGGAAATTATATCTTTTACCTTCCTTTTCAGAAATTTTTGCAAAAGATCTTGAACTGTTTGCTAGGTAAGTACTAGAGGAAGATGCAGTGCCTTAAAGTAGATGTCGTGAGTCTGGAAAGAAACCCCCCTCTCTTCTCATTTCATGGTTAGAAACTTGATTGAATGCTTCCTAAATTTGAGTGGTGCTTAAGGACCATAGATTCTTCAGCGGGCTTTTCTCTCTGCTATTGAATATGACAATCGCTCAGGAAGCCAGTGTAAAGCAGAAAAAAGGTACAAGCAAATCACAGACAAAAAAGTAAATTTCCTAGGGGATAATGAAGCCTTTATACTGAATCCTGCCTCCCATGAGCAGCCTAGTGGGTGGATTATGTTAGGCCTCCTGTAATTGCAGGCAGGTGTATGCATAAACCACCTCACACAGCAATCAGAAGATCTTGTTGTTGTTCTCAGCTTGTAAGGCACAAATAACTCCTCTTCAAGAATAAGCGACAGGTGATTTGTTTGCAGCTATGTGTTGTCCTTTCATAGGATGCCCAACCTCCCACCGCTACTCTCTTGCCAAATTAAAGGAGGGCAGTACAATGATTGCTGCCCACTTGTTTCGCAAAACCGTTTTGACTTCTGGAGCCTGAAAACTTTCCCCCGTTTGGTAAGTGGCCGTGTTACGTGCACCGTTCGCCTTTCACAGCGGAGTGCTTACTGTGCTTGTGACTGAGTCATTGGTCTGAACGCGTCTCCTTCTAGTTAGGAAAGATAGCCGTGCCAGTCACTCATGGAGGAACCCAGTGGAAGACGCTGCAAACGACTGCCTCCAGGCACCCTTAAAATATGTCCTACTCCTTGCTATGATCCTGGACCTTTCAGTTTTAACTCTTTGCTCTGTGTGACTTAGCCAGGATTTCTGGGAGTTGCAGTCCAGGGAACATCTGGGGACCCACCGGTTGAGAACCACTGCTCTAGGGCTACCCTAGAAATGCATATAAACACCTGTTTCTGGGTAGTTTATTTAGTTGCCGATAAGGGAAACAGCAGATAGTGGGGTCCTGCTGTATTCCTGAGTCTGTTTTCCTAATTAGCATTCTCCATTTTGTGTACTGTCTGTGGGGCTAACAATACCTCTCGGATTAAGGACAGCTCAGTGGTTTAATCATCTGGCTGTGGAGATGGAGTTTGAATCTCCCACTGGGCTCCTTGACAGGTTCTGAGTCGATGTGGTCCCTTCCAGTCCTTCAGGTCTAAGACTATTACTGTGGCTGTTGTCAGTGAGAAGGCCATTTAGCATCCCACTTTCCAGCTGCTCCCACTTAAAGGCATTTTAATTTTATTTTTTTTAAAAATCTCATCTTAGTTGCACATGTTTTAGCTCCAGCAGCTGCCTGCTTGCTTATAGTTCCTTCCTCTGGGTCATAGGAGGTCAATTTGCTTGCTACAAATTACAGTTCTAAATCAGCGGCTTTACATAATGGGCCACCGTGTTAATGCATAAATCAAGTGGGTCTTCAGTGACTCAGAAAGCACCTGGTCTTTTTAGACAAGTGACAGAACATTTTCAGCCCTCAGATTTTACTAGCATGTTTTGCTGGATTAAACCCTTGACGGGGTTTAATTCGGCGATAAAATGAATCTTTGAAGATCCACTTTATCCCAACTTTGTAAGAGAATTCCTTAAGGAGCCTTGAAAAACAGAGATAAGCTGCTGTAGGGACGTATGCTTTATTGTCGAATTCAAATGGAATCCAAGATGGTTTGATCCAGTCTTTGACACAACCTGATGCTTGCCGGCTTAAAACAAGGAGATTGTGCATTTCCCCGGCTTCACAGTCGACTAAGTGCGCTTTTACACGACCCCTAAAATCCGACGCAAAGGGCTCCCAGATGCGGAGCTTAAAATTGTTTTCCCACCAGCTCCAGACTTCAAAGAAAATTAAGTGCGACCACGCCCACCTAAGCGCATCCCAGCACATTTTAAAAGTACCTGGTCTCCGAGGGTGAAAAATTTCTGATGCAGATGTAAAGCAGTGAGTGCCGGGCTCTCCTCGCCTTGTGTTTGTTTTTTTGTCCCCGCCGCCCCTTTAAGAGACAGGAATCACGACGAGTGAGCCTGCATTCTACAGGAGCAAGGAAGTGCGGAGGGGGTGGGAATACAGGAAGAGCTACGAACCCCCAAGATCTCTGGTCCGAATTTAAGTGGCCAGCGGATCTTAGGGGTCGTGTAAAAGCGCCCTAAGAGCACACACAGAGAAGCTTTAAAGTAGCTGTAGCAAACATTTGTAAAGGACGCCTGTTTGGGTAATGCATTTTTATCCCTTCTTCACACAGGCATGCAAAACGGAGTACTATTAATGTTGAGGACGTGAAGCTTCTGGCCAGAAGGAGTAACTCACTGGTGAGATGTAGCTTTTGCTTCGCTTGGAGCGACTCTTGTTGCAATTTCCTCCCGAGGGAGCTTTCGTGTGTTTTTTTAAAAAAGAAAATATCTCAAATGGAACAAGCCTTTTCCTTGTTCCTTGTTGTCAGCCTTGGAAGTCTTTTTTCACTTTTTCTCTTGTTTCATTCGAAAACTCTTGTCACTCTTGTCTGAAAGGTTGTGAGACACATTGGATTATTGCAGCAGTGGTAATAATTCTAGCTGCCGGATAATAACAAAGTATCTGGGCAGAGGCATTAAAAAGCAATTATCAGTTACTTTTGTTACTGTCCTGTAACAAACAATTCTGTACAACGTCACCTTCAAATGCTAGGTGTTTCTACAAATCTTAGCTTTATCAGGGCAAATCTCTCCTAGTGAAACAGCTGAGGCTTTCAGAAATTCTGGGGAAGACAGGGAGGGGCAAATGGCACAGGGTGCAGCTGAGATAATGTGTCCTTGAACTAAAAGCTGTATCAGAGCTTGATTGAACATGGAGCATCTTGTCTGGAAGAGATGGTTGTGCCTGTCTATACTCGGAGATCACAGTGGCTAGTGGTAGAGGATGATTGGAGAAGCCGGTCATCAATTAAAGGCCCATAATTTCTCCAACACCGGCTCTAATTAGCAAGTTTTCATGACGCTCCATTGTACATCAATGGCATTTCCTTGTACTTACCCATATTTTTATGGCTTTAATAAGGAACATAAAAAGTGACCAGCTTTTTATGTTCCTTATTAAAGATCGATTAGATACATAGAAGACCATTTTAAAAACAAAACAACTGCGGTAATTGTCAGTTGTCACATCAAGGCAGATGAATCCACTAATAAGCCGTCACCAGCAGTTTTATACAAGGGGGGGGGACTGAAAAATAATCATTTAATCAAGGCAGATGAATCCAGTAATAAGCCGTCACCAGCAGTTTTATACAGAGGGGGGGACACTGAAAAATAATCATTTAATATTATAAAGTTCTCCGTTGCTGCTTATCAACCTGCCTTGAAATCTACACATTGTCTGCTCTTTGGAACTCGGTAGGCGTGCATGTCCTTTGTAATGTTATGAGGCGGACTGAACAGGAGGCCCTTTGGATCCCAACAGCCTGATAACAACTCTCTCCCTCTTTCTAGCTGAGGTACATCACCCAGAAGAGTGAAGAGTTGGCCGCAAATAACCTGGAACAGAAAGAGAAAAGGAAAAAGAGATCAGCTGCTAAGAAAGGCAGGAGGGCCTCTGATGAGCAAGCCGAACCTGCGGCGCACGAGAACGACGATTCCGACATGGAATAATTCCCTTCTTTCCCGTTCACCAGCTCACGATAGAATTCTCGTTTTCTCCTTGGAACGGCGTGGATATGGGGTTACCCACCGGATACCCATTCACTGCATCATCCCTCCTTAGGTTGGAACTCTGGTTTTCATTGAGTAAGCACCAAGTAATTTGAATAGGAGTTAAGTTGCGTAGAGTCAGTGGCTATGAAAAATATGCTTTAAACATTTTGGGAAAGAGCATTATCGACATAAAATGTTTTTTAAAAAAATCAATACTATAGGAATCGTGGTCGTTTTCTTTTTTATCTTTTTAAAGCTGGAAATCACTCGTTATTGAAGCAATAATGGGAGATTAATATTAGTTATAATGATGGATTAAAGACTGTATTGGCAAAGAACGGGAGCGGGGCGAGACAAGACGTGGGAGCATTTTGCAAACTAAAGGCTTAGTTTCATTGTGAGCTAATGCTTCAATTTCAGTGAGTTTTTGTGTGATCCATGAAAGCTCATACCACAAAGAGTTTTCAGTCTTTTTGTATTGCCTTTGAGTGTGGAGGTTAGAGGCAGCTTTGACTCGTAACATAACCCGCCTTCATTTCCAGTTGGCCCTTGAAGCTCCCTAAACATGTTGCCGCCCCATTTGAAGGGGGCGTATTTCATGAATTAGTTCTTCATTATGCAAATAAGCATTTCTTTCTTTTTTTATCTGTTCTAAATCTGTTGCCATTGGACTGGTCTGAAATCTAGTTTTGCAAGAGAACAGCATCTCATTCCACCCTCTGCCACCATCATGTGCAATTTTGTAACATTCTATTATTACTCTGTGACCAACTTGTATCTATTCACTTTTCCCCCTCTCATGGCTTTTTACTGAAGGAAATGAACAGCTGAATGTTTTTTTTTTTTTTGTTAAAAAGGTCCATGCCCTGGCTTCGTTCGAAATCATTTTTGCTAGTAATTAGGCAATTAACCTAGACGATGATGATGATTCTGTTCTCTCCAGTCGGAATTGCTGCAATTGAATCCCTCATTGGGATAGTTAAGCTGTTTTACGAAGTCTGGAAGTGGTGTTTTTAAAAGCCGTAAACCTAAGTTTTGCTATTGTTGCAAACATATTCATAGAAGCAATACGTCTGTTCCAAGTATATCTTGAGGCTGGTGCCACTGGTTCTCTGTCGGCTGCCTTTGCCTGCGCAAAACGACCATGAATCATTTGTTACAAAATCACTCTGTTTTGTATTCATTATGTTGTATTCATTATGGGAATAATGGCAAGGAAATGAGGTTCGGTTGAGCATTTGGGGAGAGTGGGGTAGTGGTTTTTCTTTTCTCTCTTTTTTCTTTTGGCTTCTGCAGATGAAAAAAATGCACACACAGCTTAAATTAACACTAAATGTACTCTAATGGCATCATTACCCAGAGGCTCTAATTAAGGGTTAAAGGCAAACTATATGCACAATTTGGGAACTTAATTGTTCCCTTGTTCGTGCGTCATCGCTTTTTAAGTTTGGAAAAAGGGGGGGGGGGGAAGGGGGGAGAGAAGAGGATGGTGGCAGAGGGAAAGAGCCCCCTTCCTTTAATTAAAAAAAAAACCTTATTGTTGGATAGTATACGTTCCCCTCCCAGTTCCTCAAACCCCCCCCCGCAAAATATAACTTGCCGGCAGGTGTAGCTTGTGGCAGAACGGAGCCAGATGGCATTCCTCGTGCATCTCCAGCTCGCTCTGTTCCTGCTGGCGTTCCTCTCTTCCTGGTCCATGGGGGCTGCTGCAGCTGCTGCCCAGCCAGTCCCAGAAGGGTTTATGTGGAAGCACAGCAAGGTAAGCCGGCAACAGGAGGGAAAGGGTCCCTTTCAGTAAAGAATGCCAGGGCATCTCAAGTTGAAGGCTGTGTTTCCAACTCCTTCGGTGGGCGTTGGGGTTGATTCTACCGTTCCCCAGAGCTTGTAGACTTTGTGCCTACTGGGCACAGATTCAGTGGAGCTTGATCCTAAATAGTTGGGTATGTAGGACAACATCTTCAGTTGGTCAGTTATCCAGGCGGAAGCGGGGGGTGAAATGTGTCCAGATATTCCAGTGGAATCCAGGTATGGTTTGGGTGTCTTTCTTTCTTACGGCTGTTTTGACTGTGGTCGCTTACTGTGATTGAGATTGAAACGAGGGTTGAAAAACGGCTTTTCTGTTTTATCGACAGCACAATCCTATGCCTCTCTACTCCAACGTAAATCCCACTGTGTTCAAAGTGTTCAGTGAGGGTTACAGCCAGGTAAGTTGACTATTTTGTTTCCTTGCGTGAATTAATGGTTTATGCGGCACCAACCACGCACCTTCTTCAAAACGTTAATACGTTAATTTATTGCAGTAAAATCAGCAAGAGTCTATGACATCTTAAAGGCTGCCATATTAACTATTGTATGACCTACACTGACAATAAGCCTGCTAAGATATAGGTATTAATCCTGAAGGTCCCAAAGGACTGGGTTTTATTCTAGCCATATATATAGCACGTTACATATGACGTCTGTAATTAAATGGGTAAGAGGCTTTCTGTTCCCAGGAATCCCATTTTTTTTTCTGAATTGAGAGGAAAATACCACAAATAAAAGTTTTTTTTTTTTAAAAAACCCAACTAAAATGTTAGTACACCTTAAATATTAAATCAACAGGCACCCCAGATTTCTTTAGTTCAGTGCTGGAGATTCCCCAGTCACGTGTGGTTCAACATTATGGGATGACATGTAATTTAATTTCCCGTGTATAAATTGAAAGGATGTCCTGTTGATCTTACTTCCGAGTAGGTGTGCAGAACATTGCTGCTCCGGTACTTTTAGCTTGGAGTCTGAGGTGTTAGAAAACTGAATCCTATGTAGAATTCGGAAGTAAATTTCTGAATTAACTTGGTTCTGTAGAGACTGAAGCATATACCTCTGTGGGGAAAAGCTTTGCTTTGTCCGGCACAGTAGCTGCAGGTGTAGCTGCACAATACTAGGCTGGGACACTTAAATATTTTCTATAGAATTCTCTCGCCATTTAAGCACTATTTTTATGAAAGAGTTAATACATCTAGTTGTGTTTTTTGGGGGGTGGGGAGGACTTGTTATGGATGAAGTGGAAATGGACATGAGAATTGTTTAAAAACCTCAGGGATTCAGAGGCATAAAGTATGAACTGATGAACATTTGTCAGCAGGGAAGTACACAGCCCATTGACAAGATGCTCCAAGGCATGATAGAAGAACTTGCCATTGGAGGTTCATTGCATAAATCTCAGGGTTTTTATTTTAAAAGAAATCCCAATGCTTCACATTTATCAATATAATTGAATGCTGCTATAAGTTTTCAAAATGGTCATTAAAGGAGTCATGTTAAGAGTTTTCAACTCTTGAGTGCTTGATTTACTGTACTATTCCTTGAAAATGATCCAAGAAGCGGTACATAAAATTCACCATTAAAAAGATATTTTTCTTCCAAATTATTGGATTAGCTACAGCATGGCAGCCTGATAGTTTATTAGCTAATCGCCTTTGTCATTATTTTTAATTTGAGCCTTTCTCTTCAGCAGAGGACTAGAGAGGAGTTATTCTTACAGGAAGTGCACTAACCAGTTCTTATGACTTTTATTTTTAAAAGGTTTGCTTCCAATTTCAATGGTGATTAAGAAAGTTCTGAAATGAAAGTCATGCTCTCTTTCCTAGATTCAGCAGTGGAAAGCTGTGAACAGCAATTTCCATGCTGCTGACAATCCAAAGATATAAGAGCTCATCACTTACTGATTTTTCTTATGGAAGAGAGAAAAGGTCCTCTGTTATGGATGTGATGCACCTTAATTAAACCCTTAAAATGCACAGCATTTAAGAGTCAGGTGTCAGGATCTGCAAGCTTGGGGAGCAGCTGCTACTGTATGAAGAGTATTGCACTTTATAGAAATACAGTAATGTGGTGGGTTCATGGACCTAAGTCTATGCTGTAATGCTTCATATCCCAGCTGTGGTCTTCCATATAACCCCTGTAGCTAAACAGCCCTTTTCAAAACAAGGTGGAATTTGCTAGCACTTTTCTCTCGCACATAGTAGTCTACTGTGTGAGAGAGGATTTTAAAACAACAACCCTCGCCTAGCAAAAATTATTTAGTCACGTGACTGACACATTTTCAGTCTGAAAGAGTAGAGCTGAGTCACGGCAGGTTGAGCCTTGGATGTTGCCCACGGTGAGACCGCTGGTGTTTTTAGTCCAGAATTTCAAGCAGAATGTCTTTTCTATGTGGAGATGGCAGGGATTGAACCAGGGACCTTCTTTATGCAAAGCTTTGGCCCCACGTCCTCTCTCTTTGTGAGACCCTCAAGAGGGAAAGACAGCTCAGCCTTAGCATCAACTGGTGTGGGTCTTTTGCTTTAAGTCTGGAGCAGGGCAATATCCAGCCCTCCAAATGTTGTTGGCCTGTAACTGCCAGCTTCCTTTACATCCAGACCTGGTCAGGATAGCTCGTTCAGCATCTGGAGGTTCCCAAAGGGGCCAGCCCTTCTCTAAACTGTGCCCGTTTGGCCTCTCCTAGTTTCTTCCCACGAGCCCATCCTTGCTGCATTCATGCCTAATCCACTTCTGCGTCTCCAGGTGCCGGCAGACGCCAGCAAGAGGGAGGCGTTGGCTTTTCTCTCTGGGTTGGCTGACTGGGCCTCCCGCATGTATCTGGCGCCTCTGTCGAGGCAGGAGAAGATCGTCCCTCGAGAAGAAAGAGCCACTTCCCTCCAGCCTTCTGCACGGGAAAAAGCACCCTGTAAGAATTTTTTCTGGAAGACGTTCTCCTCTTGCTAGCGGGAAATAGTTTCTTGAAATTGCTTCTGTAACCCTACTGGACTTGAGACGAGAACCAAGGTTGACCATTTTTCCTTTGGGAGTAATAGGTGCTATTGTATGTGTAGATCTCGCTTTCCCTTCTGCTGATCCTAGATGTGTGCATAGAGAGCACCAAATCTAGATATACTCCTGAATTCCTGACTAGTATGTGGATTTGCTTTCAGAGGATCTGCTGGTACTTTGTGTCTCCTTGTTCGGTCTCAAATATACTCCATGTAAATTATTTACTGGGGATGAGAAGCCTGTCAATAAATTACTCACCGGAGTGGGTTACGGAGTGTGTGATACTGTTAGTGTCAGGAATGAAACACGTGTGTTTCTTGTTTTCCAAAACCTGTTTTATTTGTTACATTTATATCCAGCGTTTCCTCTGGTAAACTCAAGGCAGCACATTTGGGAGTTCTCCTCCTTTCTGATCCTGGCAGCAAGCTTGCAAGGTAGAGCACACTGCAAGTGGCAGTCCCAAGACCTCCCAGTGAGTATTTACAGCTGAGGGTGGGGTGAAACTAGGATCTCCCAGAAGGCTTATAAAGCACCTCACTAGGCTGGTTTAGCTCCTTACCTTCCAAACACACTTAAGTTGACTAAAGGCAAAAGGAGAGAAATGAATTTCCCCAGTCTTTGGCTTGTTAAAGATCTAACCCTGCAAGTGGACGAATCTACCTACATAACAAACTGCTTTATAACGAGGTGTGTGTTTAAAGAATGACGCAAACCCAGAATTATTATATCGCCTCACTCTTCCTCTGAGGAATTTAGTGCAGTGTACTTAGGCCCTCTTTCTTACCGTCACAACAACCTTGGGAGGGAGACGATGTGAAGAGACAGTGACTGGGCTGAGGTCACCCAATAAATCTTAAGTCTCCCCCCTTCTCCCTCCTCCCCCAACCCCATGTGAGACTAGAGGTGCCACACCACTGTCATTTTAAGGGAATCCAAATATGTGACAAGGTAAACGGGGGGTCTTATATACTTAACAAACTAGTGTCCTACTTTGTAGGAGATAATGGGAATTAAAGCCAGCAAACTTAATTGAACTATCTCCCGGGTTCCTAAGATTTCTATAGGTTTTGACCTCAAGAATTTCCACTTCATTCGTGCTAGAAATTTGCTATTAAAGCCGAACAGCTGAGGCGAAACACCAAATCCAAAGCCCACACTGGTCTTCCACAGAACATCACCAACCATACACAACTCTGGCAACATTTCATCGTCTCTAGTAAAAGCACAATGTGGCTGCATTATTTTGTTCAAATTTACTTCCCTCTCCTCAATTCAGCTACTTCAAGAAGTTTATAGATCCCTAAACCAAGCTTTTCCAGTTTTTGCTTCTGGAAAGATACATAGGACCGAATGCTTTCATTTCTGTGCCTGATCACTGGCAAAGCAGTGGTAACAAATCAGTGCTAGGCATGACAGAGACTTCACTCGTACTTAACCTGGGAGCTGGGAAGCAGCCTCTGAAAAAGCTTTTGGAACCGAGGTGAAGTTAAAAACAGGCTGGTCAGTGTTACATCGGCGAGATTCCTTTGCAGCTTCATAGCACTGAGTGAACTGCCCGTCTCTGTGAGAAGGGAGGGGGGGGGAAACGTGCACACTGAATTAGAAATTCAAACAGCCTTCAGTGATTCCTTACAGTTTCCCACCACAAGGCAGCTCCAGTGTGTCCTCTGCTATCTGCCAGTGCTGTGTTTTTCTCCAGAAATGATGGTTTTGCACACTTGAATAACACATGGCTGCACGTATGTAACATTTGTGCTGTTTTACGCCTAGGGAGAATATGAAGAGTGGTTTTAAGTGCATTAATTTCTTACTAATATTTCGTTGGCTGCTTCCTGGCTCAAATAGCTGCCTGCGTGTATTCCTCAAAGACCAATTGTGCACTGGATGGGAATACAGACTTCCTGCACTTGCTCCTTCTTGTAGGAACTTATCACTGCCACTCCCGGCTAAATTCTGAAACGCCTGTGTTCGAAGCCTGCGGGGACCTTAAAAGGGCAGAACGTCACTCGGCAGGCAGAAAAATCACCTGATAATACAAAACTTTAATATCAACCCAAAGTCGAATGCTCGCTGGTCGTAACGCCAGTTGTGGTTGGTTTTTCCTAGTAAGGGTGGTGACCGTAACATAAAGAATTGTACAATCAAGAGTTCCAAAGCAGCAGCACAGGCACTAAAAGAAAGGGAACATATGGCAGCCAACTTAACTTTCAAAACCCTTGGCAAGCCGTTGACAGGAGCAACCTGTTCCTTCCCTACCAGTCGGCAAAGAGGAGGAGCAAGAAGGGAGGTGTTTTGCTTGTGGCTGGGCCTCCTGCTGGCAGACAAGCCCTGAGAGAAAGTGGCCCCAGCAATATGTACTGCCAAAGGACGCAGGTCTTCTGCTTGCGAACATTTCGAAGGCGTATCATGGATACAGGTGTCACCACTGACGGCACTCGGTGATGAGCGAAAGCTCGTGGCGGTAAAAGGGTGTGATGGATGTTGTAAGGGGACTGTCCCGTTTGAGCAGGCCACAGCCATGATGGGTGGAGGAAAGCGCTGGAAGACTTAACAATAAGGCAAGATGTGATCCGGAATAAAGAGGGTGGTCCAAAAACAGCTTGAGCCTCAGGCTAGCACCCGGGGAAAACAGGAGGAAGGACCAAATAGGACAGTATCTGGACATTCCTCCTCATAAGCACCAAGAAGATGGCCTTGTTAGGAAGAGCATTTTCCTTCTCCTTATACTAGTGTATACATGATCTTTCTAGAATTGCTTCGTATAAAAAAGATTCCCTTTTCCACTGGTTGGCAGGCAGTCCCGTTGTAGCCAACTCCAGAAACGCAAAGCCTTTCCGGCTGTGTCTGACACTGCCCTGACCGGCACGGTGACACGGCACCTTCTGAGTTCTGCCCTGATGTGCTCATTCCTTAACGTCGGTTAAAGCGTGGCCCCACCTTGCAGGGAAAGGCGCCGTGGCTCCAGAGGCACCTCTGGGCGCCCGTCCCTCGGCCGCGTCTCATTTCTTGCGCTTGGAGCTCAGCCATTCCCCCCACGGCAGCTTTTTCTTCCCCTTCGAGAGGCTCCTTAAGGAATGCAAAGCCTGGACTTGTTCCAGCCGCTTGGACAGTTCCTCCTCGCAGGCCCGCTGCAATGCCTCCGTCTTGGGCTTGTCCCAGTTCAGGGCCAGGGCCAGGGCTTCTGGGTCTTCTTTATAAACCAGCTGCAACAGAGAACAAGTCAAGAGCCTGCTGTTCTTGGACCTAGGTGACCCTTGATCTGGATTAAGCCCTCTCCGGACTCTCTTTGAGTTGCAGAAAACCAATACCACCGCGACAAGTAGCCATCCACGTATTCATCTAATCCCCTTTCTAAAGTCCCCCGCCATGGTGACTGTCCCTGGCCATTGTGCTAGGAAGCTGCATTATTCAGCTACAGTGTGTGAAGAACCGCCTTTAATTTGTTCGGAGTCTTCAACATCGGTGGAGGACACTGGGATTCTAGTATTAGAGCAATGAGCAGCACGTGATGCTTCCACCTGTGGAAATCAAGATATTGTACACAGTGTCCGGGGCCAGGTGTGTCATTTTGGCAAAGAGTCAGGAAAACCCTTCCAAGTTTCTCTGACCTCACCTGGCTGTAAAAACATAAGTGACTTGGTGGCTAGAATCATTATTAGTTATGCACCACCAGAATAACTTCAACCCCTATGAATGGAAAATGCCAACACCTGTCTCTTAACCAGTATTCATTCAAAGCTGAGGTTTACACTGGCTTTTCAAGACCAAAATTTCATTGTTCGCGGCGGCCACTTCACTCCAATCTAACAGTAGGGCCGACCCTGCCTGAGACTGTCAAGCTGCTCTATGATGACGAGAAGGCCCCCGTGTTGATACCGACCTCCAAGTCCTGACTGGCCAAGCTGAGTTCAGGGGCAGGTTTTTCTTTCAGTGCGGTCAGGATATGGCCACTGAGACTGACAGTGGACGCAGCGTTCTCCCTGCTGCTCCCAGCATCAACCACATCACTTGCTTCTGTGGCCGTCTCGGCTGATTCTGGTGTTGGACACAAAAGCAAAGACATACATTTTTTTTTTTAAAAAAAGTTCCATTCGTTTTGCATGTGAATTAAAATCAGTTGATCAAGCCAGGTGTGTTTTTAGAGGTTTGAGCCCTGCTCAACATCTTAAGTCTTGCTGGAAAAATTTAAGACTCTTCCTGTCGTCACCTGCATATATATGCGCTTTCCTGTTTCTCTGACAAGAAACTGCATTCAAAGCAGCTTAGAAATAACTTTGTAAGCTACCATACAATCAGCATGCCGGCTCAGAAACAAGTCTAACCAAATTCAATGGAATTTAACTCCTTGGTAAGAAGGAACAGGATTGTAGGTGCGGCAACGGTTCAGGAAGTCTGGTTTCAGTGGGAATTAACGGTCATGGCTGTAGCCTGAATCTAAGGGAATGAAAGCAGCGAAACACAACAATAATAATCTTAGAAAGGACCCTTAATAATCACCAAGTACAGCCCCTACCAAGGAGGCCCACTGGGGAATTGAACTGCCAGCCTTTGACAATGCAACCTGAGACGCAAACCACAGAGCTCTCCAGCAATTGCAGAACCAATGTGGAGTGATCACTGCCACAACAGGATTTAGAAGAAATAGATCCTATCTCGTCCCTCTGCCAGACAGGTTCAGTGCTGCTTCAAGGGAAAATGTGGGGGGAAATAAAAGCATTTGTGTAGCATTTGAGCTACACAAAGGGGGCGGTGTGTTGCCAAAATAGCTGTCTGTTTTTATACGATGTGCACGAGACGGGGCACTTGGCACGATTAGATCTCCCTCCGCCGCCACCGCAAAATGAAACAAATCTTTGGGAACCTTCCCTTGAACTAAAGAACATTTCGGCCAATGTCTGAACTTGGGAATCCCATTTGCTTATGGTTACTTTTTTTTTAAAAAGCTGGCATCGTAAATCACACTTTGATCCTGGCTCTATTGATTTAAAACTAAGGAGAGCTTTCTTTCAGCCCTTCGTCTTGAGAAACCTTCTCAGGACTCGGCCGGCATCCTCATTACCTTCCACTTTAGGCTCGACGCAGCCCTCGTTTTTCACGGCCTGCAGGTAGAGCTCCAGGAGCTGGCGAGACTGCCGTTCCTCCTCTCGCCTGTCTAGCACCTGCTGAAGGGTGTCTTGTAGAGTCTGGACTTTGGGCGGGTTCTCCGAAAGTTCTTGTGCCAAGTCTAAGCAGGGTACGTCTATGAGCACCTGGAATAATAATAATAATAATAATAAAAAAAGACCCGAGCTCTCTCAACCCAGGCGAAGGACCTCCTGCCCCTTCCTAGTTTCTGCAAGGTCACAATGGCCATGGGTCCGTGCTAAACACAAAGCGACATACTCTGTTGTTTCATCTCCCTTCTTAGAGATGGACACGGTTGGTAATGGAGGGTTTGCAGCTTAGGTGCAGCTGATTGCAGCAAGAGTGTCCACCCCCCCTGCCTATGAAGTCAGCTAAGCAGAGTGAGGACACCTTAGGCAGCAAGTGCTACAGCTCAGGAGTGGCCTGATCCAGCATGGCTCTTCTTATGTTCTTATGCAACCTTCCAGCTGTTTTGCTTGGATTCTCCGGCTTCCCTTGCAGGAGAGCATTGCATACCCTGTTCCGTCTGTGCTGGGCCTGCTAAACTAGCCTGCTGTTTTAAGTGTATCCAATTATCTCATCATCACCTGCTCCGTCCAGCCAGTTTCTGGAAGGAGGAAAAGACCTTTTTTTTGTCCTTCCTTGGGTGCAATAAAATGTCCCACCAGTGGAACATTGGGCAACTTTCAGAGAGGGTAGCCGTGTTAGTCATTTCAAGAATTTCAGGCAAAAATCAAAGAAAAACAAAACAAAACAAAAGACACAGACATGTGGCACCTTGCGAACCTTCTCCCCTTCTGTACCTGGAGATCTTCTTCAGACATCAAGACGATGGTGGAGAGGTCATCCTTCAGCTGTCTGGCCAGATGCCTCCATCTCTCGCCACCACCATCCACCCCGTCAACCTCAGTGACCTCTCCCTCTAGCCAAGCTGTGCCTCCATCTGAAAGAGAGCCACGAGTCGTATGTGAAGAGAACACATCTCTTAAAAACTGACCATCCTCACCACGACCTCCTTTTCTTGATGTCTCCCCCCCAAAAAAACTGTTCCAGATATGGTATAGATATCTACTCTGGACATGACATACATTAAACATACAAGCATTAACAATAAAAACTAGTATAGACCATATATAAATCATCACCTCTCCCTAAGAGCGAAAGACTCAAAAGTTTTGCTGTGATCAAGTCGCAAAATTATAAATCCACTGCTATTTTGCATCGCTAAAGGTTTTGGCCTGTCCAGCCACTTGAGCAGATGACCTATTCAGTCAGTTCAGTTTAAAAAAAGGGATAGAGGAGAACTACTGAATCGATGCTTTTGAGCTGTGGTGCTGGAGGAGAGTCTTGAGAGTCCCCTGGACTGCAAGGAGATCAAACCTATCCATCCTGAAAGAAATCAACCCCGAATGTTCACTGGAAGGACAGATTTTGAAGCTGAGGCTCCAGTACTTTGGCCACCTCATGAGAAGAGAGGACTCCTTGGAAAAGTCCCTGTGTTGGGGAAGATCGAAGGCAAAAGGAAAAGAGGACGGCAGAGAATGAGATGGTTGGACGGTGTCATCAATGCAACCAAGATGGATTTGACCAAACTCCGGGAGGCAGTGGAAGATAGGAAGGCCTGGCGAGCTTTCGTCCATGGGGTCACGAAGAGTCAGACATGACTGAACAACAACAACAACTGAATCGGTGGAGTTGAAAGAGCGATTGATTCCGTGGGTCTACTCAAGTTGGATGTTGTGGTTTGGATTTAAGCTTCTGTGGCTTTCTAAAATCTATGCAGCAACCTCAGGGGGGGGGGGATGTGAGTTATAAATGCCATGGCAAATAAGGGCTCGGAAAGGTTGATGGTATCCCTTACCTGGGGGCACCTCCGAAGGTCTTCCTTTCGTGATACTCAAGGAAAGACACTTACCTATGCTACTGTGAGACCACTCCTCGCCCTTGGCCAGCACTACAAACTTGGTGTTGGGTGGAAGGCACAAGAAATATCCTTCATCCTCTACAATCGTACCATCCTCGGCCAGTACCAGAGTTATGGGCTCCAGCGCCTCGTCGATCGCAAGGTGGACACGAGCTGTGAATAAATAAATAAATGCATCAATTAAAAGAGGAAGGAAGCACAGACTCCCAAAGGCAGTTTTTCTTCTGCTTTCCAGTGACTTAACGTCTAACATGGGTAATAATACGGCTGGGTGGAGTCCAGTCGTTTTAGCAAGCTTTTTTTTTTTTTTTTGGCCTATGGTCAGAAGGCCTGCCCTGATGTGCAAGAATGAGTGCTTACCTAACGTTAAACACACACACACACACACACACACACACACACAGTTTTTGGCGGCACCCTGTAAGCAATATCTGTCAGGAAAGCAGCAGCAGCGCTTGGTGCCTCCAGCTATCAAAATTTCTTCGGGCCGACAAAACGGCCCACGCAGTGACGATTTTATATGGAATGTCTCAAAATCAGAAGACAAGTAATACAGGTTGAACCGAGGCTTTCCGCCTCAGCCGTGAAGCTTCTAACGGGCTAATCCAATTAAGCTTCCACAAGGCTTGTCAACACCTCTCAAGTAAAAAAAAAACCCTGCATAACTAGGTCATCTTTTCCCCCTTCTGTTTGAAGTTCTGCTATGCAGCACTTGGGTCCTCCCTGTATTTTTCTCTTTCTTTCTACTTAGTCTTCCTCCTCCTTTTAAGGTTCCATTTTTCAAGCAACCTTCTGTTTCTTAATTTTTTTTTAAACATATATATCCCCTTTCACACCAAGGGAGGCTTCTCTGAGTGACTTTTGTTTTCTATCGGGAAAACAAAAGGAAAGCAGTCCCAGCTCACCTGCTTACATAACATAACCAGAAAGGAAACAGAGATACAGTACTGTACAAGGTGGTTCTATCTGCCACCCCAGGTGCTTGCATAGTCAAGCCCTACCAAGAGGCATTCAATTATATGCTGGTTTGCCATGTGACTAGTCCTCAAAGATTCTCTTTTTTCTTTTTGATATCATAACCTCTCTCTTTCACATTGCTATTCTATTGTATTGTAATTTGACAGATCTAATCTCCCTTTCTTTGATTCTTGGGGTTACCCTTCGATTTCTCCCTTAATTTATTTGATATAATTATTTCTTATATACAAGTATTTGTTCTTTCTGAATTCCATCTTCCAGAAAAATAATTTAAAACCAGATGATGATAACTAAGCCATAAGAACGGTATTCCCTCTGTTTCCATTTCTTTGTCCCAGATTCTTTTCAGTTCTGTCCAAACTGGCAAGGAATTACTTATCTCCATTTAAAAAAAAAAAGAACTCCTAAGATTTAAAATTCTTAATCTACATTTGTTTTAAAAGCAAAAACGAATTTCCACATCTGCTTAAACATGATTGAGACGATGATTTTTGGAACGGGAACCAGCGAATTTCCTAACTTAGTTGGGGACTTCTGTACCCCCTCTCTCAGATTCCCGCGGAAGACTTGTATTGTAGCCACCCTTTTTTTTCCCCTTGGCATTTTAAGAGCCTCCCACCACGAAATCCAGCCGGCGCACGGTTCCAGGCTTGGAAAACAATTCGGTGAGTGAGCTTCACCGGTGGTACTTCTAACTGCGGCGCTGCCTGGTGCAAAGGAAGAAGAGCAGGCTGCTTGCCGCCCCGTCCGGACCGGACCCCTCACCTTTGCTCCGCAGCTCCTGGAGGCTGGAGGCCGCCACCCCGTGCTGCTCCTGGTGGCCGTTCCGCCTGATCAGGCATTGCTTCAACAGGAAGAGCTCGCCGCCTCCTCCTCCTCCTCCGCTGCCCGCCGCCGCCATCGATCGGTTTGTTTGCTCGCTGCCTCTTCTGCTCAAGGAGGCTGCATGCAAGCCAGGGACAGCCCCTTTTTCCCCCAGGCAGCCAATGAGAGCAGAGCCGCTCTCCTCGTGCATTCTGGGAAATGTAGTCCCTTCCCAGCGAGAAGGGCCACCCGCCCTTTGCATGACGGGAAGTGAAGTCTTGACCTACCTCATGGCGTGGAGCTAAATTGCAGCATGAATGAATACCAGTGGACCCTCGTATAACCAACGGTTTGTATAACATAAAATCTGCACAACATAAAAAAAAATTCCAGAGACAGGGGAAATATGTTTAACATAATTGCCTATGGGGCCAATCCATACAACATAAAAATGGTCACAATTATTACTCTTGTTTTCAATGAATTCCTAGGGGAAATTTGTATAAAGGAAAAATTTGCTTAAGATAATTTCATTTGGAACGAATTAATTCCTTTATACAAGGTACCACTGTATGTATTTTTTTTTAAAAAAAA
Source organism: Phrynocephalus guinanensis (assembly GCA_037367245.1). Lineage (NCBI taxonomy): Eukaryota > Metazoa > Chordata > Lepidosauria > Squamata > Agamidae > Phrynocephalus > Phrynocephalus guinanensis. Next base: position 2,390,950 of record CM074753.1, on the reverse strand, counting down.
AAAACCCTTTCCAACTGCGCCTCTGTTCCTCTCTGCAGAACAAGTAAGAGTCGTCAGGAAACCAGCACCGTAGTTGAAAGCCGTGGGTCCCTTTCCAAGGAGAAAGTCGGGGTAAAAATACTCTAAAATTAATAAAAATAAATGCTTCCTATGCAAGGTTGCCAGGCGGATGCGACTAACACACACACACACACACACACCCTTGAATGCATCTGGTTTCAAAAGATTCTTGTCCAGGAGGACACCCACCTGCCAGTGCGCAGTGGGGAGGGAAAAAAAATCCTAATTTTTATTAAATTTATTTGCTTCCTCCTCCCAACCAGGTTTGCAGTGGGCAGAAAGGCGGAGGGGAAAGCGTTCTCGCTCATCGGCTGCTTTTGCCTGGTCGGCCCGCCCTGGGAGAGTCAGATCCGTGCCCTCGGCGGGTGGATTAGTCGGGTCTGGAAACATGGCTTCCTCGGAACAGGCTGAGCAACCTGGGCAGGTAAAGGAAGGCTGGAGAGGAGGAGGAGGAGGAGACGCCTGGGGTGGGGTTGGGGTTGGGGTTAGAGGGCCCCCCATACTCAGAGGAAGGGGACGGGGGGGGGGAGACAGAAGGGGCTCAAACTGACCCTTGCTGGAGCTTCTGCCCCCTGGTCTGCAAGGAGAGCTGCCCCCCCCAAGGGTTTAGGCAGGGAGAGGGAGCAGGTGGTGGTTGCCCTTTGCCCCATCATATATATATATATATTGGGGGGGGAGCCTCTTTGCACCCTTATTGTTTCTACCCAAGCTGAAAATTAGGCAGAGGGAGGGCAGAGTCCACCAGGATCCCCCTGCCCTCTGTAGGGAAGCTATAGGGAGGTGCCCTTTGCCCCCTAATGGGATGGGGGGGGAGAATTTGCCCCTTTCCAGCTGGCTCTTGGCCCCATATTCCTCCTCAACCCCTTGCAGCAAAGGGGTGGGGGAGAAAAAAAGCCAGAGCAGAAATCCTGAAAGGGCTTTCCTGCACTGTCTGGTGAAGGAGCAAGTGGGTGCCTTTGGTGAAAGGGGGTACAAGGAGGGAAAGGGTCCCCCCCTCCTTCCCCCAGCTGGGTACTTGCTCTGTCCTGGTGGTTTTTTTTTTAAAAGGAGGGGGGCTGTAAGAAATGTCTACCCCCATTGAGGTTGGGGAAGAGGCCCCCGACCCCCCCCCAAGTGCTATAAGGAGCTGATGTGAGATAGAAGGAAGTCCTCTTGTGTTTGAACCTATTTCAGAAAAGCAAAGTTTGAGAAGGAGGGGGGAAAGCGGGTGGCCCTGTTTCACAATAATGTGTGTATTTTCTCTGCTGTAACTTTGTGAAAGTGTCTCATTTATAGTGTAGTTGTGAAGAATTATCACAGAGGACAAGCACAGTTTAATTTGTACATGTAGAAAGTGACCCGTTACTCTTTCTATTTGTCTCAATATCACATTCTTTTTCCAGTTTAAAAGGAATTAAAAATGAAGGAAAACCAGACTTTCCCTTCCCCCCCCCCAGCGGTGAAGAGAAGGTGTTCTGTTTTGTCCCCTTCTTGAGTTTCCTTCATTCCTATTACGCTAAGTAGAAATCTGTATGAGAATGCTTGCACCTCTAGTGAGGACCTGATTTATTACGAGTAAGATTTCAGTTTAGTGTAAGAAGAATTATTTGGAGTGGCCAATTTCACCAATGCTTCTTTGTCTGTCTCTCTCTTTCTCCCTGGCTGTCAGAATATAAGGATGACAAATTGAATGATTTGATGCCAAAATCTTCAGCTGAAGCTAAGGTGGCATGCTATACATGGTGACAGGACAGGCTCTGATGGGAACAGAATCCGCACTGGGTTCATGTGACTTCACTGGGGAGGAGGAGAGATGGATCCAGTCGCCCACTCCTATTCACACCATCCGTAGAGTGGTCATCTAAAGCTACTTTTTCAACTGGGCCCTGCTGGTCACTCTGGGAGCCCTTCTCTGTAGCTTTCCTAAATGTTCTCCTTAGTAAGAAGAAGGGGATGTAGAGAGACCTTGTTTGTCCTCCCTTTCTTTCTTTCATCCTGTTTTTCTTTCATCCTTGATACCTCTTTTCCATATCTGCCTACCAAAAGTGGCCGTCAGAACCATGGACAATAGTAAACCGACAGATTGAAGGCGGGGGCGGGGTGGGGCGGAAGCACCGCCAATTAAAACACAAGATGTGGTCAAATAAACTAAAAATAAAAGCACACTCCTCGATCCAGTTGGTAGCCCCAGATAGAGTAGTAGCTGTATAGTCCTAAATGCCATTTAAACTCAGTGGGACTTACTCAAGCTGGGACTCTTAATCCATTCCCCTTGGCTCCATTTTGCTTTGAAAATGCAAAGTCAAGGGGGATGAGTCTCTCTCTGTCTCTGTCTCTGTCTCTGTCTCCCTCCCCTTGACTTGCTATCAGCTATCTTCCCGATTATTGCATGATAGTTATGAGCCACCCCACCCCCCATTCTTGAGGAGGAGAGTGAGCTTATGGGAGTGCCTGGATGTTTGTATTCCAAATGTTCTTGTTTCCTGGATCAGGGAACCTCCATGACCTACACTGAGCCTCGTGGCGCAGTGGTTAAATGCCTGTACTGCAGGTAAAACTGTGCTCACGACCTGGGTTCAATCCCCGGTAGCAGGCTCAAGGTTCACTCAGCCTTCCATCCTTCCGAGGTCGGTAAAATGAGTACCCAGCTCGCTGGGGGGGGGGCAATGTGTAGCCTGCACACTGTAATCAAAATTGTAAACCGCCCAGAGACTACTTGTAGTGGTATGGGGCGGTATATAAGCAGAACACTACATCAGCTCGTAGGTGAGATCAAAAGCTACCTTCTGTTAAGAGGATTGGGAAAAGACCGGCAGGTCTGCTAGGGCTGGTCCGTTGACTGGATTGAATCCACGAGCGGCCAGGTTCCCCACTCTGTTTTGTTTATGAAGTGGGTTGTCTGTTTCGTGGTGCTCAGCCTGTGGACGCATCACTTGGTGGGGGGGGGCTGCCCCCCTCTGTGAAAAGAGGGTTTAAAATGACAACGGTGTCAAACGTTTGTCGTTAACGTGCCATTGTGCCTCTTTCATAATTGGTGGCTATGAAGCTGAGCTCATGAACGACGATTCCCTCCGTGGATTCACTCGGTGGCCTGCGCAAGACTCTCTCAGCCTCCGCAATGGGAGGGTTTTAAAAAAGCGGCTTGCCTTATATAGTGTCTGCAAAGTTGACAAGACTAAAGCCTGTGTGAAGACCTTGGGAGGGCCTTAACATTAAGCTCTAATATCCTGAATGTTTTGGTTTTAACTCCCTGCCCCGGCAGTGTATCTGAATTGGAATTCACCTCTGGCTGAAAGAGGTTTCCTAATTTCCCCTTAGAGCAGGCATGTCCAAACCTCAGCCCTCCTGATGTTTTGGACCACAACTCCCAGAATTCCAAGCCTGTATTTCCAATAGCAAAGGACTGTGGGAGTTGTGACCCAAAACATCTGGAGGGCCGATGTTTGTACATGCCTGCCTTAGAGCCTTTTGGGGCTTTTTACATCTTCAGGGTGTCTTCTCATGTGTAAAGGAAAAGGTAAAAGTTCCCCTTGTACATGCACGCTAGTCGTGTCCAACTCATCTCCGCATTCAAGCCAAAGAGCCGGTGTTGTGCAAGTCCTTGGTCATGTGGCCGGCATGGCTGCAAGGAAACACTCTTTTACCTTCCCACTTTTTTTATGGTGGTACCTATTTATCTACTTGCATTGACATGCTTTTGAACTGCTAGGTTGGCAGGAGCTGGGGTTAACAGCAGGAGCTCGCTCTGCTGCGTGGCGCCCGGGATCCGAACCGCTGAGCTGCCGACTTTGTAGCCCACAGTTTTCAACGCTCTAGCCTGCTGAGCCACCACGCCCCCTAACACTTACGATGTGTAGGGAATCCATAAAACACAGCCCACCAACACCCCCTCACACCAGCCGTCTTGGCTTGGTACCGTCCAGAAAGATGTTGTGGTACCTTTGGAGCATGGAGACGTCTCTTCTAAGGGAGATGGGCAGGCGAATGAGGCCAGAGGTTCTGGGGGGGGGGGGTAGCTGGCAAGGGGAAGCTGGAACTATGAGGACCCAGGGAATTGGGGAGCAGAAGTAAAGGGTTTTGAGGAAGGTCTCCCAAATGTAAGGGGAATGTAGAAGTTAGTGACTTTGATGGAAGAAAATCTGGATTTTGTCACCTATATAAATAAAAACTATGTGCCACTGGGGTCAGTTGCAACATAGGTTGACGTATTCCAGGGCTTTCTATGGAGAGAATACTTAGAAGAGGTTTCTATGGGGGGGGGATGGATTGGGACTGTGCAGTTTGACCAAGGCCACCCAGGCTGGTTCTTCTCCCTGGAGGCAGAGTGGGAGAGCTTAAATTCCCACCCTTGGGCACTACAGCAGGTTTTTTTTTAAAGTACTTCTTCTATAAAGTGCATTTGCTATGGCCTAATCTTACCCTTTGTTCTCCTAACCCTGCTTTCTAACTGTAAGATCTAGAGAGCCTTGGCTTTTAAAATACTGTTCTTTAATTAAAAGCTGACAAGTCAGTCAGATAACTGAGGAGGCAGGAAAGATCCGCATTACAAAGCATGGTTCTTTCCTCTTGATCCTTAACCTTGTAGGGTTTTTTTTTTTAATTTAAAGAACCGTTTTTTACAGACTTCTGTAGACATCCGTCTCTCATTCTCTCTTAACCTTTCATCTTAACCTGAACTGATTGATGTGGTTCAATATTCTACATAATAGCTAAATGAAGTTATAATTGGGTGAATCATTCAGGCTGGGTCTCTAAGGAGCCTGGACTTTTTTTTCTTTTTTTACTATCCGTACGTTTATGTAAAATTCAATAAAGCTTTTGAAAAAAAGAAGAAAAATGTGGTTTCTGAGAATGATAAAGAGGAAGGTGGTGGGAATGTTAGAGCTGCTTACAGAAAAAAGCCTATTCCTAATTGCTTGGTCTGTAAGTACCGTATGCAGAGGAAAAGCATGAAAAGATACGTACTGTATGAAAACAGTTGCAAATAAAAAGTCCTACCAGTGTTATTTGCTTATCCATCCATCCATCCATCCATCCATCCATCCATCCATCCATCCATCCATCCATCCATCCATCCATCGATTTCTAAACACTTGCTAACCCTGCTTTTAACCCAGAATACTTCCTGGAGTAATTTACAAATATCAGACCTGAGAATGCAGGCTTATACTCTGAAACACACAGCTGAAAGGGGGAAAATGTTTTATTTGAAATATTTCCACCCTACCTTTCTCCTTAAAAGGACCCTAGGCGGCTTACATGATCTTTTGGGCTGCTTTCAGATGCCTTTCCCCTCCTGCAGCTCTTTCTGCTTAAAAAAAAAAAAAACATTGATAGCTTCTCTCTTCCTCCTTCTTATCAAGAAATTGTTCCATCTGGGGGAAGAGGAGCACCAGAGAATGATTTGACCAGAAACCCTCCTCCAATTTGGAAGGAGAGCAGCAAGGGGTGGTTGCTCTGGTCATCACTCCAATCACTGATGAGAGATAACAGTCGTGGCTCCTTTCCTGCAATCCCAGTCGGCTTTAGGGAAGGTGAATCCACCTTTCGGACCCTTTGCCGGCTGGCTTGCGTTATTAGCTGGGCCCTTCCCCCATCTTCTGTGAGATCTAGCAGCTGCTGTTTGCAAACCTGGCTAGGTTCTGCAAAGATACTGACCCCCCCCCCAATCTCTACCCCACCCCACCCCAAGCCTCCCAACTAGCACCGGGCTTTGAATACCAAGGCAGAGCTGATGGCAGGACAGGTTCAGTACAGAGGAGCCTTCTTGCTGCCCCAGAGCGCATTGCAAAAAGGCAGACTGATGTTCAAAGGAAGGGACCTGCGCAGAGACGGTGAAAAAAATTAATAATCAAACAAACAAAAAACGCCTGTTGGCCACCCGGGGAATGACTGTACTCTTAACCTGGAAGCGTTTAAGGAAAGCTTCCTCATCCGTGAATCTGTCTGAAGTCCTAGAAATGATTTGCTGGTGTCTTTGAAGGGGAACGTTTCCTTTTCCACCTGTGCACAGGATTTCCTGACCACACTGGCTGCTGCTTAAGTATTTTTAATATTGCACTCTACTCTCCGTACTCCACCTCCCGTGCTTGGACGTGAAACCTCTCTGGCTCGACGGCCACAGAGCAAACCAGCGGAAATCCAATTTGCCAGGGGAGTTTGAAGGAGAGCGTTTCAGCTCAGATGTTTGTTTATTAGCCGTCTCTGCTCAATTCAGTGTTCTGCATCTCTTCCTCTGTTCAGTTGTGATGCCACTTGGCATGGAAACTTGGAAATATTGTGTGTGTGTGTGCGTGCGTGTGTGTGTGTGTGTCTGATAAAAGAGACAGAACCCAGACAAAATCATCTCCATTCTTGCAGTTAGATTTCCTGCATCTTTTTTTTAAATAAGGAAAGAGAAGCAATTCACAATTTTGATTTTAATAAAAAACAAATGTCTTCCAGTTGCAAGTTTTGGGGCATGGTTAGGAGCCCTGTGGCACAGTGGTTAAGCAGCTGTATTGCAGCTGCAACTGTGCTCACGACCTGGGGTTCAATCCCAGGTAGCGGGCTCAAGGTTCACTCAGCCTTCTATCCTTCCCAGGTCGGGAAAATGAGTACCCAGCTTGCTGGGGGTGGGGGCAATGTGTAGCCTGCATAATTAAATTGTAAAGTGCCCAGAGAGTGCTTGAAGTGCTATGGGGCGGTATATACGCAGAACGCTTGGCTATTTTTTTTTTTGCACCTTGTGTTGTGGAAGCCAAATAACCATAAACCTCGAGTTTCCTGTGGATGTGTCTCACAATAAAACAGACATGTCTGCTTTGAACATCAACATCGTTTATTTTCCCATCACAGGTGGACATAATGGAGGGCCACTTTACAGCCAGTGGATAGGCGACGTATGTTGTCCTTCTGACGTTGGGGAACTACAGTTCCCATCATCCCTCACCAGTGGTAAAGCAGAGATGGCCTGATGGGAACTAGAATCAAACAGCGCCCAGAGGGCTATCTAATTCAGGACGGCAAACATGACTGACGACACAGGGCTTCAAAGGCAGCTTTTGAAGAGCTAAACTTTTACCCTTCTCTGCTAGAAAGAGAGAGAAGAAAAAAAAAAAATCAGTCAGTTCCACCATTCCCGATACCTTTGTTTTCTGAAAGTCAAATTCTTTCCCTTGAGTTTGTGAAAGAAAATGTGAGTTTAGGAGAGCTTTTTCTTAAACAGTAAAGTGAATAAAAGAAAACGGAAATGAAATTCTCACCCACCCCTAGAGAGACTTGAGCTGTCATTTACTCCTTGTGCTTATTCTTTTATCTCAGGTCTGCTCCGCATGCTATTTTTGCACCAACTAAACACATGCTGATTTATAATCTGCCACTGTTTAATCATCGCAGCCTCTTAGTGGTGGCATAAATTATGCAAGTGTCAAAAAAAATGTTATTTTTGGTTCTGTGCCTTTTAGCGACATTTACAGGAGGTGCAACTACTGGTCACTTCTGAAGCTGAGTTGTGCCTTTTGTTTTTGACTCTGCTTCCTTTCTTATTATTTTTAAACAGATTATGGGCTTCTGTTCCACTTAAAAATATAATAATCTAGAATTAATGAGTAAATATCTTAAGCTTGATTGCATTAGGTTGGTGGTTCCTTCCAGAGCAGAATTGCTTCAAGACTGGAATGCGGTGTTAGAACTACACTGCTCGTTTAATTTCTTTATTAGTCCAATCAGAAGGGGAACACCGGTTGCACAGCAGAGACCTTTCCAAATATTTAAGGCAGGCTGTGGATTACGTTGCCTTCACGTCATCTTTGGGGGGTCCCAGGAGGGAATGATTGGCCTGCCCTCACCTCTAGGAACCTTGAAGCATGCTAGGGTCAGGAAAACAAACAAACAGAAAATGTATTCTCGAAGGCTTTCACGGCCAGGATCCGATAGTTTTTCGGGCTCTTTGGCCGTGTTCTGGACGTTTTTCTCCCTGACGTTTTGCCAGACCCTGTGGCTGGCGTCTTCAGAGGGCACGGAGCTCAGGGGACTAGGAGTTCTCTCTGTGCTCTGGGTTATAAATGCTCAGTCCCTCTTTCCTGAAATATAAAATCCAATGACCACACTGGCGCCTCGACCCTGCAAGTTTCCACTCGGTCGCTGCTCTGATTCGATCCCTTTTAACAGGCTTTGTTGGAGAGCCACCCCGGCGATGCTGTGTGTGCTAAACATGTTGCCTTACCTTGCCACTGGGTCACCCTCGCTTGGGTGCTGTGACCATCGGGTGGCGCTCTAACCATGCCTTTTCTTTTCGCAGGCTGGCTCCCCCGGCATCAAGAATGGAACCTCCCGGGAAGCTTTGGTGAGTCTAGGGCAAAGGGCCGGAAAGCATAACTTCATTCCTTCATCCTTTGAGTCATTAAGAATCTTTTTCTTTTGTCACATGTGGTTCTCTTGAGCAGCTTCAGATTTATTTATTTATTTATTTATTTATTTAGAATGTTTTTACCCCACCTTTCTCCTTGGAAAAGGACCCAAGGTGGCTAACAATAATAAGGGAAAATATACAGCCTCAGAACATTTAAGACATACCGTGGCACCTCAACTTATGAATTTAGTCCGTTCCGAATGCATGCTCTTAAGTCAAATTGCTCTTAAGTCGGGGTGCCTATTTAAAAATTGAAAAAATACAAGTAAGTGTGTTTTGATTGGTTGATATGGTCATAGGACTAATCAATAAATTTACTTACTTATTGAAAAAATAAGTTAAAAAGTTTTTAAAAATGAAAAGTGAGAAGTGGCTTGTGTCCTATTCTCAAATAAGCCTCAACTCAGGTGCTCTTTTACCTTCACTGTATCTTGTGTGTTTAGTGCATGTTCTCTGCTCTGCTATTATTAAAAAAAACTTTATATATTTCCTGAATAAATTAAGCCCTTTCTTGCTGATGCTAATACCTGCACTTTTGTGATGGAGGTTCTCCCCCCCCCATCCTGACCCTGGAGGGATCAAAGCACTGGCTTACTTTCCCCCTCCTCTTTCTCAACCCCCCTTCCAGCTTTTCTTCCCCCCCCCCCCCGCACAGGCTGACAGAAATTACCTTCTGTTTAATTAACATCATCTCCCCTGCTCTTTATATACTGCTGCATAATTGCTCCGAGGAAAGAGACACGCATAGCAGCTATATATCTATATATAGACATAGATATAAAATAAAAAAATAATTCATTGGGAGGAAAAAAGTGTTTGGGAAGGAGGGAAGAATGCCACACAGCAAAAGCCGTGTCCCTGAAATGTTATGGGATCCCTTGAACATGAACGGCCTTGCTTATGGGAATATTCTGGAGTTCATTGGGAAGGGAGAGGGGCCCCCTCCTTTTCTGCTTCCTTTTTAATTATTATTATTATTATTATTTTGCTTACTCTCCAGTAGCCTCTTCATTTCTGCTTAGGCGTCGTCATTAATTCTCGCACAGCATCGGTAGAGACCTTTAGCAAAATTGGAACGGTTTAACTCCCAGGTTGTGGCCTGATGAGACTCTCAGGCCTTTTTTTGGTTTTTTAACACCGCCGTCGCTTGTGTGCAGGGGCCAGGAAGCCTTTTCTCAACCTGGAGGTGGAATTGCAGTTCCGGCCCAGGTCTTGCGGATGGGTGCATACCAGATGTCAGAGGGCATAAAGGCACAGGGCAGATTGAGCAGCAGAGGGCGTTCCCTCCCCCCCCCCTTGATGCCCTCCGGCCTACTAAAGCAGGGGTGTCCAAACTTTTTGCAAGGAGGGCCAGATTGGGTGAGGTGAAAATGTGTGGGGGCCAAACAATCAGCAGCATTTGGGCCCCGGGCTGAACTTTGGACAAGTCTCTATAACATGCAAGGAGGCGGGGAGGATGCTTGCAGCAACGGAGCTGGGGTGGGTAGGCTGGGCAGGTGGCTGGGGGGCATGGATAGAGGCAGGGAGGGCAGGCAAACCGTAAAACTGCAAGCTGATGTCTCCATCCGGTATGAAGAGGGGCCAGCTGGCAGGGATTCGTGACAGGCTGAGCTGGTGAGGCCCCCCTGGGCCTGACTTTGGGCGTGCCTGTGCTACAGCCTGTCGGGAGCACACACACACCCCAGCCAAAGGATTCCCCAGGGTTTACCGAGATCACATCGCAGAACCTTCTGCACTGTGGACATTTCCTTTGCAGGCGGATGTTGTGGCCTCCCTCAGCCGCCCAAGACGAGAGGCAGGGAGCTTGTCTGAGAGCATTTTCTCTCTTTGGCGTGGGTCGGTGGCTTGGCAGTGGAATCCAAGGTGGCATCCGTCGAAGCTCAGCTTTTGCTTGATGCTTTGTCCTCAGCCGTTCCGTCCTCTTCCTGTTGAATCTCCTGTTTTTCCACGAACAAGGGAGTGCTGGCTCTCAGGGGTGGTTTAGAAGTGCAATAGAATTTTTTTTAAAAAAGAAGATGTTTCCAAAGCAATATCTTGTCCCAGGAATGGATCAGTAGCTACCAACTCTCCTTAGCGTCTCTCAGGTGGCTCCATGGTGTGTCCCGAAGGGCCTTCCGCCAACCACTGCAGAAAGAAGGAGTAAGTGTGTCCCAAAGCTTACACACCTTGTCTACTCTGCCCCCGGCCTTCCTGCTGTTTTGAAACGGGTTGCCATCCCTTTGCGCTTTTAATTCTTTGCCAGAGGACGTGGCCGTCGCCACCTCTTTCCAGTCGTCGGCCTTCTTTTCTTGTTCAAGAATGAGACAGAATCTGAGAAGCTAGATCCGTCAGTACTGGTTAGCCATAATAGCTAGCAAGGGAGCCTCTTAAGGCGGGTTATGAGAAGCAGCTCTTAGGGCGGAGGGAGCAAGGAGATACGATTGCTTACCCCTTTGGCAGCTTAAAGCCCTCCGCTTAAAATCATCTTTTGTCTGCCAGCGGCATTCCAGCCACCTTGCTGAGTTTCTCCCCAGTAACCCTGAGGGCTAGAAACTTGGTTTGTTAAAGCTACCCCAAAACACATGTCAAAACCCTCCCAAACCATTTCTGCCCTTGGTCTGCAACTCCCCTTGGAGGGCTGTGATGACCGTCCCCTGCTAATGCTGGCAGTAGCCACTGTCCGCAGCAGCAGCAGCAGCAGCACCCGGTGGGCTGAGGCAGCCGGAGGGGAAGCTGTCATCTATTAGTATCATTATTTATTTATTTATTTATAATTTTGGCCTCCCGTTTTCCTGCTGTCGGCTTTGGCCCATTAAAATTTGCCCGGGCGCTCGGCAGTGGGGAGAGTAACCTTGATGTTTGCCGGATGTCAGCATCTCGCTCCGATGCCGTTTACAACCCCGTTTGTCATTGTGGGCGGTGGGGCTTCTCCTTGACTCCAGAGGCTCACGGCTGCTTGCATCCTCTCTCTGCCGCTGCCTCCCCCCCCCCCCCCCGGTGGTCCTGCTTATGGGCCCCCTTCACCCTTGGTCCTTTAAACGCTTGTGGATTCTCAATAGGGCTTTCTCTCCCCCCCCCCCAGCTCCCCATTTCCTCTGCTGGGCATGCCACTGGAGAGGAAAAAAGCATTTGCTTATAACAAATACCCCCTTTTCTCTCTGTTTTGAGTGGCACAAGAATCCAGATTCCCCCCCCCTCCCTCATTCCTCCACCCTCGGGGCCTTCCGTTCTGCTTTGTGTTGTAAAATAGAACATCCAGATATTGCCCCAAGGAGTGTTGGGTTTCTTCCCCCTCGCTGAGTGCTCTCTGCACCACCACTCTCTGCTTGGCTCGGGTGGTCAGGAATGTTGGAGCAAACACGGCGTTTGAAAAGAGCCAGTTGTAGGGTTGGGAACACATTCTGCGTGAGAGAAAGACCATGTCCTCACATCTCTCTAGAAACACACATGTGGGCAGCGGTGCACGGACATAATCTGAATTGGTCAACACGGGCCATGACCTTGAAGAATCTCTTCCATCCTTCCTCAAGGCCCGATGGAGTGGCAGTCTCATTCTTTCTCTGTAGTCTTCCCAAGACAGACAGAAGGGGTGCGGGGAGTGTGTGTAGCGGGGAGCAGGCGAGAGGGATATTTTTGGGATGGGAGCACCCTGGACTCTGTGTTCCAGAAAGGTAGATTTCCCTGGCCTGTGAGTGAAAGAATTAATCAGGAGGCAGATGGGTGAGAGAAACGGTGGCCATCTGTAAGAAGAGGAAATGAAGCAGTTTCTCCTCACCTGGCCAGGGCTTCTAGTGATCCAAGACTGGCCATTGGGAGCCCCGTGTTTCCTGTCTGTCTTCAACCCGAGAAAAAAATACAGAAAGGATGTGCCCCCTCCCTCACTTCTAAGGCTGATGGAGTCTTCCGCAGCATTTAAAACAACAACAACACCGGAATCTTCCCCGGAACTTATGAGAGAGAGAAAAACAAACAAACAAACCCATAGGAACTGCCCTACTAAATGTGGAACATTATCACCCCATTAGGGTTACTGTCTGCACAAGAGGTCACTGAGCTGATAGCGTCTCTCCCTTTCTCTTTCCTTCCCTCTCTGCTCCGGAGTGCTAAATTATCCCGGCTAATGTTCCACTAGGGGCTGTGGGTTAGTTGACGGCTGACTCCCATCTGTCTGGGATTCCCCCCCCCCACACACAACAACTCCAGGCCACCCCCACCTGGGTAGAGAGATGTTTACAGAAGCAGAAGCACTCTTTCCAAGAGACCCACGCTGGGCTGACGCTAAAAGCTCTGTCCGCAACAGACCTGCTTGGCTTGCTTCGTTCAGTCGAATGCACCTTTCAAAAGCGGACGACGCTTCCGCAACACTTCCTTCCTGTCACCCAAAGTGCAAATTCTGGGCCTTGCAGTCAGAACCCCCCCCCCCAAAAGCAAGATGCTGATCCCCTATTCAAGATCCCATTCGTTTTTCAGTCTACAAACGTGGATGCTTTTCTAACCAGCCTGCAGGTCACATCGGTGGGAGATCACTGGAAGAGTGCCGTTATGTACTTTCAGTACGTGTGGAACATGCTTGAAAAAAATTGAAAAGTATTATTAACATAAGAACCTAAGAAGAGCCCTGCTGGCTCAGGCCAAAGGCCCATCTAGTCCAGCTTCCTGTATCTCACCTTGGCCCCTCACCAAATGCCTCTGGGAGCGCACGAGACTAGATCTCTGTCTCCTGATCCCAGTCCCTTGCATCTGGCCCTTGAAGTACCCCGGTTATAAGACTGGAGATGACACATCCCGCGGTCTATGTGTTTTTTTTAAACAACCCCAAATCCACAGTTGGGCAGTGTCTTTATAGAGACCAGCGAAAGAGCCATCAAATAATGTGCGAGATTTTGAGTGCTCTGGAAGTCCTCACAAAAGGACGGGCTACACACAAGGTGCGGAGGGCAGCTAGGTGCTGAGCCCCCACTGGTAATGCTCACGCCACACTTATTGGCACACTGGAAGAACAGGGCGGGTGAATTTCAATACCGTCCCCTTTCCCCTCTTCTCTTTCAAAACGCACGACATTTTCTCTTCGCCAAGCCATCTCAAATCCCCTCCTTTTTAAAAGATCTTTAAAATGTAAGAGTATTTAAAGTGTAAAGTGCTTTAAAAACCAGAGGATCAGTGGTTAGAGATAAGAGTGTGGTTTCCTTGCCCTGTACAATGCATGCTCTCCCCCCCCCCCCCCGCTGATTGGAGAAATCTCAGCTCTTATCTCCGCTCTGTGATTGAGATAATGGGAGGTTTCTTGTATATCTCTGAAGGGAGATGCAAGGAAGCCTGTAAGAGCAGGTTGCAGTCTTTTTGGGGAACCCTTAGCCTTGCTGTGCTAGAGATTTGTCAAGGATATAACCACGTCTCAGTGTTTCATTAACCGGGAACTTTAAAATAAAAGAATGAAAATGAAGGAAGCCTTTTCTAGACCTCGGAAAGGCCGTTTTGGTTCTGCCTTGAACACCCACCTCCAAACCTGTAAATGGCGTTTTTCATATCTGTTCAGCTGATGGTCGGAAAATGCATTAATTTGTCAACCATTTCCTCCTCTGCTTGACCTCTTGGTGAGATCTCGGTCGAATCATTCTTTTTATTAATTTTTTTTGCTTGGTTTTGTCTTTTTACTGCTGACTCTGTTCATTGAGCAGCTTTTCCCTTCTTCTTCTTCTCCTTCTTTCTTTGTGGTTCGTGCGAAATGCACTCTTTTAATCTGTCGATTCCTTTTAATGTGTTGATCCGGACAGATGCATATGCACACACTGTCCGCAGTTGCAAAGGTACTTACCGAGAGAACATGTTTAAAGGGGAACTGTCAGCTCTTCTTAAGTTGCCCTGCTTAGGATCAATAGGAATATTTCCTTGAAACTCCCTGCATCTCCCGACAAGAGGTTTTAATTGAACATAATAGGCTCCCGCCTCTTACCTTGTAGAGGCATCTATGCCGGCATCTGAGACGATCACATATCTGAACGATGTCTGGGAGGAGCTGGTCTGAGAAACGGTGGACCGAACGGATTCCTGCATCCTCTGCGTGCTGTCGTGGTTTCTGTAAGCCTGGGAGAAGCCAGTGACTCTGGTGTCTTGGGTAGTGAATCCGTTCCGGGTTTTGGCCCGTACTTTGAAAGCGTGACCCAAAATACTGAACCTAGCTCTTCAGTTCTAAGATTATTACTACGGTATATAATTTGCCATTGCTAATAAAGACCAATTGATGGGCTGCTGGTCATGTGCCAGAATGCGCGCCTCTTCCATTCGCCGCCATTCGCCGCGGGCAAGGTGTATGGCAAAGTCACGTGAATACAGATATTATTCCAGACATGGGTTCCAGCCCTTGAGGATCAAAGCCCTGGTTTCGAATCAGACTGGGGAGCTGGATGAGAGCGGTACACCCAGAGGAGAGACCAGTTTCAGTGGCCGTTTGATGGATTTCTGCCACCTTGTAGCCTTCCTTAACTTAGGATCCTTTACTGTGTGGGGGGCAGCAGGTGAGATGACCACTCATTGACTGCATGGGCCACTGGTTGTGGGGTTATGGGTCTCCTTTGCTATGCAAAGGATGCCCTATAGAGGGCAGCAGCTACCCACACTTTTTATATATATATGTGAGATTAAGATAGATTGAGAGAGAGAGAGAGAATTTAACATTCCTTTTTCCCCAGGTGCTATAAAAGGATTTATTTGCACAGACACGACAGTCTAGTTCACTCTTTTCACATCCACCTTGGAATATATCCCTTTTTAGACTTTTTTTCTCCCTTGTCATCTGTGCTCCCAGCAGGTTAGCATCATTTGTCTCGTCGCAGCTTGGAATTAACGCTCTTAGGTGTAATTGTAGTTACCTTTACATCGTTGTCTCGTAACAGCCACAAGTAAACATGAGGGTGTGTTTTTATAAATGCAGCATCGGTGGTGACAAACTACTTTTGCCTGCTTTCCAACAAATCACAATGAAATCCTTTTTTTAAAAAAACTTGCTGTCTTGAGGTTAAACTCTGCGCTCAACTCTTGTGCACCTCTCCCAGTCTCTTTGTAAATTTACCCTTCCGTATGTTCTCATGTACCCAGAAATGTACTGCAGCATTATGCATTCTTTGGGTGTTTTATCATCATAAGACATTTGAAGCAGCCGTGAAGTCCCTGATTAATGTTAACCAGGTTTGCTGTTAGCAGATTCTTGGTTTATCCAATGCTGGGTTGGAAATTGGCTAAGATGGTGAACGGGTTAGTGTTTGACATCAACAGGCACTTACGGAGATGGGGCAGGAAATGTTGGCGTGGGGAGAGTGTCAGAGGGAAAGAGGGGGGGTTATGTAAGGAATAATGGCAGGACTTGGTGAACCCCCTGTCCTCTTCGGATGCCTTCACCACAGTTCAGAGAAGGGCAGTGTTACACTCTCATCAGGCTCCAAATCATGTTATTTATAAATCATGTTATTTATAGAGCTGAGGAACGTGAGCTCAGAAGGCAGGTGTAATGAGGTTATTTATTTATTTGTTTCTGAGCATTTTAATTCCACCCTTTCTTGGGGACAAAACAAAACCCCTAAAGTGGTTCCCAATCAAAATAGGTGTAATAAAACTGGATTGGCCTTACCTACGCCTGTGTAGAATAAAGTCTATGAGGGTGGGGGGGGGTGAGGACCAGCTGTAGAAGTCAAACTGCCTCGAGTCCCCTTATTGGGAGAAATGAGGCATATAAATAAAACAAACCAGCAAATAAAAATGGTGCAAGCAGTTAAGGTTTTGTATAGCGCTGCCACAGAGTTCCTCCTCTTTTTATACGTTATCTGGCTGCAAGAACAGTCCTGTAAGGTCCCTCCTAGTTCCAGTGGTGGAGCCAGGAGCCAGCCCAAGGAGGGGGGGAGGTTTTGATGAAGACGTGGTTTCTGAGGAGATCTGGGAGTTGAGTCATGGCTACTGGACTTCTTTTTTGAGAGATAGAAACGTTTCGCTGTTTTGAACAGCGAAACGTTTCTATCTCTCAAAAAAGAAGTCAAGCCATGACTCAACTCCCAGATAAACGCACCTGGATGACTGAGAATCTTCACAGACGTATTTCTGAAGGAAGTTTACGGATTCAAGTTCAGACTTTCTGAGTTTGTAACTAAAATCTCTTAGGTACCGCATTGCGCCAATTCTCAAGGGCAAACTTTTTAGTCACGTTTATAGCTACAGGAGTGTAGGCTCAATATTTTTTTTGATGGGGGGGATACAGGACAGGACGCGGTCCCAATACTTTCGGTGGCTGTGATCTGCTTTTTGTCTCATGCCCACTTTTTTTGGGGGGGGGGCAACTGATTTTATTCCGCTTCCATGGCAAACAGTCCTGGGTAGGAATTATCAGTTGTTAGAGAGGCCATTGCCGCTTAAATAGCTCACCCTTGCATGTAATATCTCACCGGCAGGGAAATTTATGGTTTGATTCACCTTTCGGAAGAGGGCAGCCAAGGAGGCTTGGAGTTTTCCTGGAAATGTTTCATGGCTGGCCTTCTCTACCATGTAAAACCTCAAGCATTTTCTGTCGCAAACCTGAGAGATTCCAAGCGCTGGTATTTTATTTTTACATATAAACCAAAAGCTAGCCAAAGCAAAATTCTCTTCCACCCCTCATTCCTCCCTCCTTTTCTCTCCAATTTTCGACAACCCTGCACGGTTGTGGCTTTTGTGCTATAATTTGTGTGTCTGTGTCTCAGGTGCCTTTTTTTTTAAAAAAAAATGTGTTGCGTGCATCAGGAGGAAACAGAGAGTGGCATCCCGTTTCAAGGAATCAGAGCGAGAACCGGTCTGCTTTTCAGCCCAGGATAGCTGGAGCGCTGCTCGGATATTTCCCCCCCCCCAGTAGAAGATCGCTTGCGAAAACATTACATCCCTTCTTGCCAAGCACGCAACATATAAAGAGAGCGTTTTTATGAAAGGGGGATAACAGAGGAACCATTACAGCCGAGACCTTTTATAGCTCTTCCATTATTATAGTTTAAATCTTGACATGGTCTTTATTTGTAACGACACGGAGACCAGTAAAGCCAAAGGACTCCCTTCCTGCCTCCCTCCCCCCCCCACCCGCCTCTCGGATCAATCTCCCGACGAAGCTGCAACAGAGAGGGGTTGTTGTTGGTTCTTTAAAAGCATACGAGCAGGGAGGTGCCTTGTTCTAACAAACTTTTGTTCTGAATAGAAGCCAGGTTCTTCTTTCCCTCTGACCCTTATTTCCAGTCCACCACCGTCCTGTCTTCAATTAGGGAAGGTATCAAGCAGATCTGCCGCTCTTCCTTCTTGAAATAATCCCTTGTCTATTCTGTTTCTTATTCCCTTGAAAATATTGTCCATATTTTCAAGGTGGCTGTGGCTGATTTCTTCATAACCTTTTATGAAGTGTTCAGAAAGCCTTTGAAAAGAAATGTGGGCTGTGGTTGGGGGGGGGGGTTGTGATGATGGTAACACGCAGTCAAAATGTTTCATATTCAGGTGAGTTAGAAAATTGAGGCATTTGACCAGGGAAGGTTCCTTCTCTCTGTGTGTCTGTTTCATTGCTAGATGTGTGGGAGAAAATTGTGTATTTTGGTATGACTTTTAAAAACAAATACCTCAAGATTTCTCAGTACTTATTTAGCAGAGAATGGTTATTTTTCCTGGGCTCCTTGCAAAGGTTTTTAAGAAACAAATGTTTCTCAGATGATAACGGAAACACTGTTTCAAAGACCCTTAGTTTTTTTTAAAAAAAAGTATGGTGTTTTCCTTCTTTTAGCAATTGTTTCAGTTCTATTAACAAAGCAAAGTTTTGGAGCGATTGGGGAGCGCAGCCAAAATAACACTGTATCTATGTCTCATTAAACCTTTACTGTTAGTGTAGTCTTGTAACAGCAGGGCTGCTTTTCCCTTCTCCGCGCTCGTTTTTTAAAAAACACCCTTCAAATAAAACACGTTGCTACTGTTCAAAGTTTGACGTGATGCTTTCGTAGACAGATCCGACAATAAAATCAACTCCCAAGAGCATTGGGTGGGGCAAATCCACATTTATAACAGCGAGGAGAGGCCAAGCAGAGACGGACTTGTTTGTTCGAGCTGCACGTAGCTGTGGGGTAATTAAGCACGCTGCTGATTGAATGTTTTTGCACAGAGCAAAGCGGTTGGAGGAACATCTTCACACACCCTCTCCCATCTGCCTCCCGTGTGCCAGCCGGCTTTTCTCAAATTCTCACTGTGCGGTGGCTGTAACCCAAGCGGGACAAGGGGGTTAGAGTCTCATACTGCACGGTTATGAATAAATTAATAAAATTTCTTACACGAGACGACAAAAGCTCCAGAAACCGTCTCTCAAAGCCGTGCATCTCTTTCTCTCTCCGGGCAGGCAGGTGTGCACACGTGAATATGTGTAATATAGCTTCACATGGTGTCAGCGCATCGATGGCTGTTTCTGACAGCCGCCGAATGTGGAGGAGAGAGATGGCAATTGTTGGACTTAAGCGCCGCTTGTATTTCTGGCTCGGTGGCGAAACTATGTTAGCAGGTGGCTTGCAAAGAGCCAGAGAAAGGGATGGGGCAAGAGAGAGAGAGAGAGAGAGAGAGAGAGAGAGAGAGAGAGAGAGAGAGAGAGAGAGAGAGAGGAGACAGGAATTCCTTGCAAACTCTGCAGGAATGGGTTCATTTTGTAAACTGCTTCTTTTCCTGTCCTTCGGGAGCAGATTTTAGATGATAAAACAGCCTGCATGAGAACACTGGATGTCAGGGATCGAAAAACAAAAGGAAAGTGTCCCTCTCCCCCCCCCAAAAAAAAACCAATCCCATTAAAGGCAGCCGTTATTCAAGCTAAATGTATAACGCTAAATACATACCTGGTGGGTTTTTTTTTGTCAAAAACAAACAAATGACAAAAAACACCCAGACAAACAAATAACTTTCCTAAGTGATGTTCAAGCCACCCATAAATTATGGCATAGAGATGTTTCGCTTACTTAAAAAAAAAGAGAGAGAAGACTGGCTTTTTTTTAAATTGTGTGCATGCATGCCAGTAAAAGGAAAAGGAGTTAAGTGGATTTTACAGATTTTGTTTGCAGTCCTGGCACAGTGGGGGATTTGGGGGAGAATTTCTCGCTGCCTTGAGGAGAAGCCTTTCTTGAGTCCCATCCAGTTTTCATTCCAGCAAGTGGGGAGCTATATTGACATGTCCCTCCCTCCTCTCATAAGTATTATTGATTTGAGCAGGTCTCCTGTAGCTAGGAGAGGCAGTTGAACCTGGCCGTTTGCCGCCTTACACACACACACACACACACACACACACACACACACACACACACACACACACACACACACACACACACACACACACACACACACACACACACACACACACACACACACACACACCTCTGCCTTGACGGAAAGTTTCGGTGATCATATCTCTCTACGCTTCTGTTGAAAAAAAATCGAAGAAAAGGAACACCTCTCTTCTGACTCTTGCTAGTCAAAACCTCCCACTGCGCCCCCCCAAAAAAGACGGAGGTCATAGTGGAAGCAGGGATGAGCGGGATGCATTTTGTCTCCCCCCCCCCGGGTGGCATTTGCTGCTCTTTGCAGGCGGCCCAGAGCGATGCCAGCTCCTCCATTTAGTTGGCAAGGGTGTATCCCCTTAAAAGGGAAGGTTTTAATCTAGCTGCTGGCTGCTATGGATGGTTAAATGGACCTTATTTATTTTATTGAGGTGGTGCGCCCTATGGAGCATTACCAAAGCGGCTCTCCTTTCCCCCCTTCTTTTCTTTTATTTTTTTGGGGGGGCACAAGCCCCGTGTGCGTGCGTGCATGCGTGCGTGTCATGGGCACCCTAGAAGAAGAAGCACCTAAGGGAGAGGCGAGGTTTGCCGGCTGTCACAGCGCCGGTTACAGAAAAGAATCTGTATTTAAACAGTAACACAGCCATGGGATCTCCCAGGAAGGGTATTAATGCTAATTCA
This sequence comes from Phrynocephalus guinanensis, assembly GCA_037367245.1. Lineage (NCBI taxonomy): Eukaryota > Metazoa > Chordata > Lepidosauria > Squamata > Agamidae > Phrynocephalus > Phrynocephalus guinanensis. The sequence continues at coordinate 2,370,562 of CM074753.1, read as the reverse complement.
TCTGCTCGGCCCCCCCGCCGAGTGTGTTATTTGTTTAAATCTGTAGAATCCCACAGCGCGTTTATATCCTCGCCAGAGTGAGCCTCTGCTCCCTGTAATTATTTAACATTATATGCTGATATAAATTGTAACAGTTAAAGAATGGTAATGAGTAAGGGTGGAAAGTGGAGGGGAGAGCACAAACATTAACTTTAGAATGGCAGCGTCAGCTCTTAAACAGCAGGGAGGAACTTTTCCCCCCATGGGGGGCCCCCCTTCCCCAAACTTTGGGTTGTCCGGTGGATTCCTCTCCTTTCTTTCTCTCCCGGGCCTTCCTCGGAACAAGAGATGGATCAGGTCCTGCTATTTACATTCCGGCTTTCCCATCTGCTGGTGCCATGGGGGGGGGGGCGCACAAGTACACGCGTGCCGTCGGACGATTAAACGCCGAGCGCTGATACACGGAGTCGAGTCGAGCCTTCTGCCTCTTGGACGGGTGGACGGGCAGGTTCTCGGACTTTTATGCCCCAAGAAGGGTGCTAGCTGTGGCAGGGCAAGGGCGCGGGGAAGACCGAGGCTAAACTCACATGCCGTTGGGTGTCAGTACAGTAAGGCCCCCATATCCACTGATTCATTATCCACTGATTCAGTTATCCACGGTTGGCAGAGGAAAAAAATTAAATAATTCAGCAGCCACAAAGCAAGCTGTTGTAACAAACAGCAGCTGTAAAGCAAGCTATTGTAACAAATAGCATCTGTAAAGCAAGCTACTGTCACAAACAGCAGCCGTAAAGCAAGCTACTGTCAGGAAACAGCAGTTTGGGGGTGGGTAGGCAGACGTTCTCTCTTATCCACTGTTTTCGTTATCCATGGGAAGGCCTGGAACCAATTCCCAGCGGATAGCAGGGTCCTACTGTATGGCTTTAGTTAAGTGCAGGTTGGGTGTGCGCACGCACGCACGCACACACACACACACACTTGCATCCCTGTGTCAGTCCTTCTCCGCAGGCACTTAGAGTGCCTATGTGTGCGTTTGACATAGAGGGAGAAAGAGCTTGGTGGGGTTACTTTTTTGCACTGTAACTCCTAAAATGCTCCCACCACTGGTAGCCATGGACAGGTTCCACCGTTGTCTGATGTTCCACCACAACAAGCCATAGTATTTTTTTTTTATTGGAAAACTTTTCTATTTATTGAGACTCTTCTCACTGAACTTGAGAAGTAACTTCAGGTCTGACTGTGAATTTGCTTCAATAGAAAATTCTCCTTGGACCCTTGTTGCTGGAACATGGGGTTAAATGTATTTGGGGGTTGAGAACCACTGAGTTACACCATATAGACCAGTGATTCTCCACCGGTGGGTCCCCAGATGTTCCTGGACTGCAACTCCCAGAAGCCTCCATCACTTGCTGTGCTGGAAGGGGTTTCTGGGAGTTGCAGTCCAGGAACATCTGGGGACCCACAGGTGGAGAACCACTGATATAGACCCATCTCACTCATTCTTATCTGCACAAAAATGTTACGGATTCCTCGGGGCTTTGAGATGTGACACTTTTGCAGCCTTCCCTGGAGACATAAAAAGGTGGATAGACTTCCTGGAAAAGATTGTTGTGTGACATTCACTGAAGGCTCTGTCTGGAAGGAGAGAGAAAACACACACACACACACACACACACCCCAAAAGATTTTTTTTTTCAGACTTAAAATTTGCTTGGAAACCCAGGCGATTTTGTCTAAAGGGTTGTGTCTTTGTGCAAAAATTATCACCTTTGAAACCAGCCTATTGTGAAGAGGGATGGAATGGAGGCTCATTCTACAGAGGCAGGCCTCTGTCAAAAGCAAAAATGCTTCAGGAGAAATCCCCTCCATCTTCTCTGGTTTCAGAAAAAAAAAAAGAGAGAGAGAGAGAGAGAGAGAGAGAGATGGTTGAGGTCTGGAGCTAAGCTCCCCGCTTGATTTGCAGAGTAGCGTGATGGTCGGTCGAACTCCTTTGGCAGCCTGGCCTGGTGCCAGCCTTCACCGCAATTCATACTGTGTCAGTTTAATAAATGCACTACTTAAATTATGAAATTACAAAAGAAAAAAGAGAATGCACTTATTCAGACTCTTAATACATTAAAAATAAGGCATTAAAACACTGACTTTTCCCCCCTTTCCAGAATCAATAATGAACAGGAAGGGTTGTAGACATTAACAGTCACGGACATTCAAACTCTTATACATAAATTATCCGAGAAAAAAATGCACATAAGACTTGAATAATGTAAATACATTAATGCATTTAATAATTTAAACATTAAAGCGCAGGCAGGAATTCGTGGCAGAGGCTGTTCTGAGATAAGGAACGGCCCCTGGAAGTTGCGCGTCCCAAGATCGATGGCCGCTTTCCCCTTGAGAAAAACCTTCTTGGGGTCGAAGGAGGGAGGAAGCCGCGAGGCGAGGGAGTGACCGCTTGTCGAGAGCAATCCCACGACAGTCGCCATTTCTATCTGTTCCTTCCGACTCCTTTTTTTTATGTGTCTCGGCCGACCTGCCTTTCATTTGCAACGAGACCCGTTTGCCTCCCTAGAGTAGGATCAGACGTTCTCCGTTCTGCCGTTGTCTTTCGTTGTGTGGAATCTGAACTAGGCAATGTTGCTCTCTTTCCTTTCGGAATCCATGTCTTAAGCAGACCCAGGCTCAACCCAACCCAACCCAACCCAACTCAAACTTGGCAGCTTGTCCTTCCAAGGTCTGTCTTGAGTCCAGCATTCTGCAGGGCCGGTCCTAATGCTAAGCCAACCAGAACCCCGTGGTGCAGTGGTGAAATGCCTGGACTGCAGGTAAAACTGTGCTCACGACCTGGGGTTCAATCCCAGGTAGCTGGCTCAAGGTTCACTCAGCCTTCCATCCTTCCGAGGTCAGTAAAATATGTACCCAGCTGGCTGGGGGGGGGGCAATGTGTAGCCTGCATACTGTAATTAAAAAACTGTAAACTGCCCAAAGACTACTTGAAGGGGTATGGGGCGGTATATAAGCAGAACACTTTGTTTAAGATCCTTCTAATTAATATTTCAATCTTTCTCCCAATACTAACACTCAGGATGGTGCCGAATGAGATTTTAAAAACATAAAATAAAATTACCACAAATACAAATGAGAACACAGTTTATCACATTAGAAGACACACACAAAAGTTAAAATATTGCAACACAGTAGAGTTAAAAGCCATGCAAAAGGACTTTGCTGAAAAATAAGTAGAGCAGCAAACTTTTAAAGGCCATTTCAGTTCCAACTCCCTGACAGTTTCCAAAAAACGACCAGGTAAGCGTTCGCCTGTCAGTGGAAGAGAAGGGGAAGTTGAGGTCATTGATATATCCTTTCTGGATATATCAGCTTTTATCTTTAAAATGCTCTGCGCCACGCAGTATACGTAACCTAAGTGTATATTGGTTGTGCACCCATGCCAGAGGCTATTGTCCATGAAGCATATGTCTTTCCTTTCCACTTGTGTGTGTCTACATCATTTGTTGGCATAAGAGCAGTTGCCCCAAGCCCCACTTGTGGGATTTCCACTAAAGCATGAGAACTCTAAATTCTGCTTTTCAGAAATACAATTGCAAGTGGCAAGAATCCTGAATTTCTCTGGGCAGGACCAAATTCCATGCTAGTGTGGCGTGGTGACACAGTCCCTGCAACCCACATCGTCATAAAGAAGTGCCATCTGTAATGACACACACACACACACATGCACGCACACACGTACACACACACACACACAGAGAGGGGGGGGGAATTCTGCCCTTTGGGGCAAGCGGGTGTTAAGTTTCACCCTTTCTGGTTCCTATCGGCTTGCTCAAGCCATCTGTCCCTTGGCCTGGTACACGGGGCTTTCACGCCACCAGCACCCTGGTGCGCCCCAGAGCAGAGGAAGGAGAAGAGGGTTTGTAATCTCATCAGAAATGCTCTTAGCCCTCCTCGGTGGAGACCGTCAAGCTGAGAAGGCATCCAGGCGGCATTCGGCTCTGATCGAATCACTCCCTGGAAGTCCAGCTAATTAAAATAGAGCTTCATTTTTCTGACCCGTTGTTTGGCAGGAATTCGAAACGGGCCTAACCCAATTGCTGTGTGTTTATGAGCCCTTTATTATATCAGGAGTACTTTTCCATAAATGTACAGGGCCAGCGCTAAATGAATTGATCTACAGCATGGATGCACTGTGGACTTGCTAATGATTTCTCTTCTTACTCTTCCCTGACTGAAGTGCAGTTGAAAAGGCTCCGTTTTCTTTTGTCTTCCTCGTCTTCTCCTCCCCTTCCGTTTCCCGGCCACTTTGGGAATTGCGAGGTCTGGGGAGGCCGGCGTCGTTCCTCCTCCTTGCCCCTTGGTGCCACCCTCAAGAACAAGTTAAAGTAGTTGTAGACAGAATGGCCCAAACCAATGCCTTGGCTTGGCATAATCATTTTCCCACCCCCACCCACCCCAGGCATGCTTCAGTCTCTCGGAACCCGGAAAAGAAAGCATGCAATACAAAAGTCCTTAGCAGCCCTCCTTCATCATGTCCCATGAGGGCTGAGAACCCTTTGCCCTTCCAGGGTCACATTCGCTAAAATAATTGGGGCTGCATGCTGTGGGTGGCTGGGCTGATCCAGTAATTGTGAGCTGGATCACAACTTAAGTGGACAGGGCTGTTCACTCTTCCATCTGCTTCTTTTTTGCTTTGCTCTCTCCATTTTCTCTCCATCCATTCTTTTTCTTTCTCCAGCCCTTTTTTCCTATCTTTCTTCTGGCCTCTTTTTCATTCTTCTCTCTATCTTTCTACCACTTCCCTCCCTTTCACCTCTCTCTTTTCCTTCCTTCCTTCTTTCCTTCCTTCTGTCCTTCCTTCCTTCCTTCCTTCCTTCCTTCCTTCTATCACCATCAGCTCTAGCTCTTCCTTCCTTCCTTCCTTCCTTCCTTCCTTCCTTCCTTCCTTCCTTCCTTCCTTCCTTCCATTATCAGCTCCTTACTTCTTTCCTCCCTCCCTCCTCTCTCTTTCTCTCTCTCTCCTTCCTTCCTTCCTTCCTTCCTTCCTTCCATTATCAGCTCCTTCCTTCCTCCCTCCCTCCCTCCCTCCTCCGCTCTCTTTCTCTCTCTCTCTCCTTCCTTCCTTCCTTCCTTCCTTCCTTCCTTCCTTCCTTCCTTCCTTCCTTCCTTCCTTCTGCCACCTTTCTATTCCTTACCTTGCTAGCTCAGTCACATCCTCCTACTCTTTTCCTTTCTTTTACCTGCTTCTTTTCTCTTTCTGGCATCCTCTCTTTTCTTGCCACCGTCAAAGGGGTGGGAAAAAAGCAAAGTGTTCTGCTTATATACTGTGCCATAGTGCTTAAAGCACTCTCAGGGTGGTTTTCAAGAAATTATGCAGGCTGCACATTGCCCCCGCCACCACCTCCTTCCCCCAGCAAGCTGGGTTGTCATTTTACTGACCTCAGAAGGATGGAAGGCTGAGTGAGCCTTGAGCCTGGAATTTGAACCCCAGGCTGTGAGCACAGTTATTAGCTATAATACAGCTGTTTAACTACTTGTTCATTCTATCGTCATTTCCTTGACCTTCTTTCCATCATCTTCTGCTAAACAACTTTTGGATAGTTCCTTAGCTTAGGGTCTAAGGCTGAAGAGCCAGAAGGCCTAGTTTGCCGCAAACTTTTCAAAGGGGATGAGTTGTTAAATCACTCAGGAGTCTTTTGAAACTTTTTCACCTGACTTTTGTTACAGTGAACAATCTGTAAAACAAAATTCAGCTTACAAGACAAAGGTTTCTCTGTTTATTTGTTTGTTTGTTTTAAGATTTATATACCACCTGCTTCCCAAAGGGAACACCTCATTTGCTGCCACCTCCCCCCCCCCGTCAAACAAAAATTCAGGGCTCCGTGTTCTAACTTGTTTCTTCTTACGTCTAGATGTCCACCTCAACCCACATATCTTCCTTTCCTTGGCTTTTCTTATTCTCTGATTCGTTTAGGTTTGTCTTCCCATGTCTGGCTCTTATAGGAGGAAGACCTATTATGGCTTTTCTGTCTTGTACAGAAAATGATAACAGAAAGCCAAAAGGCTCATCCCAGAGCCTAGCAAAGAGTGGAGCATTAGATTTCAGAAGCTTAAGTAAATAAATAAACATTAATTTTTTTTAAAAAAAAAGCCCAGTCTTAGTAGAGTCCATTTGGTCAATTGGTGCCCTAATGAAATACAGAAAAGACTCGATAAAAGGGCCTTTATTACTTTAAATGTGGACTTTTTAAGCCATCAGGTTAATGTTTTTGTATCATTTTTATTTGATTGGGTGCTTTTTTTCCCAGGTATCTTTGTCCCTTGAGTGCTAATTGGATTTCCGCAGATAAATGGTGCTAGCAAAGCAGCTCTTACCTCACTGTGTTTCTTACTTCAGCATTTATTTTATTTGTTTTTACTGTAAATGTTAATAAATCTCTGCTGGTTTTGAAAAGAGTGGACAAGGCCAGCTCGAGAGATGATGATGGTAGTAGTGGAAAGAAAAGAAAAACAGGGGTATTTCTATTTACCTCCCACCCACCGAAATACAAAAGAAAACCCCACAGAAGAGTCGGGGCTTGGGGGGGTGGAGAGCATGAGGAAAGGGGGGGAACCCTAGACCCTTCATGGGAATGGATTCATTTTATTTTTTTATTTTTCAAAATGGGTACTCAGCCAAGCAGTGATCCATAATCCTTAAGATAAAAAGCGTTGATTTCTCTAGCAGTTCTCCAGATAAAGCTTGGAGGCACACAAATTGTGTTACCATTGATGGGTGAGAGAGCAAAGTGTACTTCGGGGCCCCATTTCAAGAGTGGGGCGGGGGGCGGCGGAGTGTGTGTGTGTGGGGAAAAGGTTTATTTTATTTTATTTTGAAAAGGGATTATTTTTTTAAAGGGGGAAAAACAGTTTAGCGCAGAAGCCTTGGCACCCATTGCAAAACGGTGCCTCCCGATGGAGCGGAAATGACTGGCTCACGACCCTTTGGTCATTCGAGGAGTACAAATCCCATCTCCCCTCAGCTGTTATAAGCTGGTGGTGTGGTGAGTGACGAACCCTTTCGCGGTTCATATACTGCGGTCCCGCTATGGTGATCCGGAAGTCACTTCCGGTTCGCAGGGAGGCCCTTTTGAGGCCTCCAGAAGGCCCTTGCAGACCCATTTGGGGCAGCGCCAGGCTGGGGGTAAGTACAAGAGCCCCCAGGTAGACCTCCCAGGCCTGACCCGACCTGCATCCGCATATCACTGATTTTCAATTATCGTGGGTTGGCTTGGGTCCCTAACCCCCTCAATGGGGGGGGGGTCACTGTATTTTGTATTTTTTTACAATAAACTCTCAAGTCTTGCTTTACGTGTTTTGCCCCTCTTATATGTATGTGTCTGTTTGTCTGTTTGTCTGTGTGTGTGCATGCATGTGCATGTGTAATACTCCTATAACCTTGTACATCCGTAGCAGTTCTCAGGAAATATACAACCCATGCTTTAATCTGCTGACGCTTTGTGGGGCTTTGCAGGGCTTCTTGTGTAGGTAAAGGGCTTCCTTTCCCTCCCTGAAGAAGATAATTGGTTATTAATTTTTTAGTAGGTAAAAAGTGTAATTGTAATAATGCCTGACATGTGCTGACTGCATCAAGGTTTCAAGAAAAATAAAAGAAAAGGAAAGAAAAGCCCCATGCAACAACAGCAAAAAGCAACAATCCGCCATGATTCTTTGCATGTAGGCTCCCGCGTTCTTTTAGGGCGTTTATACACGACCCCTAAACTCCGGGGCAAATGGCTCCCAGCTCCGGAGCTTAAAAATGTTTCCCCACCAGCTCCGGAGTTTACAGGAAATCAGGTGCGACCACGCCCACTTTAGCGCGTCCCAGCGTACCTTTCAAGTACCTGCTCTTTGGAGGTGAAAATTATTTGATGCGGTGTAACGATAGTGAGTGCGGGGCTCTCCTTGCTTCTGTTTGTTGTTTTTTGGCTCCCGCCCCTTTAAGAGCTACTTTTACAGAGACTGGAATGTTGCCGGCAAGAGCGAGAGGCAGAATGGAGGTGAGCCACGCCTCTTTTCTTCCTGTTTTTTCTCCCTCCCCTCACGCAGCCAGCAGCTAGGAAGTGCGGAGGGGGGTGGGGACACAGGAAGAGCGACGGACCCCTAAGATCTCTGGTCCGAATTTAAGTGGCCAGCGGATCTTAGGGGTCGTGTGAAAAGGCCCTGAGCCTATCCCATTTAGTGTGGCTTGAAGCAACCCACCAAGTCCTGCTTGGATCACACACACAGACACCCCCCCCCCCAAAAAAAAATCCCCATGCTGGTAGAAAAGAAAGCAGCTTAAAAATTGCCAGTTGCAAGTCAATTCTGGAGGTTAGAATGATCTATTTCTCAGAGCAGAAGAAATCAGAAAGGCAGCGCGAAAGCTGTATACGCGAGGATTTGGACGCACAGAACATTGTTAGTGCCTTTCCCCCTGTCCCAGCTTACAGAGCTCTCTTCTCTTGCCCCTTGAACATGTCTGATCTCTGCTTTTGGACACATAACGAACACATCTTTATGATCTTCTTGAACCTCCAGTTACTAGAGAGGCTGGTCCCATCACTTGAAACTGCCTTAGACCAAGGCGAAAGATAAGCATCTAATTTGCTCAGGATATTCCACACTGGAAAAAACCATCTCCAGGAATGCCAAGGGTTGAACCTGAGACCTTCTGCGTGGAGGACATGCTCTCATTTTGAGCTCTCATCCTTGGCTTAAATAGGAAAAAAGGAGGTTGGTTCCAGTTCTAAGTATTATGCATGGAGGACTGGTTTAAACATGAGGACAAGGCATCCTTCTTCTGCTTAGATAGTCCCTCCTCCCATCTTGACCAGGATTAGGTATACAAAGTGGCAGCGTCTCAGCAGGTCGATTTATTTATTTTATTTATTTTGAATATTTTTTTGCTTCATGTTGATGGAGCCGCCCCCCCCTCCCCTTCAACTTCCTTTCCTTTTGCGTCCCCTGGTAAGGTTACCATGACAGGTCTTTGGGTTTTGTTTTTGGTTTTTAAAAAAACACCCAACAACAGTTGAACTACAATGGCCATTAAACATGCCATATGGCCCCCCTGGGAAGCTGAAGGAGCCAATTCGTTCATAGAATATTTACAGTGCGGCCGACAGCCCTACCAGCCAATATTTCATCCTACCTTGCCTCTTTTTATGTAGCCGGTGGGTAAAGATAGAAAAAAAAAAAAGAAGCAGGTTCCATGACCATGATCTGCTCACTGGCAGGTGAGGTCACGGAGCAGCACCGTATACGGCTTACTATGTCAAACTCGGTAAGACACAGCTAGAGTGCCAGGAAACTCATCTGGGTGCGCCTGAGCCTTTTTTCTCCCTCACCCTTATTTTTTTGTTTATTGTTCAGAAGTAGAGTCCCAGCAATTTCTGAGCAGTAAGCGGATTCTTTATTGTACCTAACGGTTCCTTGTTGGATTGAGACGTTTCGCCACTTCAGTCTGGGCCTTTTCACACGACCCCTAAACTCTGCGGCAAATGGCTCCCAGCTCTGGAGCTTAAAATTATTTCCCCACCAGCTCCGGAGTTTACAGATAATTAAGTGCGACCACGCCCACCTAAGCGCGTCCCAGCGCAGTTTTCAGGTACCTGCTCTCCGGAGGTGAAAATTCCTGATGCGGATATAACAGTAGTGACTGCCGGGCTCTCCTTGCTTCTGTTTGTTCTTTTTTTTGCCCCCCCCCCGCCCCTTTAAGAGATCTGAATGCAGTGCCGGGACCGCAGAACGGAGGTGAGCGGAATTGTTTTCTTCCTTTTTTTCTTCCTCCCCTCATGCAGCCAGCAGCCAGGAGTGCGGAGAGGGTGGGAACGCAGGAACAGCGACAAGCCCCTAAGATCTCTGGTCCGAATTTAAGTGGCCAGCGGATCTTAGGGGTGGTGTGAAAAGGCCCTCTGAGGAAGGTTGGTAGGAGACCTCCCATTGATCCTCCACGTTGGTTTCACTCCCCCCCCCCTGGTCTAATTAGGCTCGTTAGCCAGATGATGGCCCACGGGTGTGAGCAAGTCTCCTATTTATCGGACCGCTGTTTCATCGGTCCCCAGAAATATCAGGACCACTTCCCATCTCCACCAGGAAAGCCACTGTTAATGACCCATATTTATGGGCTGCAGGGAGGGCTGCAGAGGTGTGACTTTCACACCATTGTTTAGACCAGTGATGGCAAACCTTTTAGAGACTGAGTGCCCAAACTATGATTCAAAACCCAATATTTTTTCCCCACAAAGTGCCAATACAGCCATTTAACCTGAATACAGGTGGCTGTAAAGGGGTGATGTCGGGTGCCCACAAAAGGTGCTCCGAGTGACACCTTTGGCACCTGTGCCATAGGTCCGCCGTCACTAGTTTAGACCAAGGTGAAGTGAAACCAAGATGGAGGACAAATTGGAGGTCTCCTACCAACCGTTCTCAGAAGAAGCTACTTGTAGGAGAATCTGAAACTTGAGTCATGGCTACTGGACTTCTTTTTGAGAAATAGAAACGTTTCGCTGCTCATCCAACAGCTTCATCAGCCTTCATCAGCTGTTTGGGTGAGCAGCGAAACGTTTCTATCTCTCAAAAAAGAAGTCCAGTAGCCATGACTCAACTTCCAGACAAACTCACCTGGATGACTGAGAATCTTCACAGACATATTGTAGGAGAATCGAAATGTTTCAGTCTAACAAGAAAAAGAAGTCCACTGGCCATGATTTAACTTCCGGATAACCTCGCCTGGACGACTGAGAATCTTCAGGGACACATTCATTTGTGGTTTATCAGTTACACCTTGCTGAAGACACTGCGTCTGGCTACCCTCCACCCATCATCCTTTCAACAGCCTTGGTGGCTCTGGACAAGCTGCGCTGTCCCTGCAGAAGAAAGGAACGGGAAACCACTTCTGGGTCTTCTCTACCCTGGAAAACCCGGGAAAAGATCGTCACAAGTCAGCACTGACGTGACGGCGCATGATTATTATTTTATTTATACGTATTCATCCTTCCCCTTAATCTTGTGCGTCTGCCTGTATGTGCCTGCACACGAATATACCAGGATGTGTGCTCATCATTGAAAGAGAGGCTTTTCAAAAGATTTTTTGCAGGCCTGTATCTGGAAATATTTCTTGGCTCTCAAAAATTAGTTTTTGAGGCATAGGTAGAAGAGAGAAGGGGGGATTTCCTGTTGTTTGGAGTGCTTTTTAATAATTTTTGCAGCTGCATGGCTCTAAACAGAATAAGCTTTCGTTTCCTTCTTTAAAGAAAAACAAAATTACCGTCAATCTCTTATGTTATAACCTGGGCCAATAAAAACTGAAGATGGGGCAAGATATTTCACATTTGAAATACGTCGGCTCGGCAAAGTTGTTCCTTTCGACGAGAGCTTTTCTTTCCCTTCCCCATTTGTCAAAGTGTTTTAAGAGAGACTTGGGTCAATAATGCCCTGCTTTAGAATTCCCTAAATACATATTTGCACAATAGACCTTAAAATATATTAGCCCATCATGTCATCGTCTGAACTCTTCTACAGTGTTTTATGCCATTTCACGTAGGACAACCATTTGTAAAAACAAGAAAGGAACCAAACCGATAACTATTTTAGTTTGATACGTGTATGTTTTTTAAAAGGCAAGGTGCATCTAGGAATATTTTACATGTTGTTGTAAAGTACGCCTGGCAAGGGAGTGCACATAACCTTGTAACTCTCTCCTTGTGGCTTTGTACGCACACAGCCTTAGCCAGGTGTTGCCCATGTGTTTGGGAGTCCAAACATCTCTCATGTTTGCCGGGGCTAATGGCACTTGTAGTCTACCTTCCCTGGAGGAACTGAGCCATAGAGGAAGACATTTTTTAGCGACCCAGCACTGTTCAGTTGGTGATTCTGTCCCAACTCGACTACGGGTGAGAAATATATATCTTCTTCCATGCTAGGCCCAGCCTGTGTGTGCAACAGGGGAAGGTGGTTGAGTCTCAATGCAAGATGTTACACCCTTGCACTTCTGGCTCCAGGTCAGACACACACACGCACCCTGCCCCTGTTCGTCTGGGCTGCAAATGCCTTTTGCAAAACTGAAAGCGGACACTTGGTGACTTGTTTGCTTTAATTCAGGTATTTCGAGGTAGTCCATATATTTTCCAGATAATTCGAGAGGTGGAAGATCAGCTTGTACCAAAGTTGCCCACTGCGGGAATAAAGAAATCATGATGAAAGGGGTCAATAAAGCTGCCTATATATTCCCACTCTGTTGGCTTTTTCCAATGTGTCTGCTCCTTACCCATACGTGTAAAAGGAGGTGAGGTATACTGGTCCGAAAACAGAGCTACAGTCTGGAAGATCTGCAGAACGAGAGAAGCCACGTTCATTTTCGTTTCTCTTGATTTTAATTAAGAGGGGAGGATGCCTGTGATCACTCTGGATAACGGCATTTAAAGCAGATCTGGAGATTTTTGTACTGCTTTATAATAAAACACATGCAAAAAAGTGCAGGGGGGGGGAGAGAACAGTTCTCCCCTCTCCTCTCCCCCCCCCCCCCCGTTCCTTTCCCTGTCATGTGTTAGGTTTAATGAGCAATTTTAAAAAATTGAAAATAAAAGGGGAAAATGAATAGGTGTTGAACCAGCCTGTGATATGTAAATGCCAACTAGTAATTACCTAAAACCACAATTTTATTTCTGTTTCATCTTGCAAAACATTTCATTTCCACTGAGTGAAAACACTTAATTTGGGCTGCTGCTTGCTCCAGCAGAGAGGCTGGGTGGTGGAGAGACGGCGGTTCCTCGTGGCACCGGCTAGGGGGAGCGGTCGCTCTTTCCTTCCTGGTGTCGTCCGCCGGATCTCCGGCTCCTTCCCAAGGTTATTCCTTCTTTCGGTGCTGAAACGGGAACAAAAGGGGAGAGATCTCGCCTGTTTGTCCAAGCATCCCGGATGTGGGCATTGTCCCTTTCCATTCCTTTGACAAGTCGTTGATAACGGCCTCAGCTAGGCATGGCTTTAAAGGCCAACAGATCTATCACGGCCTCGGCCAGAGGACTAAGAACCAGCCTGAATTCCAGCTGAAAGCCGAGCCGTTCAGATCAATGAGACGTGTCTTCCTATCGACTAACAAACTCCCAGGAGATTATGATCCGCAAAACTCAATCCCAGTTGATATTGCTCTGTATTTATGTGCGTTAAAAAGGATTTTTAAAAAAATCTCTAAGCGGTTCAGATTCATATACGGAGAGACTTAAGGGGAACCTTTCTGTATCGTAATTACAAGCAAGCCAGGACTGAACACTTAGCCCCCTGTTTCGCTGCATTTAAACCCCGTGGGAATCGAGAGAGCTCCCTGGGTGCACATGCGTGAACCCGTGATGTAAAACAGTTCATGGAAAAACTTAGTGATCAGGAAACCATCCTGGAGAGCTGAGTGGCAGAGGTCTCTTGCTACGGAGCATTGAGTTTGGGAGTTCAATTCCCCGCTGGGGCTCTAGGGCTGGCCTTGATCAACTAATTCTACAAGGTCCGTTCCAGCGTTGGAGTTTCAAGATGGATTGCTACCTTCTCGCGTGGGAAAAAAATCTTTTAAGGTCTGCAGTCCCAGAAGGACCTCAGCTGGCCTGGGGTGGAGACAGGTGTGGTTCCTCCCACCCTTTGCGCCTCAAATTAGCTCCTTCTCCCACAAGGCCTACAAAATAGTGCGCCGTTGCCAAGTCACCCCGGTGCAACGAATCCTGGGCTGCAAAGGACCAGCTCCTGTGAATTATTTGTTGTGTTCCTGGCGCGCACAAACTGCAACCCAAAGCACGCCTGTTGTCTGTGCCCTTGCTTCCCAGATCTAGCAGGTTGTCCTGATGCTCAAATTAATACAATTTCGATTCTCCGCCCTTAAAATCCCACAGTACAGTAGGGCCCCCCCGTATCCACTGGTTCATTATCCACTGATTCCGTTATCCAGGTTGGCAGAGGGGGAAAAAATACATAATTCAGCAGCCATAAAGCAAGCTACTGTCTCAAAACAGCAGTCATCAAGCAAGCTACTGTCAGGAAACAGCAGTTTGGGGGCGGGTGGGCAGGTGTTCTCTCTTATCCACGGTTTTCATTATCCACGGGAAGGCCTGGAACTAATCCCCAGTGGAAACCGGGGTCCTACTGTATGCGAAAGCGAGGGACGTTGAACTCGATCCCGTTGTCCTCCTTCTCACAACAGCCCCGTGAAGTTGATTTGTTGAACTGTTCCATTTTTTGCAAATTAGGAGCTGCGTTAGACAGGTGCCCTTAATCAAATTCACCAAGTAAAAGGTACCCAGTTTGCTGTCGCTTACGGTGTACCAGTTCAGAATCGTCGGGTACAAACAGTAAAGCGTCGGGTTAACAGAATACCAACCAGAAGGGTGAGAATTTCGGGCAAAAGCTAATTAGTCAGGGAGGCTCGTGGCTGCATGATGCGGAATGACTGCTTTCCTCAATAGCTTTTAAGAAGCATTAGATGATTATAATGTAGGGCAGTGGCTATTAATAGGGCCGTTTGACCAATTAAGTGTTTGTTTACTTGGTTAGTCACCTGCTTCTTGACGGACTGGTCAAGTGATTAATCCATTAAATCCAAATAAATTAATATATTGCTGAATCTTCTGTGAGTTCTGAGAGGAAAAATAAAGGCGACGGTGGTGGGAGGTTTTCTGCCCATAAATAACACCTCCTGCATTATTAGGAGCAGAGGTCATTTTTAATTTTTTCCATTTTCCTCTCCTTCTACTGTTGCACACCAGAAGGCAGAAGGACAGAGCACAAAAATAAGCTGGGTGCCCTAAATTTAAACTCAATGCTCAGCCCTCGATGGTTTAAAATTAACCCCACTGACATAATATGACCATCTCTTCCCCCCCCACCCCCGCCGCCTCCAATCATTTCCTTCTGTACAGCTAGCTCAAAGAGGCAAAAGAGGCAGCAACACCTTCCTTTTTGTCCCTTCCCCTTGTCCTCACAACATCCCTATAAGGTAGGCTCAGGTAATAGATAGGGATTGTCCACCCTGCCAGGTCACCCAGTGTATGTCATCACTCTCTGCAGAGATTTTAGCCTGTGCCGAGAGTCATCCCTACTGTGTGAAGCTGTAGAGTGACCTCGCTGCCAGATGGGCGGTATAAAAATCCAATAAAATAAATAAATAAAAATAAATAAAATTCCTCCTGATCCCCCAAACCATCTCCTTCCTCTGTGGGATAAGGCCGGATGTCCGGCTCTACCGAGTCCTGTGTCTTTCAAAAGAACCTAAGAACAGCCTTGCTGGAACAGGCCACAGCCCATCCAGTCCAGCATTCTGTCTCGCACAGCGGCTCACCCTTTGCTTCAGGGTATTCCCAAGCAGATGTCTTCACCTGCTTAGGATTCCCTTCAAATGGCATTGAGAGATCTCCTGCCTCTCTCTCCAACCTGGAGGTTGTCCTTTAGGCATCCATCATGAGAGCCATGGGGACCCTTGTTCTCCGTGAACTTGTCCTATCCTTTCTTAACGCAGTCAAGGCTGACCGTGGTCACCACTTCTTCTGGCAGGGAGTTCCAGAGACCAGGGATCGTCTGCCATAATGAATGGACTATCCTCGGGTGTATGGCGGTGGCAGTGGTAAGGCACTATCCAGTTGTCGGGACCGAAGTCTGAGCCGGTGGCCGGTCCAGTCAGCCTCTGTGATGCATCTCTGAAAGTGGCTTCACCTTGCTCTCCATTAGCTTTGCTTCAACAGAATTGCAGCTTTGGCTGTTAGTAGAGTAATAAATTATGTTGGGTTCTGGTGTCCCGTTCCCCCCCCCCATCCCTCGCTCTCGGCTCCCATGGCAGCTAGCACCCCAACGCTCAGCAAATCTCAAATCATTTTTGAGGACAGCGGCTTATAAAAAGTCGGATGGCCCTGTCGGTCTACGGCAGGACTAAACAATGAAAGGTCTCGTTGACACCTGAAGGACACTAAGAGATCTTCATTGGCATGCATTTTGGTTGACTGCTTCTTCAAATGCTCAAATAAAATTTACTAGCCTTTTTTTTGGGGGGGGGGTCTATAAAGACTTTTCTATTTATTTTTTTAATTTAGGAAGCAAGGGGCAAGAATATAACAAATCCCCCTTTCCTCTGCCTGCTGAACTCTTCCGATTCTTTAGTTTGCAAACAGTGAATGTTTAAAAAAAAATAAACTAGTTTTGGGGCACTTGAAGGAACAAGCCGAGAGGCAGATGCGAAAGTTGAGGTTGAAGAGAGGAAATCTTTCTCTAGTCTGGGATCCTTGCATGGAGAAGGCTCTATCTGGAATCTGGAGGGACGGTGCCTCTTTAGCGAGATATATGGCTTCATAATTAGGCTCTTGCATTTTTTCATGAGTGCTAGCATCAGCGTTCTGCGATGTGTTACCCTGATTAACAGCTGCTTTGCTGCTACTTCCTGGTGCCACCGATGGCCTTATTTGTCAAGCTGAACCTGACAGGGGTATGGCTATTCCTCCCACCCTCGTCTTACTTAAAACAGCGTTTTCTTTTCTCTCTCCCAACAACTCTGTTCCACCGCCCTCTCCTCCCTTCCGCGGATTGGGTGGGCTGGTGGTGTCCCTTTATCCGAGAACGTAGGGCATACCCCTGAGCGTTAGAAATCTCCAACTCAGTCTGCTCCGTCCTGTTTTCTGTCTAAATCGGCAAAATTCTCATTTCCCCTCTCCATTGTACAATCTTCATGAAAAGGCAGATTTTTTTAAAAAAAAATGTATCGGTAAGCATATTTCTTTTCAAAACGTGCTTTTCTAAATAATATTCTCTCCCTCTTAAACCCATCCTTTTAAAGGCACTTCTGCATGTTGATTCGGGCTTTTAACTCCACCCGCCATGTTCGGAAAAGAGAAAAGAAATTCAATGAGTAGATAACACTGTACTTCCGAATTGGGCAGTAAATTTTGGACATACCAATGGGTTTATTTTTTTTTTCCTGAACCAGCTTCTGCCCAGGTTCTGTGCCCCCTGTGGACTTCCCAGGTGTTAAAGAATCCAAGTGTCATTCTCTAGATGGGTGGGTAGGTATTAAGATAGGGAAGTGAGGAAGTAAGGGGGAAAAGAGACAGAGAATATTGGACATGTTGAAAGTATTCAGTTTTCCTCGTGCCTGAGACTTTTTCATGTTCATTATTGGAAATACAGTTTTCCACCATGGCGGCTGAATATACAGCGAGCTCAATCTACCTCTGGAAAAAGCATGCACACGTCTTATCTGTCCACGCAAGAGAATCTTTCTCTCTTAGCTATAATTTTGTAATGTCATTTTCAATCAATAGACCTTTAGCAAAAAAAAAGATGAAACGGATGATGGAGGAGGCCCTTTAAATAATTTAGCTCTCGTTAATGGAGCGATTTCATTTTTTTTAAAACAGAAGGGCTTTATTGAAAAGTGGATTTTTTGTGTGCGTGTTCCGTCTTCCTCCGGCACAACCCATCCACCATGTACAAGGGGAATTTTTTTTGTCTGCGAGTGTGTATACCCGAAAGAATGTTTGGGAGGTAATGGTCCCTGTTGGTTCCAACTTGTTGATGTTGTTGTTCAGTCGTTCAGTCGTGTCCGACTCTTCGTGACCCCATGGACGAAAGCTCGCCAGGCCTTCCTGTCTTCCACTGCCTCCCGGAGTTTGGTTAAACCCATCTTGGTTGCATCGATGACACCGTCCATCCATCTCATTCTCTGCCGTCCTCTTTCCCTTTTGCCTTCAATCTTTCCCAACATCAGGGACTTTTCCAAGGAGTCCTCTCTCCTCATGAGGTGGCCAAAGTACTGGAGCCTCAGCTTCAAAATCTGTCCTTCCAGTGAACATTCGGGATTGATTTCTTTCAGGATGGATAGGTTTGGTCTCCTTGCAGTCCACGGGACTCTCAAGACTCTCCTCCAGCACCACAGCTCAAAAGCATCGATTCTGCGGCGATCAGCCTTCTTTATAGTCCAGCTTTCACTTCCATACATCACGATTGGGAAAACTAGTGGAGATTATATTGCTAGTTCCTGAGGGCAGGCAGGGCGCTTTACCACTAAGTTTTTCTTTAGCAAAGTCATCCTTGTATCTGTGCAACCTTGATTGTACAGTTCAGGGGACAAGAGGGAGAAGTGAGGATGGAGCTGGGTGGTCTCTTGTCATCCCAAAGCTCGTCCCAGAGATTAACAACATTGACCCATGTAAATATGGCGGACCACAACTCCCATAACCCACAGTGCTCTGACAGTCACACAGTTGGTGGCGTTCGAAAAGCAGGCGCCTATAGCAACTTCATAACTTGGCAGCCCTTGCTGCCTGAATTTTTGGCCAACAGACTGAACTTTGGCGGGTGTATGTTACCAGAATCCGGCCCTTATCTGTATGATTGAAGAGCAGCGGTTTATAGGACGGTTCCTTTTGGTTTTGTAAGGGGGCAGAGTGGGCTCGGCAGGCTAAAGCGCTGAAACTGTCGGCTGCAAAGCTGGCCGCTCGGCAGTTCGGATCCTGGGGCCCACGCAAGCTCCCGCTGTTCACCCCAGCTCCGGCCAACTTAGCAGTTCGAAAGCATGTCAGTGCAAGTTGAAAAATAGGTACCGCTGTAAAAAGCAGGAAGGTAAACGGTGTTCCGTGTGCAGAAATGCGTTCAGCCATGCTGGCGACGTGGCCACGGCCTTGAACAGCACTGGCTCTTTGGCTCAGAAATGGAGATGATAGCGCACTTGTGCGGGGGAAATCTTTTACCTTTTACCTTTACCTTTTTCCTTTGGTTCGCTCTGTACCCACAACCAGTGAATCAGCCAGGACTGTTCAGAACTGGGACCCTCCCAAAAGTTGAGTTTTTTTGCCTTCCGGCAGGCCTTAGTACCAAACGATCGGCTCTCGGCCCTGACTTCCTCTCTAAAACCAAGGCCCATCAAAGAGTTTTAAAAGGAACAAGTGATTAAATTCAGAAAGCAAAGTAGCTTTTGATATGCTTGCCTCTCTCAATGCCTGCTTATTTGGACATCTTTCTTGTTCAGCAAAAAAAAAAAAAAAAAATCCCTCCCCCCTCGTGGTTATTAATTTGTGCTGTTTATCCTTTTGCATCTGGCGCCCGATATACCTGTGTGGCTTAAATGGGCCATTTCCCTATTGCTGGCATTTCCAGTGAGACCGTTCAAGAGGTACATAAACAAGACCAAAGTGCCATTTTATGCGTCGCGTGGAGAGGTGGGTGGGTCCTATATTATTTTATGATTTGAAATGATAGAGTGCCTAACTTTAAAAAGCAGCTGCTGCTTGGTTCCCCCCCCCCACACACACACCTTTGCCTTGGCTTTCCAGCCGCCCCGCCCCCAAGCTTTCCACAAACTCTAAAGTAGACTGGGACTTGGTCAAATTTCCCGTTAAAATAAAAATATGAATTTCATCTCCTTCCCAAATTCATTTATCATGCTTTTTAAAAAGGTGTTTTTTTCTGCTTTACCTGATGTCTAAATTGGATTGGCTCATTTATGCTGTTCTTTGCTGTATCCCCGTATGCTTTTCTTAAATGAATTAGTAATGACAGCATACTCCATCATGTCTCTCTACAGCCACTTTAAGGGGGAAGCCGGGTGATCTAAACCTTTTAACCTATTAAAGATGATTTCCCCCAATTGAATCAGACCCACCGCAGGTGTAATAACTAATCATTTAAACTACACCTCCTATTATGTTTTTTTAAGCCATTATGCATGTTGGATAGATGATAATTCATGTTTATTGCATTGTCCGATGGATCCGTTTTGCCTACACTCCTCTGATTAATGTATTTAAAGAAATAAGAGGTGCAATTTAAAAGGAAAAAAACATATACATACATACAACATTGATGGAATGCACCAAGGACTACATCAAAAGGGCCATTAAAACCCATCAAAACTCTGCTCTTTGACCTGAGATGCATATTTGAAATCCAGGTGATGACAAGCATTTGTTTGAGTTATGGCAAGAGGGTCTAGAGTTGGCTTGCCCTTCCCCCCTCCCTCCGTAAAGCCCACGGACCTCAACTGTAACTCCTCCAAACCTGTCAAATCCTATCTTTTCATGCCTGCCTCAGAGTTACTGGAGTTTAAAGAGTTGGAGCACCGTTTGCCTCCATGCCCTGCTTGTAAGCTCAGGCTCACTTAAATACCCATTGCTAACCAAGTGGACACCACCTTGTTGGTGTGCCATCATGAAAGCATCTCGATTCCCTCCGATTTTAGAAGCTAAGCGGGGTCAGGCCTGGTTACTACTAGGATGGGGAACCACGAAAAACTGTCCAAGATCAGCATGTAGCGGTAGTGAGTCACCGCCGTTCCTAGACTGAACCGGGCTTAAATGTGACCACAGTCCGGTCAATATCAGGCCGTGTCCCGTGTCCCTCTTAAGCCCGGTGGTATCCCAACCTTTGGGTCACCTAAGTGTTCTTGAGTTGGATTTCCCAGAGGCCACCACCATCTGCAGCTATGCTAGGAGGGGGTTTCTGGGGATTTTAGTCCAAGAACACCTGGGTGACCAAAGGTTGGGGGGTGGGATCAGGTGGGGAATTTGCATCAGTAGTAGCCAGCAAATTTGTGACAGTCAATAGGCAGTTTTTTTTTTTTCTGGAAGCACCAGTTGCTCCATGAAGAAGCGATAAGGAAAAATGGTTCCTTTCTGTTTTCCTTTCTTCTACATTTGCATTATTTGTTTTAAAAATGCAGTTGTAAATTGTGCGGTACTATTGCTCAGGAAGCATCTAAGCGGGGACAGGGAGAGCCAGTTAGCAAGTAGACATATAGTTGTTCTACAGTATTGGATTTTGGATTTTGTCTAACCTAGATTATTAATGCGAACTCTGCACAATCTCTCATGTCTCCTTGAAGACAAGCTGCTTTTTGTTCTAGTAGATCCTGGCGTTCTGATAGCATAGTTCCGTGTGTGTGTGTGTGTGTGTGTGTGTGTGTGTGTGTGATTGCCCAAATCTGAATTCTGATTGCTCCTCATGTTAAATAATTTATTTTTCCTTTTCTTACTCCCTGCTGCCCGATATGCAGATCGCCACAGCGGTGAAATTTCTACAAAACCCCCGAGTCCGCCAAAGTCCGCTTGCAAGTCGAAGGTCATTTCTCAAGAAAAAAGGTACCTGTTCAAAACAGTTTATGTATCAAGTCTTAACCTGAAACGTTGTCTCGTTTCTCTTATCTTTTTCACTGCCTTTGTTGCCCTGACATACCCCACCCACTCACCCTCGCTGTCCTCTTGGACAGAAACGTCACTTCCACAAACTCAACAAATCTTAAGGAAAGTCTTCAGGGCATCCGTAGTGGAAGGAATGCCCGCAGGAGGCCCGGGGTGCCGGCGTTGCAAACTCAAC
The DNA here is from genome assembly GCA_037367245.1 of Phrynocephalus guinanensis. Taxonomy (NCBI): domain Eukaryota; kingdom Metazoa; phylum Chordata; class Lepidosauria; order Squamata; family Agamidae; genus Phrynocephalus; species Phrynocephalus guinanensis. The sequence continues at coordinate 2,349,226 of CM074753.1, read as the reverse complement.
TGACGCCTGCTTGGAAGAAAGAGCAATTAATTGTTATGGGGGAATCTGTTTCGGCCAGTTCTTAAGTTCTTGATGGTATTGGCCACAAGTGGACTCAGCGGCAGGTGAAACAGCCGAGCGCTTCCGAAGAGAGCCCAGCCAAGGCAGTGAAGGGCGCAGGGTTACTGTCAGCCAAAAAACGAGGTCGGGTTAAGGTTAAATGTGGGGTCAGCCTGCTTTTTGGAGTCTAAAAGGGCAAGCAGTTGACTGCTGAGCCTTTACAGAATCAAAGAGAGAGAGAGCTGCCTCTCACTAAATTTGATATCGTTTTCAGCCTATGGAAGCAGCTCTACAACATTTCTGTTGCGTTTATCTTAAAGGAATGGACTCTCTCTCTCTCTCTCTCTCTCTCTCTCTCTCTCTCTCTCTCTCTCTCTCTCTCTCTCTCACACACACACACACACACACACACACACACACACACACACACACACACACCACCCGAGTGGTGATCTAAAGTTTTAAAGCTGTCAGAAAAGAGAGAGAGAGAGAGAAAAAAGGGTTTTTTTAAAAAATCCTGCTTTTGTGTGACTTCTGACCTCAGGGTTGTCCCCTGCCCCCTCTTTTCCCTTTTGTCCTAAACCCACATTTTTATCCTTAAAAAGGAAAGCAAAACCGTAGCCCGTCTGTTCATAAAAGAAAAACGAACCTTCAAAATCCTCACCTGTGTTTTGAAAAATCAAAGCAAGACAGAAAACAAGAGAACTTCAGACTTCCTCGCCGCCGCCGCCCTGTTCTCTAAGCACAAATTTCACCCCATTTCTGTGGCTTTGGGACCTTGATCCTTGCAGGCCCGCACACCTATCGCGGCCACACAGAAAACTGGCATATTGGAGGAATCGTTCTGTTCCTGATTCGGTCGTGTTTCAGGTGGATGCGGAATACCTCTCCGAACCAAACGTGTCTCTAACTAACCACAGCATCTGTTTCCTTGACTCTGTTAGACCGCTGCCTCTTTAACCTTGTGGGAATGCCTTGCGTAGCATTTTTGCTTGTGGCTAAAGGTGTTATGCTTGAGGCTTCCACTCCCTCCCCGCCCCCCCCTCCACCCTTGGTCAGAAGTTACAATCTCAAAAGAACAGGGAGGATGGATGCCTCTCACCCGCAGGGTGGTTGCGGATAATAAAATGCAGATTCGATGAATCGTAAATTCTAAGATTTGGAAGGAACGTGAAGTGGTCTTGCCGCCCAACCTGCCCTCCACTGGGCATCTGCAATGCAGAATGCAATTATGACACCCCTGAGATGGGAACGTCCAGGGCTCTGTTTGACTCCCTTCCATAGAATAGAATAGAATAGAATAGAATAGAATAGAATAGAATAGAATAGAATAGAATAGAATAGAATAGAATAGAATACTTTTATTGGCCAAGTGTGGTTAGACACACCCAGAATTTGTTTTGGTAAAAATGCTCTCTCTATATAAAAGGAAATATAAGAATCATATAGTCAACAATAAAAACACAGTACAGGAAAGCCCACCGTGTCCTCAAGGATTCTGCCTGCAGCCATACAGCTATTATTCGTGCCAAGGCTCTCTCTCCTGCCGTTTCCCTTTGGCTCTAATCTAGCCCCCAGGAGCAACAAGAGAAGAGGACATGGCAGGAATTTTTGCATGGTAGCCACTCAGCTATCTGAAGACCTCTGCCAAGTCTTGCCGGCATTGCTTCTCCTCTGCACGAAACATAATAAGATTGAGCCAGGGGGCCCCTCTTGAAAGAGACATCCCTCAAGGAGGTGAGAGGGATGGCTTGCAGATACAGGGCCTTCTCGGCAGCTGCCCCCAAGCTATGGAACGCCCTCCCAAGTGAGATCCGCCTGGCGCCAACACTGATGACATTTCGGCGCCAGGTAAAAATCTTCCTTTTCCAGAAGTTTTTTTAATTGATACAATTTAGATTGTGGGTTGATTTTAGTGTGATGATTTTAGTATAAGGTTTTTATTATTGTTTTACTTATTTATGGTTGGTTGATGTTTTTACTGTTTTAATTCTTTGATTGGAAGCCGCCCAGAGACCTTTGGGTAGTGGGCGGCATATAAGTTGTAAAAATAAATAAATAAATAAATAAATAAATAAATAAATAATTTGCTCATTCAACCCATTCTTCGTCGGGCTTGCTTCTCGTGGCCCGGGTCGCTATTTTCTGGACATGGACCTGTTTGCCTACCTCTTCCAAAAATATGGGGCCCCGTTAGGACGAAAAGCATTCTTGCAAGCCTGATCAACACCAGCTAGGGCCTTGTGATCCAGATAGGATCATTCTGTTCATTAAGGCCGTGGTTGCAGGGAATGAGCATTGAAGTGATGCGTAAACCTTCCATTTCAGGTAGTTCAATGACAGGGATGGATCTACTTACTTCTTTACATGCATGTTTATCCCGCTCCTCTGGGCGGCTCGCAGACCGCAGTCAAAATGTTATAATAATAACCATGAAAGCAACAATAAAAATTCGGAAAAGGCATCCTGATGAGTGCGACCCCTAAAAGTGCAATAACATTAAAGCATAACAGGATTACAACAGCAGCAGCAGCAGCAGCAAACAAACAAACAAACAACAGGCTGCCAGCTAACGAATACAGTTATATTTTCAGGCAACAATCAAAGAAAAACAAAACAAAACAAAAGACACAAACATGTGGCACCTTAAAGACTAACTTTCGTATTTTAATGTAACGTTTCTGTGGACACGTCCACTTCTTCAGACATATAGCACCAGAATGAGGTGTGAAATATAATATGAGAGGGGATATACATTTCATATCAGATATTCATTATGTTTTCTGCTCAAGGCTTCAGCTAGAGATGCAGCAGTCTCAATTTCATTTTCTCCTGCTTTCAGACTGTTTTATTGTTACGTTGTTTCCATCCTAAGTATAAATAAATCTGCGGGTTTTGGGAAATACTTGGGAATGGAATCAAGTTATCCCCTGTTTGCACTGGGTGAGGTAGGTACAGTGACTCCTAACACGGACAGGACAGGGGTGTCTCTCCAGTCTTCTCTACAGGTATTAAAGATAAGGAGGGCCTCAGAAGAAAGAAGTAGAAACCCTAATTCAACACTAAAATAATTTGAAAGTTGAAGCAAGACCTCTGGGCCTAGATGGAAAAATCCATCGTCTTCAGATTCTCTCATTTTTTATTTTTTTATTTTAGTTTTTTAAATCTCACGTCCTTCCTAACCCAAGTCCTGGGAAAGAAATCAGCAAACCAGAGGCGAGCTGCTCTGCGTGTCTCATCCATTCTTGTTGGTTTCGTCGTGTACCGGCGCACCTAACCGTTTCGCGGGGGGGGGGGACGCCTAAATTGTGCGGCCTCAGCTACTTGTGGAAGACAAACCGTGTGTCATGTCCATCATCTTGAGATGGCGAAATTGCCTTTATCGTTTGTTTTTAAAGTGCCGAAACACAGAACCTCCAGATACGCAAGCCGACCGAGGGGTGCCGACGACGATCAGGGCGTGCCTCCCTTCGCTCTTCCCGGCTGTCAAAACCAGCTTTTACAACTTGTCGCTTCTGGGCTGCTCTTTGTGCCTGTACGGGTTTTTCTCTCTCTCTCTTTCTCGCTCTGTCATATTTTCCCCCCCTTTGAAATACGCGGACCTACAGGGAGTAATTAATCATAAAAGCGTGGGGATTTCAATACGATCGTCAAAGCAGTGAAGCAAAGGAAAACTGAGACTAAAAGCTGCACTGATTTATCCGGGGTAACCCGAGACGAAATCTATCGTTGCAGTGGATTCTTTAGCACCTCTCCCACCCCAACGCCACCGCCTCAAGCGGAGTGCCCTGCGACAGTGGGTACTGGATTATAACTGCCTTTATGTCTTAGTAAAACGACCAGTTTTTGCCTTGTATTTTTTTTTCCCCGTCTGCTTCTCCGCGTACGCCTCTTTCATTACCGGAGGTTAGCATTTTGTTTGCAGGAAGTCTTTAGAAGCCATTTAGAGGCAAACGTCTACCGGCATATGTGTGCCTCAGTTCCCCTACTGCTGGCTTCATGGAAGGAAGTATTTTTGTGGTAGTATCTGGAGCGTCATCCAATCTGTTTCATTTTAATAAATCCCTGGCTGGGGAAAGCAAAAGATTGAGGTTTTGGGGCAAGGGAAGGGGGGGGACGTTGGCAGGGGACGCTGGCAGAGGAGGTCTGAAAGGAGAGACGGTGACCCGATTAAAGCCTCTAATGAATTACTCAGCTAATGATTACCAAAGGGCTCGGAGGGAAGAAGAGGAACCACACACAACCCCCACCCCCTTTCTGTTTTAGCGGCCGTTTGCATTAATTGTTTGGAAGTCGTCGTCTTTTCCTTTCGTACCAAACCAGAACAGAGGAAGGCTCGTTAGCGCGGAAAAGAAGCAGCGAACCCAAAACAAGAGTCAGAGGTGATAGCGATTTGGGCCTGTGGGCTTTTCCTTTTTAAATGATACTCAGAGGACACCCTGGGTGCATTATGGATGCTGAAGAAAAGAAAATAAATCATCAAACTTTTTGGCAGGTCTCCAGGGAGTTGCACCTGCAGTGGTCTGCAGCCAAAGGTGGTGTGGCGGAGGTTGTGATGGTCTGGTTATTTATCCCTTTAGCATCTTATGCTTGTCGAGTCAAAGGTTCCAGAGTTTGGGACTGAAGTGTTGGTAAGATTCTCCCGGCCAGCAGCTTCCTGCCGTAGGTTCTTGTGTCAAAGTAACCCTCTCTCAAGAAAGGACCAACATTAATGCTCTCTAGATATTCAGATTTCTCATCGGCGATCAGAGACGGTACTTGCTCGGGGTTAGGGGTCTAGTAAACATCTCTTTCCAGAAATTCCCAGTCCAGTTTTATGTCTTGGGAAGCTTTAAAAATAAAAAAAATAAAACTGTTACTTAATATAGCAACGGAGATCTCCTGGGTGCAAGCCACGTGTGATCAGAAGGAAATTTCCTGACAGTGAGAGCCATTTAGAAACAGTGGGACAGCTTGCCTCCCGCTGCGGTAGGTGCCCCGTGGCTGGAGGTTTTCCAAAGAAGATTGGACGGCCATCTGTCCGGGATGGTATGAGGTCTCCCGCCGTGGGTCTGCGTGTCCGTGTAAGGCAACAATCGCATCTTCGTAATGTTGTGAACGGCTGTCTTATCCATTTTGAGCGTAGCTGCGGCCGTTAAAAGCCTGTCTTAAGAATCTGCTCCCACCTGCCACACCCTAAGGCTCCGTGCGTTGTACAGCCGTGGCTCACAGGGTTGGAGTGCTTTCTTTCTTTCTTTCTTTCTTTCTTTCTTTCTTTCTTTCTTTCTTTCTTTCTTTCTTTCTTTCTTTATTTATTTATTTATTTATTTATTTATTTATTTATTTATTTATTTATTTATTTATTTATTTATTTACAAGCAGGGAATTGTGATTCTATCAGTCACCCTCCTCAGGCTTATAGGCAGAACCTCTCGACTTCATTGCAGTCCTCGTACAGATTGGGAGTGCCCCCCCTTTTTTTTTAAGGAGAGGGAGAAACAGACTGTAAAAAGGGACCAATAAGTGGACCTCTTTCATACCAGATGGTGCAAATTTGCCCTCTTGAAGCTTTTGTTGGCGAGCATGCAACCACAGAATTGTAGTGTTGGGAGGGGTGATGTGGTCCAGCCCCCCTGCCAAGGGAGAAATGGACATGACAGAGGGCTACCCTACCTCACCTTCAAAATTCCCAAAGACAGAACCTGCCCCTTTGAAATGGATTTGAAATGCTTTCCAGCTGACAAACAGCTCACAGCGTTGAGAAGTTCTAGCTGATGTGTTGCGCGCGTGTGTGTATCTCTATCTATCTATCTATCTATCTATCTATCTATCTATCTATCTATCTATCCCTTCCTTCCTTCCTTCCTTCCCTATCTATCTATCTATCTATCTATCTATCTATCTATCTATCTATCTATCTATCTATCTATCTATCTATCTATCTATCTATCTATCTTCCTTCCTTCCTTCCTTCCTTCCTTCCTTCCTTCCTTCCTTCCTATCTATCTATCTATCTATCTATCTATCTATCTATCTATCTATCTATCTATCTATCTATCTATCTATCTATCTATCTATCTATCTCATCCTTCCTTCCTTCCTCCCTCCCTATCTATCTATCTATCTATCTATCTATCTATCTATCTATCTATCTATCTATCTATCTATCTATCTATCTATCTATCTATCTATCTCCTCCCAGCAAGACCGCTGAAATTTTTACTGTTCTCAAAAGCATTTTTCATAGCCGATAAATATAGTAATAGAATATCTGTAAAGAGAGAAGAACCGTTATCTGGAACCATGTATTTCAGTCAGGATGGGAACGTTTCTTTTGTAATTGTTTCGTGGAATGTGAGACCGGGGAAGTGAAGAACTAATAAGAAAAGGAAATTTTAAATAGGAGAGGGACTTCTCTGTGTTAGCTCCCCATCAATAGAATGCCCTCTCTAGGGAAGAGATGGCTTTCAGAGGATTTCTGTGTTTTTTCCCCATAACAGACTTCTCTTTCACCAGGCTGTTTGTGAAGACCTTCTTTCATCTTTCCAGATGTTCTTTTATTTAAAATTCATTTTCTCTTTCATTGCTTATTCTTGTAGACTTTCTAACATCATAACATTTTAACACTGGAATTAGCTATGGGGGTCTCTGGCTGTTGTCAGGGCCATTAAATTATACAAGGTGGTGACAGCAAGGGAGAAGATATTTGATTGATTGATTGATTGAGAGAGAGAGAGAGAGAGAGAGAGAAGGCAGAAGAGGAAAACCATTGTTTTAAGGTTTTGATTCTGTAGATCATTTCTCTCCTGCACTGATTGAACAAAATGTGTCTCGAGGAACCTTTAATCTACTTGGATCCTTTCATGGCTGAAATCAACACCTATTTCTTCACCCATGCCATTGACTCTGTTCCCATAAGTCGGCCCCCTCCCTGCTCGGTCTTTCCAAGGACCGATAAAAGAAAGAAAATAAACAAACGTGGCACCACCAACAGGGTGATATTCTTCTCCCCCCCCCTCCCCCCGCGCCCCAACACACAACCTGCCTCTCCTTCTTTTCTTAAATCTCCCCCCTAAAATGTAGTAGGGCAAAAAACAGGGTGAGAGGAATTCTAGGAAGAATATTTGCAACTTGCAACAGAAGACTCTAGATGTTGGGTATTTTATTTTCATTTTGTCATCTTTGTGTGTGTGTGTGTGTGTGTGTGTGTGTGTGTGTGTGTGTGTGTGTGTGTGTGTGTGTGTGTGTGTGTGTGTGTGTTTGTCGTCTTTGGTCTTTCGCAAAGCATGTACTCAATAAATGAGAGTGGTGGTTGCGATCCCGAAGCAGAGAAGGAGTGTGGGTTTTGATTTAGTCTCATTATTATTTATTATTATTATTATTATTATTATTATTATTATTATTATTATTATTATTATTATTATTATTATTATTATTATTATTATTATTTCTTTTTCCGTAATTAAACTTCACTTTCGCCAGGCATTCTGCATGTCCTTGAGCGGAAGCTCGTTACCGTGAAAGCTTTCCTAGCATTGATTTCATAACTGCCTTAATTTAATAGCTCCATCATTACTGAAAAAGCCCTAAGAGTGAGGTCCCAGCTTTCCAGGTCACTGACCTTTTAATTACAGACCTTGTTCTGATGGCCAGGTTATCGACTGGAGGGCTGGAGGGTTGTGCTGGAAAACAAGCGAGGTTTCCTCCCTAGTTTGCATGGAAGGAGACAGGAGGAGGAGGAGGAGGAGGAGGACAAAGAGGGAAGTGGAAGTGGGGGGGAGTAACTTGTATTTCTAAAAATAATTCTCTCCTTCAGCTTCATAATTAATTTTTCTGTCGTGTCGCTGTAAGGTTCAAGCAATGCTTTCTTTTCCTTTGCGAAGCAAAGGGCCGAATTACTATCTTTTCCTACTCTGGAGACGGTCCCGTGCAGAACGATCTTGTTTGCAGAAGATACAATGCTGAAGAATTCCCTTTTAAAATGAGTAATCCTCGTGGCTCGTTAATGCATTCTGTCCAAACCAGGATCGGACCAAATACATGTCAAGACTATCATCTTGTTTTTCACAGAGGCCAAGCCGATCCTTCAGGGAAGCAGGAAGGTGCCTCTCTCTGGAGATTTGTATTTCTCTTTCACACACACACATGCAAACCCACACCCCTCTCTCTCAATATATTCATTATTTATTTATTTAGAGCATGATGTTGCCGGAGCATACCGTTGGACAGCCTGGCATTCCACAGAATGAAACAGAGTTTTCCCCCCCAAACCGGTATCACGTGCCCAGGGCATAAATGGCCAGCTGTAAAAACAAAACAAAAAACAAAACCCAGAAATCAAGAAGTGACAAGTATTAACCTGGACAATTATTCCATGCGTGCTGTTGCTGATGCCATTCAGAATACCATAAGAGACCAGTGCCACAAAGTCAGAGGAAGGGTTTATTTTTTTATTTTTTTGCCAGAGGGAACAAGAGTTTTGGGGGGGGGGTCATCTTTAGTTTGGCGGGGTGGACCCAGGGCAGGGTTGTTTTGCCAGGTTAGAGGCCGTCGGCACCGGTGTCATTCTGGGACAGGATGAAAAGTGGAGAGCCGTATTCGCCAAGGATTTCTGACGCAGAGACAAGTGGCAGAAGTCGTAATGCCATACGTAACCAGACAAGAGGCAGGAAAAAGCGATGGCTCAAACTTCCCACGCAAGGCGCCCAGCGCAAAACATAAGGCAAATTCCAAAGTGCTCTCCTAACAGGAAGGCAGCATGTCCTCTAAGTGCTTGACACACCTTTTCTGCTTAAAGTGGGTCCGCCAGTGTAGCTGGATTTCCCCATCTTGCATGAGATTCGTCCAGCCCGTGGGCCAGATGTGTCGTCCAAAAACATTTGGAGACCCAAGGCTGAGAACCACTGGCAGAAAACCTTAACAAGCCCTAAGGATCAATCATCTTGCAAAGGAGGCACATTGGTAGTGGAAGATGCTGTCCCTACCAACACTTGGCTTGTAATCCCATCCAGATAGAAGAATGCTTTTTGCCAGCGCGGACAGACCTGTGACCACTCCAGACCAATCTGGTGCTGTTTGTATTTGTGAGAAACTCAAGTTTTTATCAAATACCCAGTACCGGTAAGCTTTTTTTTTTTTTTTTTTTTTGACCCATGCTGAAGCCGGCTGCCAGCTCCCCGTTGCTTCTTCATACAAAGTGAGATACGGAATTTGTATCGAGCCAGTTGGTTTATTTATTCTTCCTCTTTCTTTCTGAAATTGATTGAAGATCCTCATCCATCTGTTATGAAAGGCCGTCTCCCTCACCTTGCCAGTCTTTGCATCCAAGTATCCATCACTTGACATTTTTGTGCCTTCGTCTATTCATCACCCTGTCTCTCACCTCCCATCCATCCCTCGCTGCTGTGTGCACTGTACAGTGTATGTCCACAAAGGTTATGAGGTTTTAATTCCCTTTCATTTTGAGCGAAGGGGATATTTCTTGCTGTAACCCAACAGGTGTTTCCTGTACCTTTGGCTATGAAGCAAGGGATTGACCAGTAACCATTCCTGCAGGAGGAAGTATCTTCCCATTAGATTTGAACATAGCCAAATGCTACCTAACTTGGAATTTGTTCCAACTGTGCTCAACCAACCGTCCATGGGAAGCCCACAAAAAGTTCTGCAGTTGTATCCAAGGTGTTTTACCCTAGCAAATATTTTATGGCACACTATCTCTGCTACTAGAGGGGATATATATATTCATTGTGAACCCAACTCATTCTAAAAAGGAACCTGTTGCATTGTTCGCAGGCAGCTGTTGTCACCATCATCATTGCTTCCATCCATTGCACAAGTAATCCACACACTGTCATGTCACCAAGTGGCCAGAAAAAGCGCCTGGAAATACTTCCTGGTTCCCTCTAGCGGCATATTCTGATATTGCATCTCATAACAGTTCAGAAGACCAAAGAATACTTCTCTTCCCACTTAGGATTGGTACGAGAATGGATAAAACCTGAAAAAACACCTGCCCCAAAGTGTCTAAAATTGCTTTGAAAGGCCCTTAAAAGTAAATTTTGGAGGTGACCGGGTGCTATTGTTATATGTGGTCCATTTCTCTTTAGAAATAGCTTTGAATCTCCGAATTACATTACTCGTTACTCAAAAAGCAACTAACGACAAATAGCATCCTTGTTTGCAACTATTTAATGCCAAGTTCTGACCAAGACCAGTAGTAGTTCTTAGCCCCACTGTTTTTTACCTTTTAAAGTTGTCCGAGTTGACAGCTGCCATTACCTCTTGTCTCCGATCCCCCACCCTTGAGTTTCATCACCTCCCTGTATCTTATGCTCAGTGCAGTCCTAGCAGGAGTCACGGGAAAGACTAGACCTTCTTTAAAAGGCTGATAACTCAGTGTTGCGCTCGATCGCTTTGCTTGCAAATATAGAAAAGAAAGGTAGTTAATTTTCAGAAGTTAAAGGGCACCGTGGCTGGGCCTGTGAGCGTGCACGATTACCGGAGAAAGAAAGGTTTCCAGTTCCTTTGCAAAGTTGTTAATGCCTTGGTTTCAGAAGAAAATTCTCCAGCAGCTCATCCCCCCCCCTCAAAATGATGAGTTGAATTAAAAAAGAAAGAGGAAGCAGAGCGAAGTTAGCATGTTCTTTTAAGTAATGTTTTCCAAGGGGGGTTGATAAGTGCTCTCCACAACTTCCTGTCAGAAAAGATTCAAATCTCAGCGTTTCTTTTTCTCTCTGCCCCCCTCCTCTAACCGCTTCCTTCCTTCTTTTCTTCGTTCTGTGTTTGAGTCGAGAAGCAGCTCCACGAGGGGCAGCCGTCTGCTGTTTTAATGATGTTGCGAAGGATCCACGGAGTGGGAGATATGTACGGAGCTGACATCCTCTAAATGTACATTTATTTCTTCCATAACAGAGGGTACGAGTCACATTAACCGTAATAGCTTCGCTCCGTGCTTCGGCCTTGCCCCGCCGAACCCTCTCTTCTGTATCTGTGAACCGTTTAGAGGGGCAATTCAGGGTTTAAGAGGACTGGCTGTTTTTATATATACTGGATCTATATAAACAGCACGCGTGGAAACGTAGAGCGGTTTTCATTAATCCAGACCTGGCCATGCCCCCCCCAAAAATATTTACTGTACTGCTTTTTTGTGGTATAGCATTGACCTGCAGCTTCCACCCACCTACAGACCACACTTGGCCCTGATTTGAGGTCTGATGCTCCAGTCTGATGGAGGTCTGATGGCCTTGGTCTGAGGTCAAATGCTCCAGTCTATTTCTTGACCACTCCATATCGGAAAGATTTGCAAAAGGACTCTTAACCAGGCTGGCGGCCACGACTGGTTTTAAGGGAATCAACAGCTCCAGTAAAGCATGGCCGAAACTCACCCGTGGAACTTTTTTTTCTAAATTTCGTCGGCCAACGCCTTTTTCCCCCAGGTCATCCGTTGCCCTTTTGAGACTTTAAGCTTTTGGAAATTAAATTGCCTCATTAGGTTACTGTGTAACCTTGGTCATTTCATTTTTTTTAAAAAATGTGTTTTGCTTGATTTTAACGATTTTACAGCAGGAGCGGGTTTATATGGTTCTGTTAACCTTTACGAAAAAAACAGGAAAGGGCCGTATGGCTGTCAAAACAATCCAAACGCAGGTGTCCCCTGGCCCTATGTTTGTTTACCCCTTTTAAGCTAAATATGTTTTTTATCAATTCTTCTAAGCTACCTTGAGTACTTTCTTTTAGCAGAAAAGCAGGGAATTTAAGCATGCCAGCAAGCAACTAAATAAAGTCCACTCCTGGGATTCATAAGTTGTTCAGGACGCAAACGTCTGTTGGATTATCTCTTCCCGGGTCCATCAGCAGCCTCTTTGCTGAGATTGCTGCCCTAAGGCGTGCTTCCACCGGTTGGTGACTGTAGAGCAGGCATGTCCAAACTTCGGCCCTCCTGATGTTTTGGACCACAACTCCCAGAATTCTAAGCTTAGATTGCCGATAACAAAGGATTGTGGGAGTTGTGGTCCAAAACATCTGGAGGGCCAAAGTTTGGACATGCCTGCTGTGAGGAAACCATTTTCAGGCCTGCAGACCATCCTGTCCAGCGCCTTTTTGACATTTTTGATGCGTCCCCTTATGTCTTTCCACGGAGTTACCTTAACTCTGTCCTCCTCTGTCCTAGGGACTAGGAAATAAGCTTGCCAGCCCCGTCAGAGAGAAGGCACGGTCTCGGTTCAACAACACTCTCCTTGGTTGGTTTACGATTCCTGCTGTCTTGTGGTTTCTGCGGCTTGCCTGTCAGGCAGGAGAAAGTGGTGCTTTCCTGGGTGAACTTCTTGTGGCCGGTTTCACAAGGGGTAAAAGAGAGAGCGAGAGTGAGAGCGAGCGAGGGAGAAACGGGCTCGGTGAAGGGGGAGGCCGGGATGGCCTGTGAGCCTCTGAATGTCACGGCGGCTACCGTTGTGGCAGGTTGCGTGCCATCCTATTCCAACCCTCCGAGCGCTGACCTTTTGATAACGGGTGACACCCGTAGCTGATCCAAGAACTCTCTGGCTGCTCCTTACGTAAGAAGGTCTTCCTCCCTCCCATTTTTTTTTGGGGGGGGGGAGGAGAGTAGGAAGGGATATAGAGACAGATTTGCGGTTTTTTTTAAATGCTCCATCGGGATTCAGACACTTACCTGCCTTCTCCTTATCCACATACACGTGGGTGGCGCTGATTAAGATAGGGCAGGAGGTTGGGATTTGTGGGAGGGCGTGCAGAAGCAGAATATCAGCAGCCACAGGTCGTAAATTTGCCCATCCTTCTTCAGAAGGACGAAAAGTAGCGCGCCTGGACAGGGCTGCCTCTCTTCCTTCCTTCATAAGCCCACCCCGTTGTAAGGGCAGCTCAAAAGCATGCCTGTTTTCTGCGTTTTCGGTTGCCTACGTGCAGGTTTCGGCGCGCCCGTTGGATCTATCTTGATCTTCTCTTCAGCCTCGGTGGAGGCTTCAGGAGGAATTGCACTCCGGACGGGACGTTAGGCGGCCGTCCTGGGTTTAGGTGATCATGGCACGACACCAGCAGGGTAGGCCAAGTTACTTGGCCAAGGCTCTCGGTGGCAGGGTACTTTGGTCAATAACGTCGCAGGCCCTCCGTCAGCTTGAGCCTCTTCCTTCCAGGATCTCAGCCTCAGAGCTGCTTTACCTGCGCTTGGCTGTGGAGGATAAGATGCACCTTGAATCTTTTGGGAAGCTGCATCATGCCGGGAGCAAAAGAAGGCAGAGCAGCCCCCCCCCCATGGGTTTGTTCTCTTTATCTTTCACGGATTTCCTTTTCCCCTGTTCCGTTTTGGACCTGCCTTTAATGTCTTTGCTGGCCGTCTGTTTATCCCAAATAGAACGCTCCTCATTTCAAGGATCTCCTTGTACCAGGGCCTGTGGCGATGCCAGTCTGACTACAGGCAGGCAGGCCTGCGTGAAACGGGAAGCACCCTCAAGTCACAAATACCCATATATACTCGAGTATAAGTCGACCCGAGTATAAGTCGAGGCGCCTAATTTAACCCCCCAAAACTGGGGAAACGTATTGACTCGAGTATAAGTCTAGGGTGGGAAAGGCAGCAGGGCTTGGCAGCTCCTCCTTTGTAAACTGGGGGAGTGGTGTGTGATGTTTAAAATAACTTTTAGCCACTGATGCATGTGCTTGGGTCAGTGGCTAAAAGTCATTTTAAACATAGTTTGCCACTCCCCTATGATGCAGAGAGGGGTCATGAAAAGCGACATGCAATGTTTAAAATGACTTTTAGCCACTGACCCAAGCACTTGCCTCAGTGGCTAAAAGTATTGACCCGAATATAAGCTGAGGGCCCCTTTTTTCAGCCCCAAATTAGGGCTGAAAAACTAGGCTTATATTCGAGTATATACAATATATATTTTTAAAACCGTCTTGGTTGCATATTTTGCTTTCGGCGAGCTTGCCGGGAAGGTAAAAGCCAAGAGACATGGAGGGAGGTGGAAGGTGGTCACGGAGATTGCATTACATGGCTTTCCAGAGCCTCTTTCAGGAAATACATGGGTTATATTAAAAATTGCGGCCATATCAGATTTGTGTGCGTATGTCTCTCTCTCTCATTGAAGTGCATTGCTGACCTTATGCATCAGGATGGGCTTTATTGAATTTCACCCCAAATGCGTTTGCAATTCTCTCGTGCCCGCCAGCCCGCCACCGTCTCTGCCCTCACCGCACTCCTAAGGGCTCAGCACCATATTCATGTCCTTTCTGTCCGTGTGGAAATGCCTCCCCCCTTTTTTTTTTAATGGTGATAAACAAAATTAAATTTGCCTCTGTCACCTGCCGACCTCTCTCACCTATAAGGTTGTGACTTTGCAGCAGGAGACGAGAGGCGCCGAGGGCGGATCGTTTTTGCTACCAAGGGACAACGGGGCGAAAGGACCGCTGAGCCGATGAAATATAAAAATCTCTCCCCCCCCCCACTCCCCGTTAGCAGTAATATCTATGAAAGGACCCCTCCATTCCACTTCTCACTCAGACACATTAGATGTTAAAGCGTTCGGAACAGGGCTGTTCAAATGTTAGAAGAAATGGAGAAGAAGCAGATGGGTCTTGATCTCAGAGTTAGATCGACTGCGTCCGTTCCCATTTTCATGGTTGCGATGTGCCGTCAAGTTCCCTCCCAGTCATGGAGACCCCATAAATGAGCGCTCTCCAAAATATCCCATCCTCAACTCCTCTCCTCTGCTCTTGTCTCCTGTGCCTCTGGCTTCTTTTAGAGACTCAGTCCGTCTTGTATTATTGGGTCTTCCGCTTTTCCTGATTCCTTCCCACCTTTCCCATCCTTGTGGTCTTCTCCAGAGGATTCTGTCTCCTCCTGCTGAAACCCAAAGTAAGATAGCCACAGCTTCTCCAGAAGTAGTCCAGGCAACTCATTTCAGAGAAACTGTAGCACTTCACAACTTGAGGAAAACCTACTCCCGCCTCAGGTGCCTCGTCGTCTTCCACGTTTTCTCGGGCCGCTAAGAAGTAGAATTCGAGAACACTTCCGCACCTTTGCTCTGTACGGTGGCCCTGATGATCTTTGGGATGGGTGAGAGTTTTGGAAATTCACCTGTCTGGCTTAAGTCGGAGTAGGAAAGCACAACTTCTGGTTATCGCTTTATCAGCTCTGCGCATGCCCTGCTTCCCTGACCGGGTGTGCACGACCTCATAAATGCCGTTCTTCCTCTCCCGTGGTCCTGTCACAAGAGCCCTTTGAGGTCGGCCTGAAGACAGAGACTTTTTGATTGATCCAGAATCGTCCAGTGCGCATAAATGGCTCAGCGAGGGTGGGATCCTGAATCTTCCAGATCCCAGCCGGGTATTTTTGGCAGCGTCCGGCTCTGAGGTGAGAACACCTGCTGCTAAGCCAGAAGGCGGCAGATGAGTTGAGCAGGGAGCGCCACCCGGGCATCCACCCCCTTCTGCCAAATGGTAGGGTCGGCCGTGAAAACACAGTGGAACTGCTAAGACTACCACAGCCTCCTTCGTCTTTGGGAAATTAGCTTCGGAAATTAGAGTCTCTAAACAGCTTCGGAAGCCCCACGGCTGTTCTTTACTCATCATGTGCGCTCTATATTGTCCCTCCCTACTGTAAGGTGGGGTAAAAAGACTCAGAATAAATACCTGTAAATAAAAAGTAAACACATGTGTGTTCCTGGTTGCCTCTTTAACCAAAGAATACTGCTCTTGTCTGTGGAGGATCCACTTTGGCCCTTGCAGACAGAAAATGCCCGCCTGGCTGCGGTGTGTGAAATGTAGCAACCAGTGTGTGTGTGTGTGTGTGTGTGTGTGTGTGTGTGTGTGTGTGTGTGTGTGTGTGTGTGTGTGTGTGTGTGTGTGTGTGTTTTAATTTATTTCGGCCCCACAAAAAAACAGGCAGAAAGCCCTTTAGCAGGAAAAGGGATCCAGGCTTTTACAAAGTTCCGGGGAACTGTTTTAAGTTTTCTTCCTCAAGTACCGCCCCCCCCCCAACAGACCCTGTTTTAAACAGGCTTTTCATTCCATGTGCTGCAAACGCTCCCCCCCCCCCCCACACACACACCACCCGCCTCATCCCCGAAACAGAATAATCTCACTAGATAAAAAGGGCAGGCTCTCGGGATTGTTTGGCATTTTGCCTTCCGTCCCTGCGCTCTCCACAACCTCTTTCCTTGGTCATTCACTTGGCATTTGGGGAAAAAATAGCTTCTCTCTCTCTCTTTCTCTCTCTCACTCTCTCCTAACTTCGGAGAGAAAGTCCGTTGTTATGCTAGACTCCTGGAATGACCACCAGAAGTGTACTGCGGCCAGCTAAACTCAGGAATATGAAGCAAGACTTTTTTAAAAAAAAAGATTTCCCTGAGACTATGTGGTTTTAATTTGGTGGACCTGGAGAAAGCGAGAGAGAGAGAGAAAGGAAGAAAGAAGAGGCACTATGTTTATATAAGGACCAAAATATAGCAGCTTCCATTACTGTAATTAAACGGCGGCATTTAACCTATCAAGGCTGGTGCATGGATGCGAGAGAGACGAGCTGCCTAGCTTCTTCCTTTCTTTCTTTTTTAGATGATCACTGCCATCCCCAAGGGAATAAGAGCAGTTAAATAATTTGTTTGCGAAGTGTGAGTTCAGAGCCAGCTAAAAGGAGCATTTGGCGGGTGGGATGGGGGAGTTGTCGGGATGGGAGGAGGGCCTCTCTCTCTCTCTCACACACACACACACACACACACACACACACACACACACACACACACACACACGGCCTGTGTGTTTATCGACAATTCCCAGGGAGCTCATTCCCTTTTTTTAAAAAAGCACCTGTGCCGTCAACACCATCAATAAACTCAGTGAGCCTGTATCGGTTATCAGAGGAATTGTGGAGTCACTTTTGCTTCCCAGGGTTGCATCAGAAAAGTTGGCTTCACCCTTGGGTCCCTCCACCCCACCACGCTAAGAAGCTCCAGAGAAATGGGAAAGCTTCACACTGAGAAGGTTATGGGGAAACACACGTGCACGCCCCTTACGAGGCTGGGTAAAAAATTCATTTCAGTTTGTATCTGGGAAATTTTGAATAGCGCCAGCAGATTGTGTCACATTCAGGTTGAAAGCACTCAATAAGTTGTGTTTTTTTAAAAGTCTGTTCTGCAGGAAGCCTGCTTCAACGTTTGCCCAAGAAATATTCATGTGTACTTGAAAACCATCGTCCTGCGTCCCCTTCATATTTGACAGTGACCCCCTGCTCTTCCTGAGACCCGGATTCCAGAAGGACTGTCTTTCATTTGCCACACACCCCACTAATACAGATTCCCTTCCCAAATGCTTCTCAAAATGTGCTCCCCCCCACTCCCCCCCCCCCAAAAAAAAAATCCTGGGCAAAGACCCACAGCTGCAACTTGATGAAACCTTACCCAGAATCCCCCAGCCTTGGCCAGGCTGGGTATGGGATCCCCACCCCCTCCCCCCACCCCCCAAAAAGAGATCATTTTCCCACACCTTGAATTAACAACAAGTCCAGAGGGTTGCGACTGGCAGCTTCCAGCTTCCCGATTAAACAGCACGCTGCAGGAACATCCTGTCACTACAATGCATTGCACTAAAAGTTACTCTCCATCTCCTGATCTTTGTCTTTTGCATCTCAGGGGTTGGCCGGGAAGCAGTGCCGGTAATCAGCTTCCTAAGATCCGTCGTTGGGGCAGGCTCGGCCTTAGAGAATTGGTGCCTGCAGTTGCCACTTTGTGTGTGTGTGTGTGTGTTTGTGTGTCCCGCAGGGGTGATGATGAAACTTTTGCTCATCCTTTACCGCTCAAGCCGCGAGCATTTAAGGGTGCTCACTTAAAAACACTGCACTCCCTCTTCCTTGTTTAGATTATCTCTTCCTCCCCACCCACCTTGTTCCTAGCTTTGTTTCGTCCCCTGGCTGGGGGATTGTGGGAGTTGTAATCCCAATTCATTACTATGCTGGATGGTTTTGTACTTATAGCAGGCTAGTGGTGCATAGAGCAGATGTGGTCCGTTCCAGCTGCTTCCTCTGAAAGATGGGACTGGTTACAGCGGGACAGACGGGGAGCATTTGCCCCCTTCCACAAAAACCCCTTTCCGAAACAATTTCATCTCTAAAGGTCCTGTTCGGACCTTGGGGGTCCAGCCAGCTGTTCCCTGTCTCAAAACGCACACACACCCTATTCTGCCGACAGGGATAAAAGGAAACAGAGATCTCAAAGATCGGCTCTTTTCTTCACCTTTTTTTCTGCCTGGGGTTCGGTTGGTGACAGAAAACAAGATGCTGGAAGCAAACCCAGGTCTCTCTTTGCCTCCAGCGGCCATGTTGCAGGCAGCTGCGGTGGAAGGGGGGGGGCGATTCAACAAACGGGGAGGGGAGGACCTGACCTCCCTTCTGACAAGCACTACCGTGTCTCCTTTGCCTTTCTCAAGCTGATGAAATACATTTTGCGCCGGCTTGTAATGTTGTGATTTATGCCGTGATATTGGTGTGCGATATCCCAGTGTCCTTTTGCCTTTGTGTTGAGCTCTCTCTCTCTCTCTCTCTCTCTCTCTCTCTCTCTCTCTCAACCTCTCCCCCCCCCACCTCCTTCTGCTACATTTAATGTAATAGAGGTGAGTCTACTCTCTGGGTGCCAAAGTAGAGGTTCATATCGAGATTTCCTGTTGCCAAAACTTTCTCACCCCCTCCCTCCCTCCCCAAAAGCTCTGTCCCCTTCTACATTTTCCTAGTGTTTTAAATCTGGTTCTGCTTTTGGAAGCAAACGGGACTGATCCTTAGTGTATTTGAGATATATAATAATGGATGAGCATCCGTACATTAGACTTTCTCTTAAGTTTTAACACAGAAAGCAGGGGTCAAGGTTCTGGGAATTTTTGAGGCCACTGGGAGGAAGAAAAAAACTCTTTGGAACAAAATGGAAAATTATCTGGGAGGGGCACCCCCCCCCCAAAAGTTTCATTTCAGTTTGTTTCTGGGAAAATTTGAATAGCAAGTTTCAGGTATTTTAACATCTCCAACGTGGGCATTGGTGTGGCTACCCGTGGGCAAAGTCACGACACGCAAGAAAAGAGGTGCACTCAAAATTCCTAGTGACAGCCTTGGTTAGATCAGGACATCTTCGGTTACCTGGCTGGATCACCTGCAGTCCGAATATTGGTGAGGGTGGAGATAATGTATAGGACAGATATGTCCAAACTTTTGCCCTCCTGAAGTTTTGGACCACAACTCCCAGAATCCTGAGCTTAGATTGCCAATGGCAAAGGACTGGGGGAGTTGCAGTCCAAAATATCTGGAGGGCCAAAGTTTGGACATGCCTGGTGTAGGATCTTCTTAACCATGCAAATAACACATCAAACAAACACTCTGCCCCACCCTGCTGGCAAACACCTGCTTGCCTTCAGAAAAAGAAAGAGAAAAGGAGAGAGAAAAAAGGAGAGAGAGAGAGAGAGAGAGAGAACACAGCTAGTTTTCACATGTTAATAACCATTAAATGTGAGACTATTTGAAGGATCTTGCCAACGCCCCAAGCCGGATTTGTGGGTGCCTGCAGCAGGGAAAGGGTGATGGCAGAAAAGTGGGTATGAATTCAATTACGAAACGATGGTTTGGAGGATCCTTTTGAAAAAAGAACCCAACCCGAACCAGGCGATTAAGTTGCGAACAAGTCCCACCCATGCTGGATCCGATTACCAACCTATATAGAGTTTCCGCGGCTACCTAGGCTCAGGACTTCTCTCCTCTGGGCACCCTTTCAGTGAAAACGGTCGCCTACCTGTGCAAAAGAAATGTAGGTTTTGAGGGGAATTGGGAAAAAAAAATAATTAGGTGTGTTGGGTCGGGGGCAGGGTGGGGAGAAGAAAAATGTTGATTGCAGAGGGGTGGACGTGGAAAGGAAGGGGGGGGAATCTAAACCCATAAACAGGGTGATCTATAATATTTTTTTCATTCTCCTTTTAAATAAATACCGATCAGCTTTATGTTCGGAGACAATAGGAGCCGTTGGCTTAAATTTGCAGTTTACTGTATTTATGGCCGTAATATCAAGGTGCCGCCGTCGTAATTTCATGCCCCAATGAGAAAAGCAAGGTCGAAGCAAATGCTTCCATCGGCATCCCTGCGCTCACACTGACTCATAAACAAGGCCCTCCTGGATCAGGTGGCATGGAATAATCCAGGCTAATGAAATACAGCACAGCTTTCCATTACTGTTAGTTTTTACAGTGTCGTCATTACATGTAATTTATGTTTAAAAAATTCAATTTTATACAAGGCTCTGGGAAATAGGGGTCTCCGGGTCACCCCGGCGTGTTTTTAACCAGCGGCAGGGTCGGGGCGGTGGGGAGCGGAATGGAGGAAAGGACCCTCAGACTATATTCCGGCCGGTTTGTGTGTGTGTGGGTGGGGGGTGGAGTGGAATTCTAATAAATAAAATAAAATAAATAAAAATACAGTTTTAAACATACAAATCCATCAAGCTTCCTCGCCTTCCCAAACGCTGTTTCTGCTGCTGCTTTTTTCTCTCTGCACCCCCCCAAGAAGCTGTCTTAATTTAAATCCCCCCCAAGAGTTTTAGAAATTGATTTTTTAAAAATATATATTTTCCAGGACAATGTGTGTGTGTGTGTGTGTGTGTGTGTGTGTGTGTGTGTGTGTGTGTGTGTGTGTGTGTGTGTGTGTTATGTGAAGAGCAGGTGGCCATTTTTGCTCGATCCCTGTTTTTCTCCATCCTTCACCTGGGAGGGCAGGTACATAAGTTGGAAAGAATATGTTTGGAAGTGGCCAGGTTGGGGGGGGCACAGGACCACAGAGTGGGAGATACTTAACAACCCCCCCCCCAAAAAAAAACCTACAACCCTTTGACATTGGCTTCTTCACCTCCATTTACTCTTCGTTTTATGATAGACTCTGAAAGCTCGGCCCGCAAGGCAGATCTCTGGCCAAGTTTTTCTTTTAATGGGAAAAAAAACCACTTCACAAACAAGCAAGACCCTTTATTATTTAACTCTTTCGGACCAGACCGAATTAACATATTTTAAATTAATTCCAAAAGGTTCTCACAAGTTCATCATCATCCCCACCCCTCCTTCAAAAGTAGTACATTTGTCCAGTTTTTGGGGTTTTCTTTAACAAATCTGAATTCAGGGCTCCACGTGCCAACTGAAGAGTCCTTTCGGTCGCCCTTAATACCTCTGGGCTACTGCATCACACGCACACACACACACACACACACACACACACACACACACACACACACACACACTATGCTCGGTCCACTCTCTGGTTGTAGGGTCGCCCACAGAAAACCAGGAAGGAACAGGAGGCCCACCAAGAGGCAGGAACTGAAGCCTGTAAAATATCTCTTTTTGTCCTATACTGGAAGTGTAAATGTCACACCGCGTGACTAGGAGAATCATGAAAAGATCACAGTGGCAACTTTTATTAAGTTGCAGTTCTAATGGGAGTCGACTTTTTTTTTTTTAAAAAAAAAGGAATTAGCTTTACAGGGACTAGTAGTTTGCAACGAGTTACTTTTGAGATTTTTTGGGGGTGGGGGTGGGGGGGGTGGTGCAGATATGGCCACCTCTGAGCTTCCATCTGCAGAACCCTCTCTAATAATGCAGGGATAACTTGACTAGGTACAGTCTGGATTCGTACACCAAAGACAGGGCCTGATTTTAATCCGTGGTAAGACTTGCCGTGCCTTCTCTCCACCGCGCCGCTGATCCTACAACTCTCCTAGCGTGACCAGGACTGGGTTGCAGCTGCAGCAGGAGCATAGAGACAACCTCCCAACACACACACACACACACACACACACACACACACACACACACACACACACACACAAAGTCCAAATAAGCTTGTCTCCCCGTAAACGAACAGGGACGTCCCCGTTGACCTTCGGGTTCTTTCCCTGTTTTGTTTCTAACAGAACCTTGAAATATGAAATTGACCTGACAAGGTCTCGGCCAAGATAACTTGTGTGTGTGTGAGGAAGGCATCAGAGGGGTTTGCACCTTTGACCCCATGCCGAAATCTCTTTTTGAACCTGGCTGGACTTCTTCGCCCTCCTCCCGTTTGAACCAAAAGGCCAGGCTGAAGGAGGTGGAGGAAAGGAAATACAGGGGTTTCCGTAGGGTGGTGGAAGACCGGTGGAAGTGGCATGCCACCGGTGGAATTGAGTTGGTCAGGATTAAAATATGAGATGGGTGCTCTGAAGTGCCCTTTTTCTTCGGTTCTACCAGGTGTGTATCTGGTTTTGGACCAGTTTGCTCAGGTCCACTTGGTGGCCTCTGTGAGGGATATCCAAAGTGGGTCCTGCATGCATAGCATCCCCCCACTGATGACCAGGATTTTCAGGGTCAGGAGCTTTCCGATCAGCAGGGGCAGGGGCATCTCTTGTCCAGATCTTCTCAATTCCCTCTGAGTTTAGCTGTAGTCTTCACAGTAACAGGGGGCAGAATGAATTTTCCCCAGCTATGACATATTGTTATCATCTTTGGGGGGTGACTTGGTGCCGAAGGGGCAATTAAGAGCTACTGGAGGTACAAAAGACCTGTCCTTGGTGGAACTGGAAACTTACAGCAGTGGTTCCTGATCTGGAATCTGCATGCATTTTTCAACTTTCCTTGTGGGGTTGGTTGGGGTGGGGGCACAGGTTGGGATAAGAACACGTCATTCGCAATATGCCACAGTGGTTGAACCACACAGGAGAAAGGTCCCAGTCTGAATCTCTGCCACGCCATACATTCCTTTTGTTAATCTGCTTTTTCTCCGCTTCGATGTAGCACCCTTCTCCAAAAGGAAATAAGACTGATTGACTCTATTGTTGGGTCTTAAGATAATGTGTTGCAAATGGTTTGGAAGCGCCTCAAATGTTGCATGTCTCTTAGGGCGTTTATACACGACCCCTAAGCTCCGCCGCAAATGGCTGCAAGGTCCGGACCTTAAAAATGTTTACCCACCAGCTCCGGACTTTGCAGACAATTAAGTGCAACCCCACCCACTTTAGCGCGACCAAACAGCAGTTTTCGTATACCTGCTTTTTGGATGTGACAAATATTTGATCCGGTGTAAGGATAGTGAGTGCGGGGCTCTCCTGGCTTCTGTTTGTTCTTTTTTTGCGCCCCGCCCCTTTCTGAATGCTGCCCGGAACAAAACGGATGTAAACCGGCATTCTTTTCTTTCTTTTTTCTCCCTCCCTCAGGCAGCCAGGAACCAGGAAGTGCGGAGGGGGGTGGGGACAGAGGAAGAGCGAGGAACCCCTAAGATCTCTGGTCCGAATTTAAGTGGCCAGCAGATCTTAGGGGTCATGTAAAAAGGCCCTTAAATAGCTATGGTTGGTCTCTCTGTCCCTCCCAGCCTCTCAAATGCCTTAAGAAGTCCTTTTTTCAAATATGGCACTTCAACAATGTCCACATCTTGTTGGTTATGGTACTTTTAAATACTTCTTATTTTCCCCTTTATTTACTAGTTTGTTAACCAATCAGAGTTCCCATTGGGATACTTGGTGCAGTCAATAAGTATAAGAATGAATGAATAATAACTTATTTCCTGAGAGAGAGAGAGAGAGAGAGAGAGAGAGAGAGAGAGAACCGGAATCCAGCTTGTACGGGTCCGTCTCCGAGCAATTGGATTTTATCAAATGGGGAAGACGAAACCAGGGGACCATTGATGCTTCAGAACTGAGCTTTCTTTGCTGTCTCCTGTTACTTTGGAAGAACACTGGAGGAGCCTAAAGAAGAACCCTGTGCCATCCAGAAGCTTGTGTCGTTGTTTACTCTGAAGGGATTCAAGCCAAGTGGAAAAGAAGGCTTTTATTTTTCCCCCGAGTCCTCTGCCACTTTTTGAAATAGGGCTGTAGTGGGTGGGTGGGTGGGGGGGAAGCACCCCGCCTCACTTTGCAAGCTCATGCCATGCTTCTCCACAAACACACACACACACACACACACACACAATCTGGCCTCCCCTCAGCCGCCCCCCCCCCCCGCCACCCTGCCCTTCCCTGTTCTGAGAAGCAAACATTTCTGATCTCTTGGAGATCAAGACCACGCAGGATCCAAAAGGTTAAAAGGAACAATGAAGAGTGCGGCCGATTGTAAGTGAATTATATTTAGCCTTGAGAGCTGAGCTGGGGCTATATTATAAGAAGGCATCTCTCTGTGTTGTTTACCATCACCCTGACTAATGCAGAGCTCTCTCTCTCTCTCTCTCTCTCTCTCTCTCTCTATTTTGCTCCCTCGCTTGCTTGCTCTATGACTCTCTCTCTCTCTCTCTCTCTCTTTCTCTCTTTTTTGTTTTAAATAATCTCATGCAAATTAGACACACACTTCCTTCTAGTTGATTGCTATCTGCAAGGAATAATATAACCGCAGAGGGTAAGACGCAAGGACTGAGCCGGAGAAAAAGATGCGGGGGGGGGGAACAGTACGTGACCCACCCACTGACCCCCCCTCCTCCCCTTCCTCCTCTATCTCCCCCTCCATCTGTCTTCCTTCGTCCAAGATGCCACCACCGCTGGACAAATTAGCCCTTATTTTCATAACGCCTTCAAATATTTTCCTCTGTAGAGGTCGAGAGAAGGAGGGTGTGTGCGTTCCAATTTGCATAACGGCACACGAGTCTAGTTTTTCCTCTTTTGGCTGTTTATTTTAGCCCCCCCCCTCTGTCCCAGCAACGCCCTCCCTTTTTCCATCTTGTGTGGGAGATGAATCTCGTTAGGAAAATCAGGAGCACGGTCCATTGGCAAGGCCCAAATCTTGTCCCGGTACTCAGTCCGCACCACCTGCTTCCAAGCCGTTGAGAAGACAGCCCGATTGAATAACTGTGAACAAGAGACCTTAGATGCACCCCATCTGGTGGCCCCGTTCATCCAAGTCTCTGCTAAAAAATGTTCAAGAACCCATCCCGCGCCACCCTGTTAGAACCTTCCTCCAGCTGGATGGGACCCTATTAGCAGACAATCTTATTTTTGCTCTCTTTTATTTCGTTATTTAAGGTTCCTTTATACGTTAGCTACTTATCTCTAGTCAGCAACCTAATACAGATCGTAGCACAGTTAAGTGGCGGCAGTAGATACACCGAACAGGGCCACCCGGATTTTGAAACTCGATTCCCCATGGAGGCAGATTCCTCTTTCTTCTTTCAGCTCTCGGGGGCCACGTGAGTGAAGCTTTATTTTGGAGGGATGATGCCTTTGAGGTGGGATTTTTAATATCTGGAGGAGGGAAAGCTGAAGAGCTAAGGGTATTTGTACATGACCCCTAAACTCCGCAGCAAATGGCTGCCAGCTCTGGAGCTTACAATTGTTTCCCCACCAGCTCCGGAGTTTGCAGGAAATTAAGTGCAACCACGCCCACCTAAGCGCGTCCCAGCGTACTTTTCTTGTACCTGCTCTAGGAGGGTGAAAATCCCCAGGTCCGGATTTAATCTGGTGAGTGCGGGGCATTCCTTGCTTCTGTTTTTGTTTTTGTTTTGCCTCCCGCCCCTTTAAGAGAAGGGGCGGGAGGCAAAACAAACAAACAGAAGAGAAGGAATCAGGACAACCATGGGGCTCCGGGCAGCTTCGGAGGTGAGCCTGCATTTTTTCCTCTCTTTCTTCCGCCCTCCCCTCATGCAGACAGGAGCAAGGAAGTGCGGAGGGGTGGGGATGCAGGAAGAGCAACGAACCCCCAAGATCCCTGTTCCGAATTTAAGTGGCCAGCGGATCTTAGGGGTCGTGTGAAAAGGCCCTAAGATGCTCCTCCCTTTGAGCGTTTCCAATCAGTTTTGTGACTTCCGTGTTCCTCATTCAGAATGTTACAAATAAACCCACTTGTGCTCATGGTCTTAACTTGTATGGTGGGTTTTAACAAAAGTCGTTACCTGCTTCGTAGGTTATTCAGAAGCCTCTGGGAAGCCCACAAGCAGGGTGGGATATTAGTGCCCTTCCTGCATCGTTGTTCCTAGCTGGCAGGCAGGATTCATACTAGACAACATGTGGACATTGCAATTGTAGGTTTATAATTATACAAGGATGCTCTACCAGCCTCGTGGCACAGTGGTTCAATGCCTGTCCTGCAGGTAAAACTGTGCTCACGGCCTGGGGTTCAATCCCAGGTAGCAGGCTCAAGGTTCACTCAGCCTTCCATCCTTCCGAGGTCGGTAAAATGAGTACCCAGCTTGCTGGAGGGGGGGGGGGGCAATGTGTAGCCTGTGTTACTGTAATTAAATCTGTAAACCGCCCAGAGACTACTTGAAGTGGTATGGGGCGGTATATAAGCAGAACACTTTACCATGGTCTCCCTCTCCCTCCGGCAGTGATAGTGGAGGGTGCCTCCTGCTTGCCTTAGGCCAGGCATGTCCAAACTTCGGCCCTCCAGATGTTTTAGACTGCAACTCCCACAGTCCTTTGTCATTGGCAATCTAAGCTTAGAATTCTGGGAGCTGTCGTCCAAAACATCAGGAGGGCCGGCGTTTGGACATGCCTGCCTTAGGCCACCTCTGAGGGCGTGGGCTTTCGCTGGGGAACTTTTCTACTAATGGGCAGGAGAAAAACCTGCCCCGTCAGCTG
Source organism: Phrynocephalus guinanensis (assembly GCA_037367245.1). Taxonomy (NCBI): domain Eukaryota; kingdom Metazoa; phylum Chordata; class Lepidosauria; order Squamata; family Agamidae; genus Phrynocephalus; species Phrynocephalus guinanensis. The sequence continues at coordinate 2,322,650 of CM074753.1, read as the reverse complement.
GTTCCAGACTGTTTTAACCGGACATCCTCTGGATTGAAAAGGGGCGTTCTGAGCCTCCCCGAATTAATTTGTTTTCTCTTTCAATGTTAAAGCTGCTAAAGTAGCGTCTCAAGAATGCGTGGTCTTCCCGGTATCTGCATTTCTTCCCTTCGTCTTGGCTCCTTTGGGTGAAAGGCTGTTCCCCTTCTGGTCGCACGTTCCTTCTTTGCTACCCAACTCATCGTGTGTAAGAGAGTGAGCGCTTTTTCCCCATCAGAAAAAAAAGCCAAAGCAGCTGTGCCATTTCCTTCACAGATGCTGGTCAGCAGCTGGATTTCTTTCTACTCTCTCTCTCTCTCTCTCTCTCTCTCTCTCTCTCTCTCTCTCTCTCTCTCTCTCTCTCTCTCTCTCTCTCTCTCTCTCTCTCTCTCTCTCTCTCTCTCCTGTTGGCCAAATCTTTTCCAGACGTCGCAGACTCCACAGATGGAGAGGTCGTGCTTTTACACTCTTATTGCCGGACAGTTGGGCTGGTGCCGGATTAAGCCCAGCTCGCTGAAGCGGCAGCCCTTTAAACCAAGGACGGTGTCGGTGGTGGAGAGAGAGAGTGTGTGTGCATGGGACATCAACTTCCTTTCTAAAAGTTTTGGCGTGGCCTTCCTCCGATCTGTTTTGTTTTAGCTTTATTTCCTCCTGATGTTCTTGCGTCCCGTTCATACTAATCACAGACAGACCTGATTTTTTTTACACCCCCCCTTCCTTCCTTCCCGGCTCCCTCCTTTCTTTTTATTTCCGCATTTGTCATAAAATAAAGCAAATTATTCCCATCTTCAGAAACGATCTAGACTAATTAGTCGTCTAACCCAATAATTAGCTTTTTGTTTCCCTGTCTGTTTTCCCTACATTATTGTTAGTTTTCTCCCCTCTCTTGAGTTGTTCTTGCTGTTGTTTTTTTAAACACCATTACAGATTAAAATGAGCCACATTTGCAGTTGATGGGATATGTTTACCCATCCCACCCACCCACCCTTTTCCCCCTCCTCTCGTTTCAGCGGAAGAATGGGGGAAATTGCAATAGAAAAGCTACTTGAGAAACAGACATAAACTCAAAAGATAAATTAAGGAAATTGAATGAGCCACATTTGGAAAAGTGGCAGCGGAGGCTAATACTCCCTCGCTTAAGGTTAAATTGCGACAATGGGAAGGAGAGTGTCTGCTTCCACCCATCCAAAATTCAAGATGTGCTTCAATTTCCATGTTGTGCGGCTCCTAGTAAATTTCAACGGAGACTCTCCATCTTAGACAACTCTTCAGGTTGTTCCAGACTAGCCTTTCTTCACACTCAGGGCCCTACTCCATTGACTGAGTTTTTGCAAGGGCCCAAACACCGTTTGTTTTTTTGGTTTTTTTGTTTTTTTGTTTGTTTATCTATTTATTATATTTTTACCCCACCTTTCTCCTTGGAAAAGGACCTGAGGTGGCTTTATTACTATAACGAGAAAACCATATACAGTCCATAACATTTAAAACATATTCTAGTTAAGAGTAGGGAATTAGAAGAGGAATCTTACAACATTAACAGGTAACATTGCAGCTACCCTTTAAAAGGTAACATTAAAAGGTAACATTAAAGCTACTTGCACTTGATGCGTGGGTGCTTTTGCAAAGCCATTTAAGAGGCCAGATACAGTTCTGAGGTCCAAACAAATAATTATCGACACGGCGATATGTTTTTAAACGACACTCTTTCTGTTTTTAGCGTGCAAGGGAACTAAAATAGTTTATTTGGGTTACTTTTTTAAAGGAGAATTGTCTGAGGTATTCCCAGGGGGAAGGTCTTTAATAGAGGGGTCACTGTAGATGAACTTTCAGATGAAAAATTCTGTGGATCCTTGATGCCTGAGCCCATAATTGTAGGATATTTGCTATTCACTGGCTGAGTTCACTATTAGAAGGAATAATAACCATCCCGTGTTCAGGATTGTAGCCAATATACTGGAAACCAGGAGGGGAGTCCCAGCATGCTGGTATGGGATGTGGTGGGAAAGTATTATTCCTGCCTTTCGGAGTATGGTGAACTAGAACCTTGAAGAGAAACACTTCTCGTAACAGCGACTCTATGTGGTTTCTTAAACCCATCCTTAGCTCAGAGGACCTGTCTGGCTTTCAGAACAGCTGAAGTACAGGCCTTTCTCATACCGTGGATCCTGCACAGATGCTTAGCTCATCACACTTGTGATTGTAACTGAGGATCTAGGAAACGGTTGCGAATATCTTCTTCTGAAAGCAGCTGGAAATCAAAGTGAGAGCTTTGAGGTGGTTGCCGTGCCTCCTTAATTAGACAGTCGTCCTTCCGGGAAGCAAAGGGGTCTCTAAATGTATCTGGTGTCTTCCTTATCTTCCCAGGACTGACGGATGAAGAAATTGACGCGGCCTTCCAGCAGTCGGGAACTCCCAAGGAAGAGCCTCAGTCCTTAAGCCTCTCTACCCAGTTGGGGTCGGCTCAGCCTCCGCACATTGCACCCTACAGTAAGTAACCCCACAGAAGTGGCCAAGCCTCTCGTTTTATTCCCAGGTGTCTCTCAATCTGTATCCTTCCCCAAGCATTGAGAAGCATGTCGTTTTCTGCTGGCTTTTGTTTTAACGGGGGTTTAAAAGGAAATAAAAGGGGGGGCGTGGTGGCTCAGCAGCCTAGAGTACTGAAAATTACAAAGTTGGCAGTTCGAATTCCGGGTGCCACGCAGCGGAGTGAGCTCTTGCCGTTAACCCCAGCTCCTGCCAACCTAGCAGTTCGAAAGCATGTCAATGCAAGTAGATAAATAGATACTGCCGTTAAAAAGCGGGGAGGTAAAACAGTGTTTCCTTGCAGCCATGCCGGCCAAATGGCCACGGACTTGCACAACACTGGCTCTTCGGCTTGAACACAGAGATGAGCACCACCCCTAGAATCAGACACAATTAGCACGCCTGTGAGGGAGGAACCTTTACCTTTACCTAAAAGAAAAAAAATGGACTTGTGGAATTCTAGATTATAGAATAAGAGACTATTTTAAAAATTGGACTCACGAAGGTGAAAGAAGTACAAAGAGAAACTCGATGTCTGATTTATCTTAAAATTACTCTTACTCTTGCTGCTCAATTTATTTTTGTTGTTCAAAATATTGCATAAATGCACATTTTCTTCCTTGTGTGGTTTTTCCCCCCTCCCCACTTAATGGGGTGCCAGGGAAGAGAACAGAACTTGTAACCGGATTTTGGAAGACTGTACCCACCACTAGATAGAACAACTCAGATTTTTGTGTTCACTTGTAGTCTATCCCCGTGTGCCGTCAGAAGGATGAGGCTTGGAAACAATGATTTTATTTGTAACATTTGGTGTTTTGGGGGTGGGAGATAATGTAACTATAGTGTAACAAATGGTAACTGATAGCTTGATTGTTCCTTTTTAAAAAGTAACAGGAAATGTTTATTTCTTATTTGGCAAAAGTTCTTATGGGGAATTTTTGTTTTGGAGGTGGGAGATAATGTTACTCTACTGTAACAAATGGTAACTGATAGCTTGATTGTGTCTTTTTAAAAAGTAACAGGTTCTTATGGGGAATTTTAAGGACATTCTGGGCCGTTCCTATAGGTTCCAACGTTTTGTTTTTGTTTTTAAATTGAGGAGTAATACTTTAGTAAGATGTTGCTCAAGAATACCAGCAGTAACATTCACAAGTAATGTTGTCATTGTTGTCGTTGTGTCTTTATAGTAGTAACCAACAATTTAGTGCTAAGGACACGGCTGCTAATGTGTTGGCTTTTGCAATGACGTTTAAATTCTGCATAAACGAATAGCACCCAGTCTTCTTGAAATCCAGATAAGGAGTCTAGATCTGTTTCTTCATTGATTCTTATCTTTCATCTTACCCATGTCAGCAGTTTCTACCTTGTTCATCAGCTACACCTTTAAAAGGAAAGAGTCATCATTGCTGGATTCCCATGTCAGGGTAGTCCACTCCTAGCTGTTAGTTATTAGATGATTTAGTATGAGCCAGCTTACTTACACACCTCCTAGTTCCAATAAAGGTATTATGGAACACACTGTAACATTGCACACTTCCTCTTCTTTGGATCCCCTCCTCGCTCGCGGAAACGACAGGCAAATTAATTAATCACATGCGACAACTCAAAACGGGCAATTAAGCCACAGCCCTTTGGATCAAGCTGTAATTCTGGTGTTGTTCTCCAACCGGCTTCAGAGGTTACCCCGAGGAGCGCACGAGGGAGTGAAATATTACAGCTCTGATTCAGATGTACCGGCATGGCACGGTTTTTAGCAGAAAGGTGCCACCTGGGAATTTCAAGTGGGGGGGGGGGAAATCACACATTTGGATGCCATCAGACTTACCTGTAGTAATTCCTCAGCCAGAATCCTGTTGAGATCACGTGGTGTAAATGGGCAATTTCCAAGTGGAAGGGTACAAATGTCCAGTTGATCTTGCTCTCTGTCAGGGTCTTGACATGACCACTTTGGTCATTCCCGTAAAACACACGTGGCCTTTCCCAGTATGTTGATCCTAGAAAGATTGTTTTGTCTTGCCTTTTTTTCTCTTAGCGTGCCAAGGAGACATGTTTTATACAAGTTTTTCAGTTTTAGAAAGCACCGAGCTTTACATGTGCTGAGAATTCTTCGTTGGCCCGCTTGATTTATATCTGACACAATTTCGTTCTTTCTAATGTTGCGTATCTCTGATTTTGCCGTTGGAAAAAAATCGGACTGAAACCAAAGAAAGGTTATAGACATGTGTGCCTTGAGGGAAAGTGCGCAATAAATGCACACATGATTAAAGTGCAAACTAAAAATGCATAATTTAAGGGGAATGATGAAAAGATACATACTAAGCAAAATTAGCTACAAAAAGGTGGGTGTTAGAGGAAACTGTACCTTTTAAGAGAGTAGATAGATAGATAGATAGATAGATAGATAGATAGATAGATAGATAGATAGATAGATAGATAGATAGATAGATAGATAGATAGATAGATAGATAGATAGATAGATAGATAGATAGATAGATAGATAGGCTCTCAGGCAAATCAAAATTGGGATTGAGGGTAATCAAAATGGAAAGTTCATCCACTCTTGCTGACAAGGCATAGGTTCTTGAGAATTGCCTGCAGTTTGCCCTTGTGGGATCCAGGAGGTGGTCCTGAATCACAGATGATCCCAAACTTGGATCCACTTTTCCGCTCAGTTTCCTCTGGCCTTGGCTTTCTAATCAAGTTTCTATTCAGCTGAAGAATGAAGCGAGTGGTGTTTATCCTTTTGGGTGTGCAAATGTCCACACACCTGCCTGTGGTTGAATCTTTCTTCTTCACATCTGCTTTTTCCACCCAGAGATGTCAAAACTGCTCTTTTTTAAAAAAAAAAAAGGGGGGGGGCTGGATCACCATCACAGCCCTCAACTCCTTGATTTTGATTAATATAGAGAAACAGGACTTGGGTTGACTGATAATAAAACTGATAAATGACATCTGAATTACTTGTAGTGGTAATTTATTACATAAAATATCTTTTATTTGACATGCGATTAGTCGCTGGAAGCATCACTCAACCTGACTAGTTTAAACATGCTCTCAAACTGAACCCCTCCAATCAGAGGAGGGAGGGAGGTAAAAAAAAGGGGGGGGTGAAAGAGGAGGAATAGAGAAATGATATTTACTCCCAGCTGTTGGCTTGTAGGACATATTTTAGGCCCAGAGCGAGGGTGCATCTAACTTTAAGCGTTTAAATGATTGACGGAGTTGATAATACTTTTCCCTCATCCTTCAACTCCCTTCATTGCTGAGGTGTGTGTAAGGAGTGTGCGACTCTCCCGGGTGTTGTCATGATCCTCCAATATTTATGGCCGTTGCTTGTGGGTGTTGGCAGGCAGGTTTTAAACCTATACTAGTCTTAGCTGTTTCTTCTTCCAAGCTGGCAGTTCCTCCCACACACAGAGCGAGTGCTATCATAGAATCATAGAATCCTAGAGTTGGAAGAGACCTCAAGGGCCATCTAGTTCAACCCCCTGCCATGCAGGAACCCCCATCACAATATTTCCGACAGATAGCCATCCAGCCTCTGCTTAAAAACTTGCAAAGAAGGAGACTCAACCACCCTCCGTGGCAGCATATTCCACGGCCGAACAGCTCTAACTGTCATGAAGTTTTTCCTAATGTTCAAATGGAATCTCTTTTCCTGTAGTTTGAAACCATTGCCCCGAGTCCTAGTCTCTGAAGCCATGGAAAACAAACCTGTTCCCTCTTCAATATGGCATCCTTTCAAATATTTAAACATAGCTGTCATATCCCCTCTCAGTCTTCTTTTTCAAAGGCTAAACATTCCCAGTTCCCTAAGCCGTTCCTCATAAGACATTTCCTCCAGACCCTCAACCATCCTGGTCGCCCTCCTCTGCACCCGGTCGAGGTTGTCAGCATCCTTTTTAAATTGAGGCACACAGAACTGGACACAGGACTCCAGGTGGGGTCTGACCAGAGCAGAATAGAGTGGTACTATCACTTCCCTTGACCTAGACACGATGGTTCTGTTGATGCAACCAAGAATCGCATTGGCTTTCTTGGCCGCCGCATCACACTGCTGACTCATGTTCAATCTGTGGTCCACCAAGACTCCCAGGTCCCTTTCACAGGTACTATCCTCCAGCCATGTGTCCCCCAATGTACGGCCACTTAGCAAGTCACCTTTGGTGAGATGAGGGCTGCTTCCAGGCAATCGCGCAACGATCTCGAGGGATTTTGTCTCTTTGCTTCCCCTGGTCTTTGACCCAGGGGAGCAAAGGGTGAGGACATAAGCACTCTGCATTTGTTGTTGTTGTTGTGTGTTGTTGTTGTGTGTGTTGTTGTTGTTGTGTTGTTGTTGTTGTTGTTGTGGGACTCCTTAAAAATGCAACGATTCTGGCCTTTTGCCTCTCCCGATTAGTTCCAGGCACAGAAATTAGTGGCTATCGCTACAGAATCTCCAACAAGAATAAAGGTTTTGAAAAAAAAAGAAGTGCTCTGTGATAAATTTTCCAAAGTGACTGGTCCTCTGGGTTGGAGACTGGTGCAGGGTTAGTCGGGGTGTCCTTGCTCACGGGGTACTGTCCTGGTCTCACTCCCCTGATCTGTTCTCCTCGTTAGCGTCTTTATTTTTCGCTAGAAGACAGAATTGTTTCACACCTCTCTAAAATGAGTAAAATGGCATTTCCAGCTTCTTGTCTTTATAGACTCTCTGAACTTTCTGAAAGATCATCCCGGTCCCTTTTCATTAATAATGAAAACCAGGGGGCAATAAAATGTTCTTAGCAGAAGCATTACAGGAGCGGAGAGAGAGAGAGAGAGAGGGAAGAGGCGAAAGGCCAGAGCCGACCGAGTTGTTGCTGTGTGTGTGCGTGTGAAGGATACCCACAGGTGTCTTCAGATTCTGCCTGGAGGTCAAAGCCAGAGGGAGAGAAAAAATGAGTAGGGGGTAGCTTTGCTGAGCAAAGATCGCAAGGAGCTGTCCTAGCGTGGTTCCTTCTGGATGGGACTGTCTTCCTTACATAGTGAATGCAGAGGTTCTGTCTTTTTAGTTGCGTTAGTTCAACAGGCGAGAATTTCCTTCCTCAGAAAATCATTCAGCGCTCAAGTTCTTCTTTAGAACCGAACCTCTCGCCTGCAAAACCGGGCATCTGTATCCTAACATGGGTGATGGCCCCAGCCGGAAAAGCAACTGAGAGGGACAATGGCCCCCTTCTCACTCGACTTGTTGCTTGTATTGCCTAGGTCCCCCGAGCTCCAGATGGCGGGATTACGGCGCTCTAGCCATCATCATGGCCGGCATTGCTTTTGGCTTCCACCAGCTGTACAAGGTAAGGGGGTCTGACCGTACGTTGCTGAGACCGTGGGAGGCGAGCTTCTGACATCCTTCGTCCTGCGGGGTGGAAGGCAAGGGAAGAGATGGAACTGAGAGAGAGAGAGAGAGAGAGAGAGAAGAGACAGCCTGGGTGAAACCAGAGGACAGTTCTGTCGAGCCAAGGGTGGCCAACCAGATGCCCACGAGGAAGGAACAAGCCAGAGAGGTGTCTGCAGCTAGCTGGCAGAAGGCGTGGTTTGCAGAGGGCAATTCCCAGCCTCTCTCCTTGAAGCAAGAGTACAGTAGCCGTTTGCCAGATGGGTGGTATAAAACAAACAAACACAGATGAGCCAAGTGCCAGCAAAGGAGCCCTATTTTTGCACACACAGAGAGAGGGGGAGGTAATTTTGTGGATGCCCAGGACCCCCCAGAGAGGATTTTTTTTGTCCTCCACCCCGCTGAAATTGTTTTTAGGAAGGAATAGAGATTTTCCTCCCCAGCTCCAAGTGACCATCTAGGACAGTGTTGGCGAACCTATGGCATGGGTTCCGAAGGTGGCACTCAGAGCCCTTTCTGTGGGCACCCGACATCGCCCCTTCACAGCCACCTGGATTCAGGTAAAACGGCTCTATTGGCACTTTGCGAAATATTAGTGGGTTTTGAATCACAGTTTGGGCACTCGGTCTCTAAAAGGTTCGCCATCACTGATCGAGGAGTAACCAGACACACACACTAGAATAATCACAGAGGGTTAAAGACTGAGCGCATCCCTCGGAAAGTGAGGGGTTAAGGAGGATAAGATATGAAAGGATTTCAAGGGGGAGACCTTGGCTGGCAGGCTGGCAGGCTGGACGGGGAGGAGGCGTAGCAAGAATGACGTGGGCCCTGCCGTGCAGAGCAACGTCCTTGACACAAACCGTTTCCCCAACGTAACTCTAGTTCAGGCATGTCCCAACTTTGGCCCTCCAGATGTTTTGGACCACCACTCCCACGGCCCTATATCATTGGCGTTCTAAGCTTAGAATTCTGTGAGTCGTAGTCCAAAACATCGGGAGGGACAAAGTTTGGGCCTGCTTGCTCTAGTTTATAATTAAAGAACCCTAAGAAAAGACCAGGTGAGACGTGGTAAACTTTTGCTCACTCTCTCCTGAGTTGCAGGCCTAAGAGGAACAACGCTGTTGCCCGCCGTATCCCCCAGCTGGGGCTAAATCTGCCGTATTTCTCGTTGAATCATAGCAAAGAAGGCCCAGTTTGCATTGTTGCAATCTTATATGCGAGAGTGGGCAAATATGACGGCAACCCGTGTGTGTGTGTACCTGTGCAGTTCAGACCGCCATCCTTAGTGACGCCGCCTGGGCATTACAGAAATGCCTTCTGCTTTCATTCACAAAATGTTCCGGCATATGCAAATACCAACCAGCGGCCTCTGTGAGACGTCTGCATCAATAACACTTTGATACAGATGTCTTGATACACTTCAGATCAGGTGGAAAACATTTTTACCCACCCGCAGGCACTGCAGGGTTTTGAACTTATTTTTTTGTTCTTTTCCTTTTTCTCTTTTTTGAAGCTTAGTACTCTTTCAGGGAACTCACCTTTAAACGCCTTCTTCCAGTTCTATATTAACTTTCTCCCTTTCCCCTCTAATTCTAAGCAGGAATTGGAAACAGATGCTAAGCCCAGCCTTCTCCTTGCTTGATGTGGGTTATTAAAACAGGGTCCATCCGTCCCCCCTGCCCCAACTCTGCTGAAATTTCTTTTGTACTATTTCCACATCCCGGGTTATCTAGAAGCCACTCTCTCCTAATTTAGATGCCGCTGGAAGCCAGGGGTGGTATTTAACAATGTAAGCTGCCTTGGGTCCTTTCAAGGAGAAAGGCAGGGTATAAATACTTTAAATAAATATATAAATAACAAGCCAGCACTTTAAAGCATGGGGTATTCCCTCCATACGCTTTTATGAGGTCACATCATACCTGAAAGTTTCAGTTCAGCTACAGAAATTATTGCTCATTAAGTAAAAAAAGCATAATGTAATGTAGTATTCGTTCATTGCCCTCTAACCTCTGGGTCTCAGAACCATGGATTGAACTTGCTTTGATGATGAGACCGATGCTTACAGTCCTAGTCGGAGAAACGGGAGAAGCTGTCGGCCAACGGCTTCAGCCATGTTTTTGGAAGGATAAGCCATGGGCAGCACAAACCATGGCTTAGTGCGATGCGTACAATAAGCCACGATTTCTACCACTTGTGCGGGAACCGCAGTCTCTCGTGAGGGAAGAGCGTGGCCTGCCGCGAGGTCTGCCTCGAACTTAGGCTCCAAACCCCCTCTGGTCTTCCCACTCACACGGGCCTGTATCTTTCTGTGCAGAAATACCTGCTCCCTCTAATCATGGGAGGCAAAGAAGACAGGAAGCAGCTTCAGAGGATCGAGACCAACATCGCCGAAATGAGTGGCAGCGTGACGCAGACAGGTGAAGATTAATGATTCCATCTCTTCCTGCCCCTCGAAGCCCCTTCGCGAGACATCTCTCCCCCCCTCCTCCCCGGGCACGCTCCTTCTTTTCCTTCTCCCCTCAACCTTCTCCTCCGTCTATCTCCACTTTATGTGGTGACTTCATTTATCTGCTCTGAGAAATCTGTTCACATTTGCAAATGAAGCCGCCGTCATTTCGGTTTAATTTGAAATTGCTTGTTTACTGTCGGCGCGGCCTCAATTAATTATGTTTTTACGGAAAGGCTCCCAACCTCAGAATATTAATAAGGGGGAATAAAATGACAGCCTTTCGAAGGGGCTGTAAAGTTCATTTTTAATTTCAGCTTCTCTGAGGGTTTTCTTCGGGGTTGCGGGGTTTTTTTGTGGGGGGGGGGGTAGGGCGGGGGGAGAAGAATCTGCTCCCTTCCCCTGCGCCAAAACCACCACCTTTTCCTTCTGAGTATTTGAGGCAGGGTGAGGAGAGTCTGTAATTACGGAGCGCTCCCCCCCCAACCTCTGATACCTTCTCTGTTATTGACTCCGAAGGGCATATTTTCATTACCCAGTGCCCTCGTGGATGACCTGAATTAGCGGCATCCTGTCATGCCTGTGGAACTTTTTTTTTAAATGAACCTGTTTACCGGATAGAAGCTCTGAATTACATTTTTTTTAAAAAAAATTATCAAAGCCTAAAAAGAAAAATCTAGTTCTCCCTTGTCCACGAGTCACTTTTCTTTCTAAGAAAAGTTTTTTCTTTCTCCTGCCAAAGGCAATTTTGTGTGTGTTGCGTTGTGTTCACCAAATACCGTGTTTCCCCGAAAATAAGACACTGTCTTATATTTATTTTTTCTCAAGAAGACACACTAGGGCTTATTTTCAGGAGATGTCTTACTTTTATTAAGTATAATAGGCTTGAATGTCAGCCCTGCACACAACCATAGCCACACCCATCACTAGGTCTTATTATCAGGGTAGGGCTTATATTTAACAAATGCATAGAAATCCTGCTAGGGCTTATTTTTTGGGGAGGTCTTATTTTCGGGGAAACAGGGTAGTTACTTCACTCTTCGCAGGTATGAGTGAAGTAACTATTTGGTGAAGTGTACTCTTAACAGGCACGTATGTATTTGAAGTTGATCTCACCTTTCCACTGGAAAAAAAAAGAAGCTGTCAAGGTGACTAGCAAGCACCACCGGAAAAAAATAAGCAATATATCATCAAAAAGGCAGGATAAATAAGATCCGAAAAGTTATCTGGAATGGGATTGTGGAAATGATGCAGACTTAATTCATGGTCGTAGTGTGATTGCTGTACTGTGATCTAGGAATCACTCCTGGGAGCGCCAAAATGTTAGACTGGGTCTGTTTGTCCTCCCCCTGTCTCTCCCCCCCCCCACGCCCCCCATTTGTGAAGCTAGTCTCGTATCGTGAATGCCAGGCCTTTTTCCCCACTTGGAGCTCGGAGGCAGATAAACGATGCCAAGGCTCCGTGGGTTCGTGGAGGCCATGCAAATCATAAACTGCTATAATTAGAAGGGAGAGGTTTTGGATGGATATACTGTAGGCTATAGACATCTATACAAAGGGAAGATAAAGAGAAATAGCGGAGGTTAGATACAGTGCAGGTAGATGGCCCACGGTGCAGATAAATTACTACTGGTTAGAGCAAGTGGACACCCGCAGATAAATCAGACCTGTGGAAGGATGGAAGAAAAGCTATACGTCGGCGTTGGAAGGACACCTTTTAATATGTGCACCTGCATTCTCGCCTTTAACAAACCTATTGCTTCTCCGCACCCTTCCTCTCCTCTCCTGCCTAGTGACTCAACTTCAGACCACCCTGGCCTCCGTCCAAGACCTTCTCCTTCAACAACAGCAGAAGATCCAGGACCTCTCCCAAGAACTGGCAGCCTCTAAGGTACCCCAGAGATTTTGAAAGGGCGCTCGGGAACACACACACACGTGCACACACAGAAAGGCACACACACACACACAAATAAGGCCCACTGTCCTGGACAACAGGGACACCCCAGATCCTTGGCAAAGTCAACCCAGCTTTTCGGAATCATTTCATTCCATTTCTCACTGCGTTCGGGCTTTTGTTGGAATCCGAAAAGTCTCGCTGGTGGCCTGAAGCCAGCTATGAAACTAAGAATCTCTCGTGTTTGGGTCTGGAGTGTTAAACGTTAAGAGCCCGTGTCATGGCTCGGAGGAGAGGGAAGAGTGTGTATCTTTGGTGGATTTTTGCCATGAGGGACTTTTGAAAGGGTCCTTCCTTCCTTCCTTCCTCATTTTCTTTGACTCATTCTTTTCTTTAAATGGTAGCATTCGCCCCTGTGTGATCAGAACCCCGTGCATAGGTGTGTGTGTGTGTGTGTGTGTGTGTGTGTGTGTGACACACACACACACACACACACACACACACACACACACACACACACACACACACACACACACACACACACACACACACACACACACACACACACACACACCTGGCCAAACTTGTAAACTTTAGAATTTTTTTTAAAAAGTGGATGTGACCAGGGGTGGGGATAGAAAAACATAGGTTTTCATATCTGCTTTTCAACCTTCTATTGGTGTGCCATAAGAAAGGAGGCACTTTAAGTCATGTTAAAAAGCCTACATTAAATTAGAAGGGAAAGCTGGAGTCAGTGGGGGGAGTGGGGAAGTCATGGAAGTGAATTTCTGGGCTTGGGTGTTTTTTTTTAGCAGTTGTGTTTGTATGTGTTTAAGAAAGACTGGCTTAAAAAGCCCCAGATGTCAGGTTTTGTTTCTTAAATCCTCCAGCATCTGGCACCAGATGTGACTTGGAAATCTGAAGCTCTTCGCAGGCCAGCAAGGGGAAGCCTTCCTCTGGTTGAAGTGCTTCTGTCGCTTTCAAAAAGGCTCGGGGAGCCAGAACGGTGGCTCTCAGATCCTTGCTCCCTCGCGAAGATCGGGGAGGCGGTGACGTCCCTCGGGCGACCACATCTGTGTTTGTCAGCTCCTGGGACGTTGAATCCGTGGCAGCCAGGAAACACAAGTGTCTGAGAGTCCCAGCTGCCAAACGAGACATGGTCGAGGAGTGCCTTTGGAACGACACGCCCTGGACATGTTCAGAAGAGCCCGTCTGAGCGTTGTGTGGGGCGCAAGCAGACACACAGCTTTTGTGGGCCTTGCTTACAGATTCCCTGCGTTTCCAGCATCCAGAGATACACTGTCCCCTTGGCTCTCCAGATGTCTGGGCTTACAACTCAGTCTTGGCTTGAGATGAGTTGTGGCCGTTTTCGTGTAATTCTGCAGCGGCTCCAGAGGTGTGTCCTCCTTTTAGATCTTCCAAGGTTTTCCAGCCTGCCTCCATCCGTCTTGAAAAAGCATGTTAGGAACAGACCTGATCGTTGTATGTTGCCTTTTCACCAGCAGGTCAAAAAAAACTCTCTCTTTATGCCCCGTATCGTGCCAAACACAATAGATGCCACCTGATTTCAGAAGCAAAGCAGGGTTGGATCTCATTCACACCTGAAATGAGTGGGTGTGGAGCATGAGAAAATAGCCGAGATCAACTTGGTAGGGCCAGCATAGAATTTCAGCTGCAAACTTGGCCAAAAAGTTAATGTAGCTCAGGCATGTCCAAACTTCGGCCCTCCTGATGTTTTGGACCACAACTCCCAGAATTCTAAGCTTAGATTGTCAATGACAAAGGACTGTGGGAGTTGTAGTCCAAAACATCTGGAGGGCTGAAGTTTGGACATGCCTGCTGTAGTTACCGGTCACAACTAACAGTAGCAAGTTTGTCTGTGCGGATCAGGGGTCTGACATGATGGAAGCCAGTTCCCTTACATCTCTGTGGTCCTCTTATCTAGAGAAGAAAAAATGCTCTTCTAAAGTCTCACAGCCTGCTTCTACTGTGTCGGTAGATTTTTAAAAAAATTATTAATACTATTTCTTCCAAAGGCTAGTGTGATTTTTTTCAAAAAAACCAACCAACCATGCTCTCTTTGTCACATCCGTTTCTGAGGGCCACTTCTTCTTTTTTCCACCTCAGGCCACAACATCGACCAACTGGATCCTGGAATCTCAAAATATCAACGAGTTGAAGGCAGAGATCGGATCTCTCAAAGGCCTGCTTCTGAACAGGTAGGACATGACATGGATTTTGGGAATACATGTTGAGAAGGAAGGGGAGACACATGAGGTCTCTCTCTCTCTCTCTCTCTCTCTCTCTCTCTCTCTCTCTCTCTCTCTGTGTGTGTGTGTGTGTGTGTGTGTGTGTGTGTGTGTGTGTGTGTGTGTGTGTGTGTTTGGGAGTCTCTTTAATAAAACAATTCAGGGAAGCCCTTAACCAGCCACGGACCTTTGCCACGGACAGGATTTCGGAAGTAGCCTCTTCGTCCATTTCTACACGTGCTCCATTTTGCTTTGTTAGGCAGACCTCATCTAAAACCATGTGCCTGTTTCTAGCTACAGCACTTTAGAAAGCCTGAGTGTAGAGCATCTGTGGGCTGCTACAGTTAGTCTAGAAAATGTTTGTCTGTACCAATAAAGCTGTTTCTTTTGTACAATTCCTCCCCCCCCCCACTCCACGTCTTCTTGCCTAAATTGAATGTTTGCAGCTGTCTGTCGACAAAGCAAAGACAAACACACTCTGTGCATTTACAGGAGGCATGTTACTGTTAAGATAAGTTTTCCCCTCCCCCCCCTCTCTCTCTCTTTGCCCCCTCCCCAACCTCCCATTCTATGTGTGAATGCCTGCCTAGTTGCAGAGTTAAGTGCTTCTGGAAAATGTATTTCTTAAAATAAACAAATAGCACGGCACAAACCTTTTGTCTCAGCAAAACTGGGGTTTGCTTTTGTTATTGTTGTTGCTGCGAACCATTATGGAGAACTCTCCAACATATTTTTAAAAACGAGCTCCAGCTCCTGAAGGTTTTCAAGAAGAGCGATACAGATTCCCCCACAACCCACCCCACTAGGGAAGGCCTGTTTTGTTGCTAAGAAGGAGGAGTGAGAACAGCCTGAGGGTTGCAGACCCGGCCTTGTGGATTTTGAACGCTAGACATGGGCACTTGGTGCTTCGTATATATCCTTACAAAGCGCCCTAGGGTCCTTCTTCTGGGCCAATACTTCAATCCTGGCAGCTGGCCCGTCTCCACCTCCTCAGACAGCCGTCCACTCAGCTGAGGAGGTGAAATAGGGCGTCTCTCCACCCCCCGCAGTGGATGAGCCCAGTAAGCGGACAGGCCAGGTCAGGGGATGGGCAGACGAACTTCGTCTGAATATGCGCCCACGTCTGTCGGATGCCATTTCTGCAAAAGAGGGACGTTCCCAGAGGATCAACCTCCCGTGGCCCTTCAGAGGGTTCAAAGATGGATGAGTAAGGGCCTTTTCCCACGACCCCTAAGATCCACTGGCCACTTAAATTCGTACCAGAGATCTTAGGGGTTCGTCGCTCTTTCTCTGTCCCCACCCCCATCCGCACTTCCTGGTTGCTGGCTGCGTGAGGGAGGGAGAAAAAGAGAAAGAAAAGCATGCCGCTCACCTCGTTCTGCCTCTCGTCTCTGTAAAAGTAACTCTTAAAGGGGCGGGAGCCAAAAAGCAGCAAACAGAAGCGAGGAGAGCCCCGCACTCACTATTGTTGCACCGCATCAAAGATTTTTCACCTCCAAAGAGAAGGTACAAGAAAAGTGCGCTGGGTCGCGCTAAAGTGGGAGGGGTCGCACTTAATTGTCTGCAAACTCCGGAGCTGGTGGGGAAACATTTTTAAGCTCCGGAGCTTGAAGCCATTTGCAGCGGAGCTTAGGGGTCGTGTATAAACGCCCTAAGATCTCAACCGAAGATCACGCCTCACTCTTTTGTTTCTCCTCTCCCTTGCAGGCGGCAGTTCCCTCCCTCTCCCTCGGCTCCCAAAATCCCTACGTGGCAGATCCCGGTCAAGCCCTCCTCCTCGCCTTCGAACCCTGTCACCAACAACCACAACACCAGCAGCGACATCTCCCCAGTCAGCAACGAGTCCAACTCCTCCTCCTCTTCGCCCGTCAAGGAGAACCACATCCCCGAAGGGCCCAAGGTGAGCTGCCATCTGCTGGGGCCGGAGGAAGAAGGGGACGGGGCCCCGGTGGACCTCAAGGGCCAGGTCCGGATGGAAGTCCAAGGAGAAGAGGAGAAGAGAGAAGGCCAAGGGAACGAGGAGGAGGAGGAGGAGGACGACGACGACGACGAAGAGGATGACGTCAGCCACGTGGACGAAGAGGAGTGCTTGGACGTCCAGACGGAAGACCGGCGAGGAGGGGACGGGCAGATCAACGAGCAGGTGGAGAAGCTGCGGAGGCCCGAAGGGGCCAGCAACGAAAACGAAATTGACTAGCACGGCTGGGGTGGTGGCTTTTAAACCTCCCCCCCCCTCCACTTCTCGATCATTCTCCAGGCCTCTCCCAATGGTTTCCCCCTGTCTCTCTCTCTCTCTCACACACACACATACCTCTGTGGCTCCCCCCCCCTGGGCTCCACCGTCACCTAGTGAGCCAAGTAACCCCCCCCCCATCTAGGCCTGGGCGAGTCCTCCTCCTCACACTGGGCTCCCTTCCTCCCCCACGGCCACCTTGTCTCTCTTTCTCTTACATCCCACCTCTGAAGGAGGCTTCCTTCCTCACTCGGCCCGCAGCGAGAGAAACTGGGCCTCTGGGTTCATGGGCCACACAGAAATAGTCGCTCAAATGTGAGTGAGTTTCCCCCCCCACCGCCAAAAAAAACCTGAAAGCATGGCATCCCACGCCTGTCTCTCCCTCATGGTTACCAGCTTCTGCGGTGCAGTCGGCTTACATTTTCAAATCTGACTTTTCGCTTGACAAATAATCCAGACATTCTCCCGCGGTTTCTCAAATTCTGGGACCCAGGAGCCCTTTGTCTTCTAGATCATGGATTCCTAAAACATGGATTGGTTCCTTCTTGTTTTTTTGTTTGGGTTTTTTTGTTTTTTGTTTGTTTGTTTCTGAAGGGAACGTTGCCATACTGGATGCTGGAAGCCTGCCTCTCTCCCCCCCCCCCCCTCTCTCTCTCCTTATATCTTCATCCACCTAAAGCAGGCATGTCCAAACTTTGGCCCTCCGGATGTTTTGGACCACCACTCCCACAGTCCTTTGCCATTGGCAATCTAAGCTTAGAATTCTGGGAGTTGTGGTCCAAAACATCAGGAGGGCCGAAGTTTGGACATGCCTGACCGAAAGTCTTGGGAGCAAAAAAAAAAAGGTCTCTTCTGTGCATCTCGTTTGCTTTCGGACACGATGACGAGTGGATTTGCCACAAGTTGGAGGAAAAAAACCATGTTGAGAGAACGGGGATGGTTGGCCGAACCGCTCCTCTCCAGACACGTCCCTGTGGTTGAAATGATCTCCCCCCCCCCCTGCAAGGGGAAAGGAAGCCATATCGGATTCTGCTCTTTCTCCTTCCCTCCCCCCCCCCCCCCAGTTTAGAGCTGGAGCCATGTTCAAGATCTCTTGGTTAATTCAGTTCTAAAATTTCCAGGCATGCCAAATGGAAATGGGGGAAAAATAATACCCAGGCTGGTCTGTCAGGACACGATGCAAGGGGTAGGTGCTCTTTCCTAAATAACCCTCATCACGGAGGCCTGTTCCTCACGCCATGCCTGCGTCTCCCCTTCTCCCGAACACCAACACACACCCCCATCTCAGCCTCCTCTTTTTACTGTCACTTTTGCCTTTATTAGGTGGAGAAATCAGCCACAAACCACTGGGCTTTTGTTTTTGGTGTTTTTTTTTTGGGGGGGGGGGGGAGTCTCCCCCCCCCCATTCCAAATCTCTCGTTTTGTGGCATTGTGTTCTCAGCTGTTCCAGCGCTGTCCGATTTCCCTTCACTTCATTAAACAAGCCAACAGGGGGGGGGGAGTTATAAAAAAAGAGAAAGAGAGAAAGCCTCAAATCTCATAACTTTTTGAGACTCACACTACTCCTTAAATCCTCACCGGGAGGAAAATCGAAATGTGCTCGTTTGTGTGATCATGTATAGAATTCAACTATAAAATATGATTGTATATAATTGTAATAAATATGAGTTACCACTATTTAATGCCAGGATGTGGCTTCTATGGCTCTGGCTTTTGCTTTTCTTCCTTTTCCGTTAACTCTCTTTTATTTTTTATTTTTTTAGCCATCTGCCTGTTTTTGGCAGGAGAGGTTTTAGGGCCAAAGCATTTTAAAAAAAGAAATATGTGAGATTTTGGTTAAATATTTTACAAAGCAAACAGATTTTGTAACCAGGACACTAGAACAGTGTTGGCGAACCTATTGTACACGGGTGCCAAAGGTGGCACTCGGAGCCCATTCTGTCGGCACCCAACATCGCCCCTTCATAGCCACATGGATTCAGGTTAAATGGCTGTATTGGCACTTTGTGAAAAATTAGTGGGTTTTGAACTGCAGTTTGGGGCACTTGGTCTCTAAAAGGTTCGCCATCACTTCACTAGAATGTCACACTCTTTATAAAAAAGCAGCTTGAATAACAGGCTCTGAATTATCACCACCACCACCACCACCCCAATTGTATTGCCTGCTGTCAAAAAACACTTTTAGTGTGTTTATAGTCCTGTACTGTATACTCTCTCTATATATAGTATTAACAGTAATTTATTTCTTCTTACTGGATCAGTGTGGAGGTCATGGCAATATGTACTCAATATGGACTCAGGGGCCATGGCTTCCCACCCCAATCTCTGTTTGCTTATGAGATAGTTTCATTTTGTTTATATGGTTCTGCTCAAAATACACCCAGGTTCTTTAGATGTCTTCCTTCGAACTTCCAAAAGACTGCTGCCAAGGTCTCCTGGAGAAAACTTTTTAGCAGTGAAGAGAAGGCTGAGTTAGACAACTGAACAGCGGAAGGGTTTGTACGTGCATTGTTTCAGGTGAGACAATTAGTGCTTCTCGCCCATTCGTCTGTGCTTTATCTCTGCTGCGGATCCTGGTTCAGACCTGGAGATGGCAGCCTCATAGAATCGTAGACTAATGGCCAACAGGTCTAATCAAAGCAGATCAGACAGATGGTTCTCTAATGTTCTCTTGAACACCGAGCCCCGTAGCGCAGTGGTTCAATGCCTGTCCTGCAGGTAAAACTGTGCTCACGACCTGGGGTTCAATCCCTGGTAGCAGCAGGCTCAAGGTTGACTCAGCCTTCCATCCTTCCGAGGTCAGTAAAACGAGTACCCAGCTTGCTTGGGGGTGTGGGAGGGGAATGTGCAGCCTGCATTACTGTAATTAAACTGTAAACCGCCCAGAGACTACTGGGGCGGTATATAAGCAGAACACTTTGCTTTACTTTGCTTTGGGATGCCTCCCACGTGAGAGCACTCACCTCCTCCCGAAGTCATGGACAAGAAGTTTACGTGCCCTGTATTCAGAGAGGATCCAGGACAGATCCCACTTTTCCTCTGTGTGGTTTCCTCTCAAATATTTTGTTTTTGATAGGGGCTACACCTCAAGAAGCATGGCAGGAGAAGTTTGGTTGTGTCCTTGCTTAGCATTCTTTGATTTCTCCTCCTCCCTTTGTTTTTTTAAAGGAGCAATTCTTGGTGGGGGTTTTTTCACATCTGGTCTATAGTGACATTTTCATACTTATGGGGCGAGAGAAGGGACCTTTCCATGACTGTATTTAGACCTGTTATTGAATGTAGTGATTTTTCATTCCTTAAATGGATGAATATCTTTCCCTCAGGAGTTCCCTCTCTCCCTTCTGCCCTCTCTCCTTTCATGTTCATGGAGAACATTACATTTAGCTAAAACAGGGCAAATTCTGAAGAGTGTCTGAAAGCGCGAGCTTTCCTTAGATGATTTGCTTTCTCTCCCACCCCGGCTTTGGTCTCCTTGGAAGTCAAGAATCCTCATCTGAGACAAACAGCGAGACCAAGCACGGGGAAGAAAAAACATATAAGGATGAGAATGCATGGACCTGTCAGGGTCTGCTCTGTATATACACAGAAGGATTCGGAAACAGAAAACAGCCTGGGCAAACAGCAGTCATTCTAGGAATGTGGAAAAAATATGGTGAAGTATGTGGCAAGAAAGGTTTACAGTGTGCAGTGAGGATAATTGTGTGTCTTCTGTTTCCACTGGAAAAATGGCTTGCCAAAGATCTACCTAGGTGGAGGGTTATTTTGTTTGCTTGTTATTTTGAGGAGCAATGTTCTGCGTTCAGATTCCCTCCCATTTGGAGGTGTGCACGTGTTTTGACGCTGTTCTTCACACCGTTAAATCACAGCCAAGTTAAAGTACATGCTGTACCTCGACAAGAAAATATTAACACCGAGGTGAATAAATCTGGTCCCATGCGATCCCCAAGTGTTGCGGCCGGCGTAAATCATCGTACAAACTCTGTGTGCAACATTTCCTTGTTCTGTGCTTTTTAATTGCTGCGTGGAAGAGAAAAAGATCAGCAGCGGGAAATGCTTTCGCCTGACCGTCATCACTGGCTCAAATCCAACTTCTTCCTCTTTGTAAAAAGATTAAAATAATCCAGTAGCTTCCCCGCTCCCTCTTTTATTTTATCTTTATTTTATTCTTTCCTGTCTTCAAAATCACTTCATGGGAGAGGTGGAAATTAGAACTGCAGCGCTCTCTAGGTCTCCCAGTCCAGTCCCTCTGTCAAGGAGGTCCGGTGAAGATCCAAACACCGAGCTATGCTACACAAGGTCTGAGCTGTTCAGTTGCCCATTTGCTTGAGCATTTGCAACCAGAAACGTTTTTTTCCCCCATCTCAGCTGACAAGATTTGAATTTGCCTATGTTTTCCACTCGGGGCCGCCTCTGACATTAGGCAGAATGAGGCAGCTGCCATCTGCGACCATTTGTGGATGTCATGAAAAGGAAGTGAATCATTACTAATCCAGTTTATAGCTACTCTATTTTTACTGCCATGTTTGGTGTACTTTTGCGCTTTGTGTGTCTGTGTGTGTGTGGGGGGGGGATGCTAACTTTTATTGTTCCCCTGATTCAGACGCTAGCCGGTCAAGTTCCGTACATGAAATGCGATGGGGTTCCATCTTGTTTCTTACCATGGAGGGTGGAGGGGGGCAGGATTGCACAACGGACCCAAACAGGGTACAGTATTTCCTTTTTCCAACAAACACCACTGGCCTTTTTAGCTGAAGCATCTCTCTGCGTCCACGATTCCACCAGTTTCCACCACCGGGCCACCAAGTGCCAACCTCCCTCCTTATCTTTCATCAGCATTTCCCAGGAGATATTAGAAAACTGATATGACCGTCACCTTTGGGCAGTGGTGTGACATTTCCCAGTGTTCAAATGTCTGCCTTTGCGGGTTGTCCTCTGGCCATCTGAAGAAGTGGGTAATAATCCCAAATTTTGGGGGACAAACAGATTTTTGAGGTGCTACAAGAAGTATTGTTATTTGTGCTGTAACAGATTGACATGGTTACTCCCTTGGAAATATCCATAAGCAAGTTATTTTATTCTCAGCAATGTTGGGTACTGTTTTTACTATCCTTCCTTCCTTGCTATCTATCTATCTATCTATCTATCTATCTATCTATCTATCTATCTATCTATCTAATATTATTTATTACCTACTTACTTACCCCAGTGGTGGATCACTGGATCCTTCTAGAGTCTAAACCCTATTGGGCAGCAGTTCTTAGAAGTGGTAGCTGGTAGAGGTGGATGATAGGATTTGAGTCAAACTCTTGGGTGTAGCTGGCTGGGCAGATGGGAGCCGTAGTCCCAGCAACATGTGGAGGCCTGCTGGCTCCCCACTGCCGTTCTAAAACATGCACTCTGCTTCTTAAATTATGAGTTCCTCTCCCACAAACGAGACATGCGTTTTGCACATCTTAATCACGACCCTGGTTGCTTCTCCACACCCTGCCTCTGCACCTTTAAATGTTAAGAGGTGACAAGGGCCATGGTTCCCAGGTGTGTCTTGTCTGGAAGGAGGGAGCCTCCATTTTAGCTTTAGAAAGCTTCTGCCTATCTCAGATCCAAAGAACGTATCTTGCCCTTCTACAGACACATGTGTGCTTGTGCAAAAACGCTCACCCTATGTGTGAGTTGGGATGTTTGGGTGGCCTTAGGGCAGCCATTTTGGGTGGCCTGCAACTCGGCTACCTTTCCTGCCTCTGGCCCTCCTTGAGGGTGGAAAACATCGCGGCGAAAGCAGATGCAAGGACCCAACGGCCACCTTTTCCCTCCTCCTTCAAGGTGAGTGCTCTGTCTGCAGATTTATCTACTTGTTCCCTGTAAGGCCGATGCATTGGCCCAGCACATGGGAAGAGTGTGGGGCAGGGGAGAGTTTTAAGGGCATCAGAGCCTTGTGTCTCCTCCTCTTCCTGCCTTGGCTATTTATTTGTTTTCATCTGACTACACACTGGTGTTAGCAACAGCCTTGTACATGCATGGACCCCTATAGATAACACAGGAACTTTATTCCATACAACTCAGGCTAGGATTGTTCTGCTTGGGACCAGATTCCCCATCTTATGGAAATATTTGATTTTTTTTATTATTATTTTTTTACAAATCTCTCCACCAGAAATTCTGCTTTGTACGAAACAAGATGGATTGGGGGCTAAGGACAAGGCCCTTCTGGTAGTCCCTTTAGCTGTAATCTTCCTCTTTTAAGTCTGCTGCCTTCCTTCCTAAATTTATTTAAGCCTCGGCTATGTAGATATGTGGGGGGGGGGGGGTTTTGCTTTTCTGCTTTGCTAATAGGGGTTTTATTTGCCTTAAGGTTTGCTTAATAAAAGGCATGTCCAAACTTCAGACCTCCTGATGTTTTGGACCGCAACTCCCAGAATTCTAAGCTGAGATTGCCAATGACAAAGGCCTGTGGGAGTTGCGGTCCAAAACATCTGGAGGGCCGAAGTTTGGACATGCCTAAGGCTTGCTTAATGATGCTTTTGTTGTATTGTTGACATTTTACTGCAGTATTTATTTATTTAGGGTTGGTTCCCCCCCCCCCTTAAGCATGTTTTTCTCATAAAATGGCTGCCCTGCTGCTTGCCCTCTTTGGCTTTTGTGGTTTTAACCTAAGCCTAACTCAGTTTGGATCCAACCACTGTTTTTGTGTAAGAAAAGTTGCATAAGCCAAATACAACCAAAGGATGCCGCCAATATGTTTCTGTCGCTGAGTATCACAGATCAGGTTCTGCAAATTGCAAGTTTTTTTTTTTTTAAACCAAAAGATTTGAAGCGGATAAGGATGGCTGAGGTGGAAGACAGCGTGTTTGCCTAGAGATTTCTGAACTCATTTCTCCATGTGGTTCTCGACATGTCTTTCGAAAGCATTGCCCACCAGAAGGAGAAGCTTAATTCTTTAAAATAAACGGAGAAATTAAACAGTCTTGGGATGGACGCGGGGCTCTGGAAACTGTCTCAGCATGGAAATGGCAAGCGCTAAAAGTGGCCATAGCCACCCTCCAAATAAGGAAGCTGTTCGATTTTAAAAATTAAGGTTGTCAAACACTACAGCCCCCGTAATTTTTTTCCGCTGGCTGCAAGGAATAGACGTAAGGAAGCAGTGTGGTGCAGAGGAGAACTTAAATTGGGGAATCCTGGGTTCGAAACACCCCTGGGGGGGGGTTTTGGACTACAACACCCAGAATTCTTCAGGCCAGCTGCTTGGCTGGTGCTACTTGGGTATTTTGGGAATTGTAATCCAAAAACATAAAAATCCAGTTCAAAGTTTGACCACAAGATTGGCCAAACTATTTCCTCACTTTTTGCCTTATCTGATTGAGTATGAAAGTTAGGCCATGTGCATTAGGCAGAATGCAAATTTATTCCTGACGGTGATTCCCTGTCCCTGGCATAACAGATGGAAGCTCAGCTGGTGCAAAATGTGCCACCTGTTGAATTTCTGCCTGCGACGGGACCATCCAAGGCACCGGAGGGCCATTGGCTGCTCCCCTCTTTCTCAGCTGTGCTAGCTGGCGCTGATGGGCATCGTAGTCCAAAACATTTCCGGCGCCTCACAAGGTTGCCCGTTCGTCCTATCAGGTCGCCCATCTTGTGAGGTGACTTTGCCAGACAAATGAGGGGAAATGGTTCCCACAGGGCACTGTTAGGTGCAACAACAAAAAAGCCTTTTTAAGAATCTGTAGACGGTTTTGATAGGAATTTGAAAGTGACACGTTTGTGGGGGGGGGAAATGGAAGGGGACCAGCCAGGCTGTGTAATGGGAATCCTGAATTATACGTGGCTGCCGTTATTTTCTCCTCAGCTGAGGGGGAGAAAAAGCATCCCCCTACGAAAGGGAGAAAACATTAACCTAATAAAGGCACCGGCTGTACTGAAGGGGAAAAAACCAGCTCCTTTCGAGTGGAGAGGAGGGTGAGGGAAGAGAGAGAGAGAGAGAGAAAGCTTCCCTTTCATTAGAAAAATAATATGTTTCATCCAAATAAGGTAAAAATATTTGAAATGGGGCAGAAGTGAGGACCAAGCCGTCTCCTGTTCAGGCCCTTTCTAGAAAAGGAGATTCTCTGACTCTCGGCGGCAACCCTTTTTTTTTGTCGTTTTTGCAGCTTGTCTTGAGTGCGTGTGTGTGTAGGGGGTGCAGTTTTCCTTCACACAATTTGTGGGTCCAGTTTAGGACTTTGGAAAGAATGTCTCCCTCAGGCTCTCCTCTCAGCAGCAGCACCCTTTTAAAACAAACAAAAAAAGTGGTTTTCCACTGAAAATCCCAAACGCCCAACTTTCCGGCAGCCTTCCAGCCGTTTCTCCCTTGAGTTGGGGGTGCTGGGGTTTTTTTTTTAACAAAACTTTGTTTGCACCGGCCAAAAGCATGAAGGGAGGGCAGCCGTCTCTTATGAGGGGAGCCATCCCAAGATGGCCTCCCAGATGCTAAGCACGAAGGGATGCTGCCGGCGGTTCCCTCAAAGGGAGTTTAAAAATAAGATTTTAAGGCCCTCTTTTCAAATGATATCTCTGTCTGGGTGCTTTTTGTGTGTAAGGGAGAGACAAAACTCCCTCACCCCTAACCATTGGGATCAGGGAGTAACCGGAGAAGGTGATAAATTCATTTGTGAAAACGACACCATTTCTGAGGTGAATTTTTTTTTTTGAGGCAATTGAGCTGGGAATATCAGTGTCACCCAGGAAATGTAGTTTTGACAGAGATTTGAGATTTGGTTGGCTGGCTATTTATTTATTTATTTATTTATTTATCTATCTATTTATTTATCTATCTATCTATCTATCTATTTATCTATTTATCTATCTACCGCCCGTCTTCCGGAGGAACTCTGGGCAGTTAACAGCACCAACAAAACAAACAATAAAAATGGCAACAGTATAACAAAAGAAAGAAAAAAGAAGAATTAAAATACTAACAGGAATCAGTGGAATATGTAAGATAGAATAGCTTTATTGAGTTATAAATGTGTGAGGGTTTTTTTTAAATTAATAGTTTGAAGTCCGGTTAGAGCCTGATTATTTATTCATTTATTTTGGTGAGTTTTGAAAGTAAAATTGTTCAATTGATATTTTGACGTCTCCCTATCCAATAGGCTTGGTGTTGTAGACTTTCCGGATGTTTGGCTGGGCCTTTTGCCTTTTGGTCCTCTTTATAGGTATATAGATGGTTCAATTCAAAACACTAGATACAAAATATCTCTCCACAAAAATGTGGAAGGGATTTAGATATACAGTATAAGCTGTTCTGAATGTCAGCTTTTAACATTGGAAAGTGTGTAGCAGAAACAAAGACCCTTTGTTACATTCACCTCAGGGCTCTGTGAACAGTGCCTCTGGGCATGTGCAGAGTGTCATGAACTCTTTTTGCCTGGGTATTCAGAGTTTAGATCAGAAGGTCTGGCAGTTTATTCCCCCCTGCGGCTCCAAATAATGACGCATCTTGAGATCCAGATGATGTCTGCTTTTGGAAATATAAAAAGAGAACAACCATTTCTCGTTCAACTCAGAATTCTATTTTATTTGCAGACTTTTGAAACAGCATCGTTTTAATTCAATTAATTGTGTTATTATTTTAATTTTGCATTTCCTAGACTTTTTTTGTTTTGGATGACTTGGTGAACTGAGAACTTTGTTCAGCGCCTTTTATGAGGGTTTGCAAATTACTTTGGACTATTTTAGTCGACCCTCTCAACTATTGACGCTCTTGCTACTCAAATGCAGTTTAGCATATGCAAATAAATTAATTCACCCCGTGGTCCCTCTCCCTTCTTAGATCTGCCTTGCAGGGTGGTTGTGGTGAAAAGCGATGTAGACTTCCTGAAGTGATGGAAGGAAAGGAGGAGTATAAATATAGCCAAAAAATAAGCAAACAGGAAAGTTTGCTTATTTGCTCTCGGAAAACAAAAACAATGGAAGTGCCATGTTGACACTGTAGGAAAACACCAATATTGCAGCGAATTGGATAGTTTCCCAGATCCCACCAGCCTCTTGTATTGTTTTTGTTGCAATTTAATAGTCAAGGCTAATCTTTATAGGAAAAAAACAAACATGGACCTGCCTGTGTGGAAAGTTAGGTTTGAGACAACATGTCCCATGTGCTAAATTTCTAAATGAGAAACAATAGCGCATTTCATGCTAGCACTCCCACCCTGTAAGGAAATTATTTCTCAGAAGCTAGCCTTTTTTTAAAAAAAAATATGGATGGGAATTAACTTTCAGGCAGCCTTAACTGCCAGCGTATGATTTGATTATAATTTGTGCAAGAAATAGAATAACTACCTGTGGAAATTTATCAGTGTGTGGGAGGCATGAGCTACTTTTCTGGATTGGTTACCTGCAGCCTCCCCTCAAAAAATGCTGCCTATGGAAGAAAAAAGACACAGAAAGAAATAGATGTATTGGAAGCTCCTGGTTGTGTTTGGGCTTCTAAAACAAAAGGGTGCCTCTAAATTTTGGGTGTCCTGTAAGTGGGGGTACCTTCTGGGCAAACTCAAGGCAGGGTGAATTCTCAGTCTTGGGCATGAGGGAGAGAGAAGGGACTCTTTAGCAGGCCCGTCAGATAAATCTCCTGCTGTTTACTTAAATCCTCAGTGTTTCTTCAGTTGTTTGTTTAAAAATTTTCCTGCCAAAAAAAGGAGAAAAAGCCATCCCTGATCAGCTTTGCAGCCTCTGATTCAAGGAGGACCACATAATCTTGTGCATCTGTGCTCCCCGCTGTGGGTTTCAGGGGTACGTGTGTGTCTCTATGTGTGTGTTTGTGTGAGAGAGACCCCCCACCAGAATAGTTAAAAGAAGCAACTGGGCTTTGTTTTTAGGGAGACAGGCAGAAACCTCCACCTCACCCCTCCCAAAAAGGTGAACAAATTGCCTACAGCCCCGCTGTCATTTAGGCTCAAAATCCAGTTATTTCCCTTGTTAAAAACTGAATTGGTGCGTGGCTGTATAACAGGCACATCAAAATTGTCGAACCAATTGACTATATAACATACACATTTTAACCAAAAGCAGAAGTAGCTGCTAAGTAGTGGCATAGTATATAATATGCTGTTCCTAATATTGCCAGGATTTGTAGCTCTCTTTATGTTATGTTATTCCTGGAATCATCATCAATCATCATCATCATATTATTATTATTATTATTATTATCAAATTATCATGCAGCAGACAAGATAACTACACTGGATTTTGCATTACAAATCACTAGCCAAACACTTCCCAAGCATTTAGAACTACATTATTATTATTATTATTACTACTACTACTACTACTACTACTACTACTAATACTAATAATAATAATAATAATAATACTATAATAATAATAATAATAATAATAATAATAATAATAATAATAATATGCAGCTAAATTTTATCATGTTGTTATTAAAAGTATTTTAAGCCCCTCCCTGACCCAAGGCAGCTTTCATCATTGAAAAGGTAATATTTAAAAGCTAAAAGCAGTAAGAATGTAAATATTTTTTAAATTAAACAAATATTATATTTTAAATGGTAAATAAAACCAATACTAAAGCACATTTGAAAGCCAAAACGAAGAGAAGAATAAAAAGGAGGAGCCTCTAGGAGAGACGGACACTGAGGGAAACCGCCTGCCTGAAAAGAAACGTCTTCATCCAGTCCAGGACAGCCAAGATAGGGCATGCCCGCCCGGCCTCCCGTGAGAGGGAGTTCCAAAGTCTGGGAGCAGCGATAGAGATATATTCTTTCATATAACCATAAAATAATTACTGCATGGAATAAAAGGCAAATTCAGCAGTACCAAAAGTGCAATTAACTTTTTTTTCCAAAGGTGTTTATTGGACTGGGAGTGCATTAGTATTGCTCAGTGGGTTGAATTCCCTGCCTTTAGAGTCAAGGGCTGGGCGTACAAAACCCCACCGTGCCTTCACAGCAGGAGGAGGGTGTATGACCAAGGGAGCCACACGATTCCCGAGTGCTACCTAAAGGAGGGGCAGATAAACCACCTCACAGGACTTGATACCTAGAAAACCTTGAATTGGAACTGCCGGCAGATTGTGCTTTTGTTTTATTTTATTGGACTGGAACTTTCCAGTCAACCGTGTTTCAAGTTTTAGTCGGGCAACTATGAATGAGGAGGTTCTTTTTTGCTTAAAACGTGGGCTAAGTTAAATTTTCCAATATCCCGTGTCAGGAAACAGATTCCTGCAGAAACACGGGAGGGTATTCTTGACTTACTTAAAGGCTTGGTTTCCCTTTAATGTCAAGCTTCTTTTAGATAATCTAATCTGTTCTAGATCAATTTATAACTGCAGAGTTGGAAGGGACCCTAAGGGCTCGGAGAATACTTTTGTTTCGTTCTTTCAATATTTTGAGAAAACAACCTATATCAAGACCGGTTAGGATCTGCATGGGACTAAGGTCTGATACTTCCAGGTAGCTCTTGAGATGACATGTATACAGATGAGAGGGGGACTGTATGGATGGAAGCTGTCATACTGCATCTTACACTTGAGTAGACCTGGCTCAAATTAAGCTGTGCTTGGCAGTGAGGAAAGGTGTAAATTAGTAAAGCTTCCATCTGTTTCCCATTTTGCACTTGTGGCTTTGGTCCTACGTACAACTGGAATGCACACCCAGAGACTCTTCCCCAAGTTGGAATCAGGGTTCCTAGGCTAGCTAAAAAAAAATATCTGGTCTATTGGTCTTGGGTTTTAATTATTTGCCATCAAGTAATAAGTTTTTTAAAATGTATGAGAAAGTTAAGAAATGGTTCTACCAGGGCCATCTGACACCCACCTGCCTCCCCATGATTCTACACAGCTGAGCGGGGATTTGAACTCGGGCCTCTCCTGAGGCCTACTCCACCATTCTATCCACTCCACCTCCTAGAGGTCTTACACGTTCTAAAAATACATTTAAAAGTTGTGCCTTGCAGTTCGAATGCCGGGGAAGCGATGGCTTGGCACCGAGGAAGGTCCTGTAGCCATGGCATTGTTGTATCTTGCATGGAATGCCAGAAACCATAGATCAAAAACTAATTATTATTTTTTTAGGAGTGGCTGTTCAAAGTGGGAGGTGTGCTGGCACATTTCTCTTGAGCTGGATCCTACTTTTTGCTCAGCGCCCCCTCCCTGGCAGGGTTAAAATCTCTAGCTTAGATTTCCCAGTAAGGGAAAACGGAGTCCTCCCCAGGCCTCACTTCGCCTGGACCCTGCAGGCTGGCCTCTTTCTGTTCCCAAGGATTGCAACCACCGGCCATTTGCCTCAGCTAGGAAGCAGGGGGCATTTCCATGGTCAGGAGAGCCACTCTTCCAAGTGAGATGCCAGGGCCCTTGCTGGGGCACCTCGGTGCGCCTTTTAGGTGCAGTGGGGAGCCGTGAGCCACCTGGTTCTTCCTTTGATCCTTTGGATCCTGCACTGATGGCTACCTCTTGAATATTGGCAAGCGGCTGGCAGGAACCTCCAGGAAAAAATATCTTCATGCTTTCCACCACCCCACCCTGGGCAAAAAGCCAGAAGGAAAACGAACGTGTTGGAATGGTGTAATTCTCTCCCTTTTCACACGCCCATACAAAAGCAAAGCAAAGCAAAGTGTTCTGCTTATATACCGCCCCATACTACTACAAGTAGTCTCTGGGCGGTTTACAGTTTTAATTACAGAGTGCAGGCTACACATTGCCCCCCCCAGCAATTCTAGTTAACAGGCTAAGGTGCATGGCCGTTGCCGGAGCAAAGGTGCTCACCAGCAGCCATGACATCAGGAAGAAAGCATGGCCCCTTAACGGGCGCTGGAAGTGATATGGGACCGATCCTTCACTTTTTGGGGAGGAGAGGAGTCTAAAGCTGGGGTCGAGAGCCAACTCCACACCGCTAGTCATAGTTTCCTCCAGCAGTTGCTAACTAGCTTCCCTAAACCTCACATAAGAACAATACTGTAGTCCTGTTTGCATACAATGCTTGGGCAGCACTACAAGACAGCATTATGTTGTAGGCTTGGTTTCAGATAGAAAGCTAAACAAAGGTCTACTTACCAGGAAAAAGCTTGGGATCATATCCTGCCCCCCTTTTCTTTGCACTTAAGGGATGGATCCAATCCCTTTGCCCAGACTAGTCCTAAACACCCCTTGTTTAGACCTAAAACATGGACTTCCTTGGTTTTCTGATCACCTTCAGAACAATTAAGTCCTTGGACACAACAGTGGGAGTTGAGACCCATTTGACATAAAAGTAGCCCAGGAGCCATTGAAAGAGTCAATTTCTCAGTGAAGAAGAAAAGAAAGATTTTTAGTTTTTTGGCTGCCATCATTATACTGGGCCATCTCATCTTGCAGGAGCTTCAGACAGTTAAGGGACTCTTACACTGTAGTCCTTCCAAAGCACCCTGACAAATTCACACACACAAAGGTTTGTGGAGGACATGGATCATATCCAGTATGACATGATTTGCATGAAAGAGAAAGTAACTTATATATCCTCTTCTCCAAATTCGACGGGTGAGTTTCAGATTGCCCAATCTCATAAAAACATGGCTTGGGTAAGTGAGGCCAACCACTTGTTTGTTAAACCAGTGTCTATCCCGGCTCAAAGCTGCCAGAGGAGGTGGTGGATAGCTAGACGGGGGCGGTTGCTTCTTTCTCTAACAGGATTATGGTCCAGCCCCTCTTGTCTGACAGGTTCAGACCCCCCACCCTTTGCCTGTAGCTACAGCTCTGTTTTGTAGCAGCTCCCATGTGCAAAACTGTCTCAGGCAATTCTCTGTAAAACATCTGTACATTGTGAAATGGTGCGTCTTGCAGGGGTCTCACCGCTTTGTCCCATTTCGGTCTGTAGAACTCCCGAGTTGGACAAGTGTGTGTGTGTGTGTGTGTGTGTGTGTGTGTGTGTGTGTGTGTGTGTGTGTGTGTGTGTGTGTGTGTGTGTGTGTGTGAGAGAGAGAGAGAGAGAGAGAGAGAGAGAGAGAGAGAGAGAGATTGTGGACACATAAGTTGCAGCCTCCACTGCACAGGGCCCAGGCGCTTGGCCAGCTCAGCTCCAGCCTGCAGGCAGCGCGTTAATTTGTTGAACTTGCCTTTTCTTTCTCATAAATTAGTCACTCTTTTATTGAAGGCAAAGAGGAGCCTGACAAAGGCAGCCTAGCAAGCCCCGACGGGAGCTCTGCAAACGGCTGGTGGCTGTGGGGTGGGTGTGCATGAGTGTTTGTATACATCTTGTGTTTCTTTTTTTTTCCTGCTCAGAAAGCATTAATGTAAAGGAAATTTTTGTGTCTGCTCCAGGCATGGCTGGAGTGAGAACAAAACTCTGCTCTGAGGTTGGATTAGGAGCGTGTTCGGAGATAATGACAACTGAAGAACAAGATGGCTTGGAGCTGCAGCAAGAGAGCCATGATGGGGGAGAGAGGGGAGGCGGGTGGGCTTTGAAAGAGAAGTGCCATAATCCCACTTTGCTACTAAGGCACTGGAGGCTGCTCGGGGAGGCAGGAAGGCTTGACTTGGCATGGATTATAGTGCTGATGCCGGGATGCCTTTAATGGCACAGAGAAAGCAGAAGAAACTCTGCCAAGGACTCTCTTTATTAATGTTCTTCTTAAATGCAGTAAAAAAATTGGCCGTGTAAGTCAGTGGTGTTTTCTTTTCTTTCTTTCTCTCTTTTAAAGGCACTCGTGATTAAACCCCAAAGAACAGTGTTTGCTAAGTTACATTCCTGAGACCATTGCCCTTTTCTCATTGGGAGACATATGATGCACATCACATTTACCTAAAAACAGCACCCCAAAAATACCCAACCGGTGTGCCCCAAAAGGTTGCTTGTAAACCATTGCTGGGTATTGTCACACTTCCCACAACCTTGTTTCACAAATCAGGCTGCAAGCACAGTGCACTGCGGGTACTGTATAAAGACAGGAGCGGAGAACAGTGGTTTGTTATCTGCTCGACAGTCAAGGAACGATTGGGAATGTGCAAAGGGGTGTCTTCACGGGTGTGGACCTGAACCTTCTTTCGGAATGGAGGGCCAAATTATAGTCTGGTGTTCGGAAGCCTCAATTGTTACGTTCGATCTGATTAGAGGTGATCAATGAGAGGCTATATTTAAGCTCCGGATGGTACTTCATGGAAGCCGGCAGGGCTTTGCAGTCTGCAGAGAGGTGGTGTGTGGAGGGGTTCTGCTGTGCCTAGAATTGAGATGTAATCTGTCTGCTTTGGTGGGAATAAGTCCAGACTGGTAAGGAGAGCAGCTGGCACTGCTTACTTGGTTTTGGCCCAGCCTTCTGCTAGGACATGATAACACACCCCCACCCCAACCCCCCACCCCTGATGCTTTTCAAATTAAAATTTGGCTCCAGCAACTGAAAAAAAAATTGCAGGCTCTTTGATGGCCAGCATAGATGGAACATGTGCTCAATCTGTTCTGGTATATTTTAAGGTCATTTTAATGTCTTGGCATTGCTGAACAGCGGTTTTAGCAACCTCCTAAGAATCTTTGTTTTTTCTCTCGAAAGGAAGAGACATTGGCCTGCCCTATACATGACTGAGGGGCAGTTTTACTCCTTCTAATAGAGGGGAAACTACATATTAGTTACATTGGGGAAGCTGGACTTGGTAAGATCTGAGGAAATGTGAGTCCTAGGAGATGCTGTTACGACCCAGCACAACTGACCGAGCAGAGTCTCGGTGACTAAAAGCCTCTTGACTGTTTTTGCAGCTCCGTGGCTTGTTCTGTCCTCCCCAAATTCCATGGCCTCCATTATTTGAGGCATTCCTTCTCTGGGTAGCAGTTGTTGGGGAGAACGAGTGACACCACACACTTCTTTTAGGCTGTTCCTAGCTGCCTCGCTGCCAGTTGTGGGGACCGAATGCTGGGCTAGATAGCATTTTGTCTGATCAAGCCTGGCTCTCCCCACAGTCTTAAAAGTTGATAGAAAGAACCACACCCCAAAGCTTCCCCACACCCCTGTTTGTATTGATGAAAGAAGGTGGCAAACCATGGGGGGGGGAGGGGAGGAATGGGTTATGTACAGTCCACACCTAGGCTGAGCTTCGTCCTTTCTGCCCCTGTTCCTTGGTTTCCAACCTGTTGGTGACCGAGAACAGCTTTCTGTCCGGAGCAGTGGTTCTCAACCTGTGGGTCCCCAGATGTTCCTGGACTGCAACTCCCAGAAATCCCTTCCAGCTCAGCGAGTGGTGGAGGCTTCTGGGAGTTGCAGTCCAGGAACCATTGGTCTGGAGGATGCTTAAGGCGGTTTAGGCAAAGCCACAGGCTCCAAGTCAGCTAGGCTCTGATTCCCTCCTAGGGGGTGCAGTGGGGTCAGATTTGGCATGTCATCCACAGCTTATTTCCACAAGTCTGCAACACTGATTTGGTCCCACATAAGCCTGAACGAGACAGAAAAGCACTTGGAACATTTAAGCACGTCAAGCGTAGAAACCCCAATGGGTCGACGATGACGACACGGGTCCCAAGTCAGACAACACCACAAATCAGCACAAAGCTGGGTTTGGTTGGCTTTTTTGTTTGTTTGTTTTTCCAGTTTTTATTGAGTGAAAATGTCAAACCTTGCATCAGTCATGCAAAAAAAAAATAATCAAATAAATAAAACACATATATTAAATTTCTAATAGCACTAAATTCAAGTGGAAAAATATTCAGTTCTTAATAACGTAGGTGCTGAGGAGACCAAATTCAAGTAAAATCAGAGCACACCATCCTGTTTTAGGATTTTTTTTAAACTTTCCGCATTATTATTTTTTGTTTCAAAACCTATATATAGCTATATATCTATATATATAAGTATATACATATAGATATATACACACACACATATATATATATATATGTGCATACATATGTATTTATATATATATATACACACACATACATATTTATAAAACATTAAAAAGAGCACTGGTAGTTCAAGCATCACTTCTTTTTCTCCCTCCCCCACTCCCCCCCCCACACACAGAAAGGAAAAAAATTAAAAACAACAAAAGAAAGTACACATTTTAAAATTCAAAATGAGCTAGCAATGGCTTATAGTCCTAGGTGTGCAATATGGATTTTACAAAAGGCTAACAATGCTCCATTGTAAGTAGTCCTTTCTGTATGTTTTGTGTGTTATAAAAGATCTAGGGCCATTTAGATGAATCTTTATCCTTTATAATTTTTCTTTTTTCTTTTTCTTTTTTTTGCTACCCTGGAATAGGTTTATCTTTCAGTACATGTGAGTTTTGTATTTTTAAACCCCCTTCCTGTTTTTAAAATTTCCTTTGCATAGGGGTCTACGAAAGATGCAGATGCTTTGAAAACTGCTCCCCCCCCCCAGTGTTGATGCTGCATTTTCCTCATTCTGTTGCTTAACATTTGATTTTTAAAAATATCCCCCCCTCCTGCTCCCAACCTGGTTGCCCATCACAGCTGGTCTTAGACCTACCCTGCAGGTCAATGCAGACTTTTACAAGCTACCTAGTCCTTGGTGTGTGTGAGTGTGCCCGGGTATGGTGATCCTCAGCTTACTTGCACTTAGACTCTTTTTTTTTAAGCAAGCCTTGCCTTTTGACCTGACCTAACTTTAATTCTGGGACTTAAAAGGTTGACTAGTTCTGAGCAAATGTGATACCACTTGGTGACGATGTGGCGTGCTGTTTTTTTTTCTCCATTTCTCTGCCCTTATCTTAAAAAGTGCTTCCCAGTCTTGGGTCCCCCAGAAATCCTGGCCAGCACAGCTAGTGGTGAAAGCTTCTGGGGGGGGGGGGTTCTAGTCCAAGAGGTTTCTGGAGACTGAAGGTTGGGAACTTCTGCTCTAAAAGGGCATCCCCATAACTGGACTTACTAGGCTTGCTCTGAAGGTTGAAAGCTTTCCGCAATGCTCTTTCTAGAATCAGGATGTTTCTCAGGGTGCTGGGGATAACCGTTATTTTTAAATGGCCCTGTTTTGGTATTTCTAAGCAGAGGAAAAGAGGTGGGAGGGTAGTACATTTGGGAACAGGAAGAATAAAAAACCTCCATCAGTAGCCCTTCACTTGGTTTTAACCCACAAAACCTTCGGATGAAAGGGGGTGGGGTGGGGTTTGAGGCGTCAGGCTTAATGTAAGCCTGAAATAACGAGCCATCTTCCATGCCCTCTAAGTAGTCGGTGACCAAGGGACAAGTTCAAATGGGCGCTCTCATTGGAAAAGCTAATGCACAGGCAACGAGCCAGAGGGTTGTAAAATCCTGTCCCACACACCTCCATGGTCGCCACTCCTGAGGTTCTAGGTGTCTGGATATTACTCAAGTCAGCTGGATGTTAAAGGGAAGCCCACATGACCTGTTAACATATTCACAGAGTTGAACCATTATCTCACCCCCAACTTTGCATGGGATACCACGGGTTTCACCCATTGTGACTCCAAGCCCAAATTTATCTTTAGCTGTGAAAAACAAGACATGAACAAGCTGGCTTGTTCTTTCTGCCTAAGCTGCTTATAAACTCCCTGTCAAAAGTTTTACCAAAATCAAGTTTAGGAGGGGCGAAATAAAACCTCCCTGTGTTCGTCTGATGGCTTTGAATGTCGCGCAACTGTTGGTTTGACTCTTGTTTCTCTGCCCCCCCCCTTCTCTCTTTCTCTCTCTGAAGCTGGGAGACCAAGCGTTTCCTCTGAAAAGCGGTCAAGATCTGGACCAGGACATGATGGGGGACAACGCTTTGTGCCCTTCCAAGGTGTTCCGAAGCCCACCGTGCTCAGAGGACGGCAGCCTCTCGGTGAGTTTTCCGCTCCTTTATTGAAAACCTCCGCACTCCAACGGCCTTTGCACTTCTGGTGGCTTCTGCTTCATTGCACTGAACAAAGATAAGCCAAATCTTTTGGTTTAGCTGTTCTCACTTTTCCCCTACAAATGTGGAGGAGGGATGAGTCAGAAGAGGGTGCCAGGAAAACAGTAACCCCCCCGCCCTTTCCAAAATAAAGAGCAAATGGAAACAACCCTTTATGTACATTAGCACGTGCCATACAGTTGCACCAACAGGCAGTAAGTATGCCTGAAGTGCACATATGAGTACATGGTTTCTTTTGTGTGTGTTTCTGAAATCCAGGTTCGGAATGGCTTGAATTGTAAAATAGTGATGCCCGTCCCTTTCCTTTCCCCACCTTAATTGGGGTAAAAAGGCAATAAATGAAAAAAAAATGCTCTCACTTGAGGATAGGTGGGTGAAGTTCATAATTGTTTTGCAAGTAAACAAATTGGATATTTAAGGGCCTGTTTCTCAGTGGATACTCACAGAGTATTTAATCTTAGTATGGCTCTTTCTTTTTTTTCTTTCTTCCCCATATATATATCTCTATATCTCTATATCTAATAGTAACTTTACTGGGGGAAAATACTGTACAGCTGTTTTTCCCCCTGGATATTTCTGGATCCTTTTCTTTGCCATTCTTTCTTTCTTCCCTAGTCTTATTTTTAAGAAGCAAGTATTACTGAATCACATTGCCATCCTTGTTAGACCTGTTAGGTTGCTTGCATGGGATTGCTTGACATGGACGTGTTTTAAACCTAAGACAAATAAAAGCTGTTTCTGCTCTGGGCTAAAATGGTTTGTCCATGGGACACAGGTGGGCGTGGGGGGGGGCTCGTCTCCTGTGCCTGATTCCATTAGCTGTTGACCATGTATAACGAAGAAACCTCCCCCCCCAACTCACACCAGGAAGGGACCATTTTTTTTGGGGGGGGGGAACATTGCAATATAAATAAGCTTTCTTCCTTTAAAAAAGAGATTATTATTATTAATATTAATATTATTATTCTTTAGTAACCAAGAGGACCTGGAAGATCAGGCAACTGTCCCCCTTCCTAACCCTCTTCGATTCATTAATGCTTTTCTCTGTTCATTTAATTATTTTTACAAAAGAAAAAAACCACAAAACAACCCTCAAATTGATAATAAATACCCCTTTTCCCCCAACCATCCCCCAGCTGCCTGAGACCCTTATTTCTCCCGTTCATTTGATGCCGGAGAAAGGAAATAAACAAAAACAAAAACAGAAGTATGAGCCATAGTGGTACCCTAACCCCAACCTTAGTTTCTCCAGATGGGAAAGGACTTCGCTTTGGGGCATTGAGGACCATCCCAAGCCGTTGGCCACGGGATGCTAGCTGCCTCCCCCCCCCCATCCTCCCTGAGACTGGGAAGAGTGTTCAAGGACAAACGAAAAGGGGGGTGGGAGGAAAGAAGCTGGAAGGGAAAGAGAACAGCCTGGGCCCCCTTCCGGCGAGCAGATCCACGGAGGAAAAGAACCGCTTCTCCAGGGCCCAACCCGGATACACCATGGGGGAAACGCTGTGCCATCCATCCGCCACCCTGTAAACATGTGTGTGTCCCCCCCCCCCCCACAGATGGGTCCCTCTGTCCTGGCCCTGCTGCTCCTCACAGCATGGACACCCTCTGGGTGGTGGTGGTGGTGGTGGTGGTGGTGGATTCTCCCTTTCTCCCTCTTCCTCCTCTTCCTCCTCCAGTTTCCTCCCTGGTCCAAGGATTCAGGGTTCCCCCATTTCTTTTGTGCACTTTCTGCGGTGGAGTGAGGGGGGGGCAGGCTTTGTTTTCTCTGCTTGCTGCTCTACCATTTGTTCTCGCCTCACACAGCCGAGTCCTCTCAGTTCATTTCAACTTTTTGTTTGTATGTATGTTTGTTTGTTTTTTAAAAAAGGATCAAACCCCCCCACCCTGCTGTAGTCTGTATGTTAAGGGGAGGCCTCCTCGGGGGCAGAGGATGATGGGACTTGCTCGCCGGGTGGCCTGGATGCCTCGCAGTGGTTGGCCGGAGGAGAGGCCGCCTCCCTCAGTTCCCTAACGTCCTTGGCAGGCAGGCCTTCTGCATCCGGAAGGGACTCTTCAGAATCCGTGTTCAGATCCTCCTCCTCCTCCTCCTCCTCCTCTTCCTCGTCATCCTCCTCATCGTCCTCGTCATCCTCCTCTTCCTCATTCATCTCCTCATCTTCGTCGTGGGAGGAGTCATCGTCGTCGTCCTCCTCCTCGTCCTCCTCCTCCTCCACGTGGCTGCAGCCGGCTGGCAGCTGCTGGCCCTCCAGGGGGGCTGCCTCCTCCCCGCCTGGGGAGACGGTGCTCCCTGCCACCTCGGGGGGCTTCTGGCTGAGGTCCAAGGAGTCGTTGAGCCCCACGCCGGCGGCGTTCTGCAGGAAGAAGAGGGAGCCGCTGGCGTCGGCGCTGAGGTTGAGCGAGCCGTCCAGGTTGACGGAGGAGGAGTTCTGGCCCTCGTACTCCAGGGTGGCGTGGGGGAGGCCCTCGGGGCCCGGAGAGATGGCCGGCAGCTCTCCGCGCTCCTGCTTCTCGTGCTTGCGCTTGTGGGAGTCCATTTGCGACATGCCGACCACCGTGTGCTTGCAGCCCGGGTAGGTGCAGTGGAAGTGGGAACACTTGAGCTTGTACTTGCAGTCCGGCACCTCGCAATCCACGCTGGAGCTGAACTGGCAGAACCCAGCGGCGCTGATCACGTCCTGCTTGCCGTGGTGCTTACGGTGGGCCGTCACCTTGGTGCTGTCGGTGCAACGGAAGCCACAGCGGAGACAGTGGAAGTGGGTGCTGTTCCCCGAGAACTGGCAGTCCGGGAAGCTGCAGCTGAGCGAGGACTTGAAGCGCTTGAAGTCGTCCAGCACCAGGTTGTCGACCCGGTCGTGGTGCTGGGCGTGCTTGTACATGTGGGTGCGGCCGCAGAACTTGTAGCCGCAGTTCTCGCGGGTGCAGTGGTAGTGCGTCACCTTCAGGGAGAACTGGCAGCTGGCGTCCTTGCAGTCCTCATAGAGGTCGTACCGCCGGAAGCCCTCCAGCATCATCCCTTCGTCCAGCATCTTGCGGGAAGAAGCGGTTTTGCGCCGCTTCCCGAAGGGAGACATGTCCTCGATGATCCAGAAGCGTTTCTTGGCGCCGGCAGCGGTTGGCATGGTGATGGTGTTCCCTGGGGAGGAAGAAGGAGAAGAGGAGGGAGTCAGGAGTTGAGGGCCGGGTTCCACCAGGCTTTCCAACCAACTTGGGTGGATTCGGACAAACAACAAACACCAGTCTTTGCAGGGACCACAAGATGAGGCTGGAGAAGAGATGGCTTCGAGTAAGCCCTGGACACAGCCAGTGCTCTACGTACATGCTCTGGGGGGGCCTGCTTGCCCAAAGATCCCCGTGGGGGGGTCCCTCAAGGAAGCAAGGTCCCCTTTCCTTCCGGCGGAAGGCCCTGGTCTAGTCTCTGCATGATGCGGAGGGGAGACCTATTGATTTGAACCCTCCCACCCACCCCATGAGCTAAGACTATCAGGTTCTACCTTTTTTTTATTCCCCTTCCTGTGGTTTGGCAAGATCTGAAGAGAACGAGGCACGGAGGAAGGCTTTAGGCTTTTGACCCTGAGTCTTTCCAATTGGCCTACCCTTTCTCTTTCAGTCTTTTGTCGGCAAGGAGGACTTTGTGAGCCTGCGCCCACACTTGGCTGTTTGTTCCCCAGGTAGAAGGCCACGGGGAAACAGAGCAGGCTGGTTTTAAACATATGGCATCCTTAGCTAGGCTAGCTGGCTGCACGGCTGTGTATCAGCCCCTCGCTTCCGGACCCTAAAAAGCCTGGAACACAAAAGCCAGCACACCACTTGGCAGATTAAGCAAGGAACATTTCATTCCCTCTAGGAGGTGGCCTTCCCCTCCTGTGCGCTCACCCTCCTCCCTAAAAACATGCATACGCAGAAAGGCAACAATAGGTGCCATGGTTTGATCAGCGAGAAATCTGAAGCATTCCTGTTTGCTTTTTTTTTATGTAGGCAAGGACTACAAAGTGGAGGACAGGTAGGTAAAGGACGGTGTGTGTGTGTGTGGGGGGCTACATATCAGCCCCATGCAGTCATTTCTGAGCTCTGGGGGCCCAAGGTGATTGCTGGTGCTATTTGGGGGTGAGTGGGTGCTGAATACTGATTATTTGACTAAAATACAATAACATGGAACAAAGATAACAACCATCAGAAGGGGTATCATGTAGGTCTGGCAGCTGCCAAGGGGAGAGAGATGTTCCTGCCCCCTCCTATGATCATAAATGTATTATTTTCAAGGCCACCTTGTAGTTTTAGGGATGCGCTCTCGGAACAGAAGTGTGCCATTTCTGGGCTTAGGGCAGGGTTGAGGGAAGAGCGATGTGAGACTCAAGCAGGGACAGTAATGGCGCGAGAGAAAAAGGGGTTAAGAAGAGTTTACCTGCTGCGTCCTGCACTAGAGGGACATCGCTTTTGGCTGGAGTTGGAGTGGCAATGATGGGTGAGAACCCTGTCGAGCCGGCGGTGGGCAAAACAAGGCCCCTGCTGGATCCCAGAGTGGCACTTAGAAGAGAGTATGAGACACAAGACGGAGAGAAGAGATACGGGAGGGAAGGAAGGGGAGACCTGAGCAGGGCTGGTGAGAAAGATGAAGGCAGAGGAGGAGGAGGAGGAGGAGGAGGTGGTGGTGGAGGCGGTGGTGGTGGTGGTGCATTTTGTGTAACGTCATCACCAGCGGCGGCAGCAGCAGGAAGAGGAGGAGGAGCAGCCAGGCAGCCTGGAGAAATGTGGAAAAGAAAAAGAAAAATAGCAGGGGAGGGGAAAAAAACCCAACAGAACCAAAAGGAAAACAAAACAAAACAAAGAACCCAAATGAGAACCCAAGAGTGTAAGCGATACAATGGAAATGGAGAGCGCATTCACATGTACAAGAACAGAACTGTAACAGAGAAGGAGATGGAAAGTGCGTGATCAGCAGCAGCAGCAGCAGCAGCCCTGGTGGAGGGAGGGGTGGCCAAGGAGGCGGCGGCCCCCGGTTCTCTCCCCAGGGGGATGGGGGACAGGGTAG
Organism: Phrynocephalus guinanensis; assembly: GCA_037367245.1. Taxonomy (NCBI): domain Eukaryota; kingdom Metazoa; phylum Chordata; class Lepidosauria; order Squamata; family Agamidae; genus Phrynocephalus; species Phrynocephalus guinanensis. Next base: position 2,281,091 of record CM074753.1, on the reverse strand, counting down.
CCCTCCTGGAAGGGTCTGATGGACTGGGACCAGTTTAAACTGAGGACTTGGAAACTGGCCGCGCCTTGGATCTTGCTTGGAGGTTTTGCTCACGGATGTGGCCAAGAAGCATTTCCATGCTGTTCAAATGCGCACCAAGGGAGACATTCCCCAAGTGAAGCTAGATGAATGTTACTCCAAAGGAACTGAGGGGGGGGCTGCCAGACCACCTCTTTGACCCGGAAACCTTAAATCAACTGTCCGTCTTTCTAAGGCCATCTTTGGCAGGCGAGGTGTACCAGTCCTGGTTAACATCACAACCGTTTCCCACAAAAAGAGGTGTGTGACCTTCAGAGTTGACTCTTAAGAGGCTGTCAGGGTTGGGACCTGACAAACATGTGCTGCTACCTTTGGTGCCCCTCCGTTCTGCCTCAGGACATAAAGTCCCTTTGCGTGCTATCTACGCCTACACAGAGAAGCCGTTCCCTGGGTGGACGGCAGAAGAGCTGCATCCATCAAGGAGCAGGGTGCCTCTCGGGCCTCTCAGAAGCAAGCGGGTCAGCCAGCCGAGGGGGCTCCTTGCAGTGCCACGTACCTCCTGAAGCACTCTCATTGCCCACGGGTGTGCTGGAGCAGCTGCGGTCCATGTTGGAGGACTCGGAGGAGATGCCGCCAGGGCTGCACCCCGTGTAGTCCACGTACTCATCCGCTTCGGGATCCATCGCGCTGGGGGGTCCCTGAAAGGAAGCCGGAGTCCCTGATGAGGTTGGGCTGGGCGCCAAGCTGCCGGCTTGGGGGAGGCCCTCATTCCCAGGAGTGAGGCCAATCACCTGCAGCGAGAACATGGACGCAGGGGGTGAGCGCAGGCTGTACGGCTCCCCCGGCGTGGGTGGGGGTGGGGGAAGAGGGCACCTGTTTTACACGTATGGCATCTCGTCCAATGCTGCTCTTTGGGCAAGGCAACCGAAGTGCAAAGGGTGCCATAGCAAGTGTGTTTGCCTTGATTTTGGACAGCACCAAAGGTCGAGACATGGCTCATTTGTCACCACTGTGTCCCCCCCCCCCCACTTTTTTGTTTCTGGCGTGCCTTCGTGATTTGCGTGAGGTGCTCGAACCTTGACTGACGGGTGGGCCTGCTTTTACTGCACTCCCTCAACAAAACAGCCAAGGCTGGCCCTGTTGCACCAGCTTAAGGGCGAGAGGGCTGACCCTCGTGTCACACACATGCTACTAGAGGGGATGGCACAGACAAACAGGATGTAGGAACAGGGGGTCTATGTCCAAGAGGAAAGATCCGTGGACTAGACCTGCCAAGATGGTCCGTGTTCTGCTTATGGACCTCTTACAGTTCCGAGTGAAAGAGGAAGCGATGGTTTGTCCCCACATCCCTTGCTTTCAGGCGCCACTGGGTTTGCCCCGGGGCGGCTGAACCTGACTGTAGTTCAGTCACATTTCCCTGCTGTCATATTTTCCCTCAATACGATATTTAGAGGGAATCCTTTGGGGAGGGGAAGAGAAGAGAAGGTGCAGAAGATCCCAGATCCAGCCCCGGTTGTCTCCAGCAAGGGCTGGCAAAGATCTTTGTCAGTCCGCAGAGACAACCTGGCTTCTACCTTGGCCAGTGGACTCTCTGACTTGGCATAATACGGTGGCCTCCTTTGGGGTTTAGCCACCTTTGTCTCTAAAGAACCAGGAAAGCTCCAAAGAGCCCCCCGAGGGAGGTTACCTGAGTGGGAACGCGGTCAAAGTTCTTCCCCAGCATCCTCCTCATGTGTTTCCTGGCGTGAGAGGTCATCTGGTGCTTCAGCAGGAAGGAGAACTGGCAGCCTTCACGGATACAGTGGAAGTGGCTGTTGACTTGGTTGTATTTGCAGCCTGGGAGAGGGGAAGGCAAGACAGAGGCGGAGTTCAGCCCCCACCGGGCAAAGCATGGGCAGGAGGAGGACATGGAAGGCCAGACACCTTCGGTTTGGCTGCAGAGCAATGTGGAAGCAAGCTGCTTGATCTTGCAACCTGCTCTCTCTCAAGGGAAAGGCCTGATGGAAAGACAGCTTCCCCTGCCACTGTCTCCTGCTCAGGACCAGGGGTTGCCTTGCGCTCTCGGGAAAGGGTGGACATCCAGGGGCCTTCCTGACCGCTGGAGTAGAGGGTTAGAGGGGGGGGAGAAAGGGGTGTCTTTGACCAGGACACCTCCATTAGCATGTATTTGGCCTGTGGTTTCAGAGAAACCCATGGCACCACAGCCCAAACCTCTGCCATCTGCAGTTTGGGCAACCGTACCAGGGTTGGGCACCGTTGACACAAAAGGTCGTTCCGCTCTCCTCAGTGGCACCACGTACAGAAATAAGTAGGGCCTGAAACATGTCATGCATGCATGGACTAAACATTAAAGAAAGCACCCCTAATGAACTGGGCGGCAGATGCTTACACAAACAGCGTTCTTTTTAAACATAGGTACTTTTGAAAAGTGTCGGTCGTAGAAGAGCCCTCCTTCTGCTCTACCACGTGAGACGTAGGGAAGAGCCCCTCTAGGACAGTGCCTTGTTTTTCAAGATTTATTACTTGCCTTCCAGCAAATAGCTCTCGGGGTAATATACAGTAAAAGCACAAATAAAATCCAAAATCCATAGACATCAAATCAGAAAACAGCGCAGTAAATAAATCAATTAAAAGCAGTAGAGACGAAAACAGCAGGCATCCCGACAAGATCTAAAAATACCACAAAACCGACAGGACTCAAAAGCGCAACAATAATGCAGCGCATGCGAAAGGCCTGTTCTTTTTACTCTCACTCTTAGCTTCCATGGATGAGGTACTGTGCCAATTTAATAAATTAATTAAGCACTTGAGTCAGAAACTAGCTGCAATTAATTGACTAAGATTTCTTTAACACGCTGATAGTTCTAATACTGGGGATAATTTTTCTTGTTGATACTGTGGAAGTTTTAGAAAATAGTTCGCGGCTTTTTTTTTTTAGCACTGAGACCTGTGTTCACTCAGGAGCCTAGCATCCGGGGCCTGGAGGTTGGGAGCCACTGAGGTGAGCCTCTGAGCATTGGCTGTCTGACCGGTTCCTCTATGACCCTATAGAACAGGCATGTCCAAACTTTGGCCCTCCAGATGTTTTGGACCACAAATCCCAGAATTCTAAGCTTTGTTTGCCAATGACAAAGGACTCTGGGAGTTGTGGTCCAAAACATCTGGAGGGCCGGAGTTTGGCCGTGCATGCTATAGAACATCTCTCTGGAACATTTCTTCTCCACGGCCGCCTTTCCCTTTCCCTATAGGACCTTTATGTGGCATTTCAGAGCAGCTTTCTCAGACATTCCCCCCCCCCCAATCACTCGGTCTGATAATGGCTGGCCTTCCGATTAGGCAATCCAACCAAACCGCCTGGAGGTGACTATGGGGCTGGTCTGACTGTGGCCGCCTTCCCTCAGTCTGGTGCCTGTCCCGATATGTTCGACCACACCTCTCACTTTCCTACACCCACCAGAATCCAAAACACCTGAAGGGACCCAAGCAGGGAAATGCTGTTCTGGGACCTCTTATATCTTTTCCCCAGCTGCTTACAAAACAATAAATAAGAACAAGGGCAACAATAGCAGCAGAGCAACCCAGGGGTGGAGGAGGCCCCTTGCTGTGGACTCGGGTCCGGATACAGAGTGTGGTTCTGCTTGTCGGCTTCTGGCCACCACCTGGCCTGCCGACTGGGGATGGAGGGGAGACGCACGATCTGTTCCACCCCACCCCCCCGGGAGAGCTCCCTCCCCCTTTCCCATGACTGCTGGAGGCAGTGAAGCAGCAGGCTCAAGAGGTGTTTACGATTTCATAATTGCTTTGGCAGTGGCCTAATAACTTTGGCAAACGGAGCTGCCAACCACACACCCCTGCGCTGCTGTGTAGCCTACCAGGCACTTTGAGGTGCTGCGGCTCGGCTCGGCTCGGTGGTTGGCATCGAAAGAGGCAACCGGGGACTTGCCTCCAGCACCGAAGCCTCCAATGGATGCCAAGAAATAGGCGGGATGATCTCCCAAACGATTCCCAACCCCATCAGCATCAGTGGGAAATATTTACCTTTCAGCTTTGGCAAGGGCCGCCTGGCAATCAGCATCACAGAGAGTGTGCTCTGCCCTCGAGCCACTGGAATTGGGCGAAGAACAACTACTGTACTGGGAGATTTTAAGCATTTGGGGTTTCTCACGCTCACAGGCAATACGACCTGAGCGAAGTCTGCCTCCGTTCCCACCCTCGACTCTGCCCGCATCCTGGGAGGGAGAGACAAACCCATCTACCCACCTTGCTTGGACAGGGAGGTGCCAAATTTAACACCCTGACCTAGTTATGTTGCAGGCCAGACTGTGCTGGGGTGGTGGTGAAAAAGAAGGCTTCTCCGTGTGAGCGCCCGGCTGATACTCGGGGAAGAGTTCCCCCCCCCCAGCTCCTCGCCTGGCCATGTTCAAAGTCACAGCTGTGTTAAGTCTGTGTAAGCCAGGCATGTCCAAACTTTGGCCCTCCAGATGTTTTGGGCCACAACTCCCACAGTCCTTTGCCATTGGCATTCTAAGCTTAGAATTCTGGGAGTTCTGGTCCAAAACATCAGGAGGGCCAAAGTTTGGACATGCCTGCTGTAAGGATTTCAACCAGAAGCAGAAAAGATAAAGAAAAAGAAACAGTGAGGACATTGTGGCATCTTAAAGCCTAACCACCCCACTAGCAGTTCTCTCTCTCCCCCCCCACAAACATGCAAACTTGTCCAGGACTCTCAAGGGCTGGCCTTGGGCCGGCCACATTCTCTCTCTCCCCCCCCCTGCGCCCTCTCGGGGTCACCCAGTTTCACAGGGTTTTTTCCTAACAGAGGGAAAAAGGAGTCGGGCGCTTGTCCTTCACCCGCTGGGCTCTGCGGGGGGCTTTCCTTGCACTACGTGTCTGCTTTGCACCCTTGCAAAACCTGAGCTGCCTATTAGCGAGTAACAGATTTCTAGAGATTTTCCTTATGGGAAAATCTGGTGGGATATAAATATAAAAATAAATAAATGTTTCGAGTCTCTCTCGCCACCCCCCTTTTCTCCCGTCCCCCAGGTTTGTAAGGTCCCTCTGGTGAAAGCGGCTGCCTGCCCAGCCCTGGGGTCTCACACGGTGCGCTCGGTCACAGGAGGGGGCTTACCGAGTCTGCCGCACTCTTCCCGCTTGGTGAAGTACTTGAAGCCGTTGGCGGCTCTCCTCTCCGCCTTCTCGTGCTTCTTCACGTGCCACGGGAGCTTGGTGGTGATGTTGGTCACAAAAAAGCAGCCCGGGCGGAGGCAGTGGTAATGCCCTCGCATTCGAAACTCACAGTGCTGGAAAAGGGGAGGGGGGGGTAACACCAGCAAGTCAGGGCAAGTCAACCAGCTCCCTGCCTCACCTTCAGAAAAGCCTCCCCCCCACACACACACCTTTGCTGACTCAGCTCAGACGGCCCTTTGGGGAGGGGGAAATCTCAGCCCCACAGCTCCGACAGTCCCTTTTCGTCTGCCTCTAACACCGGCCAAGCCCTCTTAAGAATGAGAGTCCCACATGCTTGGCTTGTTCTGAATTTCAATGCCCATGACATAGCACTCCAACCCAGACCGCATTCTAGTAGTTCAAAAAGTACAAGTGGGACAGCACGGCTTGTCTGAAGCAGGCCTCGCCGGAGGGTCTAGTCTGCTGGATAAACTGAATGGCATCTCCAGTGTGAGAACAATGTTATGCCTGTGTTTCCCGGCCTTAACGTCCTCCCTCTCTCCCCCCCACCAACCTCCTTTCCTCTCTCTCTCTCTCTCTCTCTCTCTCTCTCTCTCTCTCTCTCTCTCTCTCTCTCTCTCTCTCTCTCTCTCTCTCTCTCTCTCTCGGCCCTTCCCAACGAGAGGGGATGCCGGTGGTCCTTGGCTCGCCCTTACCTGGTTTGGGCAGAGACACTGCAAGGAGTAATACGCAAACTGGTCTCGCACATTCATCAAGTTATTGTTGGGGTTGATGTGGTCGAGGCAGTGGGACTCGGCCTTCCCGGACGTTTTGCAGACGTACTTGCAGTTCCCGAAAAGACAGTGGAAGTGGAACTTGTTGGCGTACTTGCAGTCAGTTGCCAGGCAGGGGTCGCTGGGGAAAAAATAAGAATAATTAAGGAAGAAATGAGCCTCTCCCCTCCACTTGGAACTGCCTTTCTTTTCAGGCGATCTTGTTCTATCAGGGTTTAGGGCTCCCTGGTGAGAAGTGACTCCTCCTTGGGCCTGGGGAGCGAGCGAGCATGCAGGAGGTTCGGTGCCACCCTCTCATGAGCCAAGAGGGTCTCTGGTGCTTCCTAGCTATTGGTGATGGCAGGAGGGGAGCCACGGGAAAGCACGGGCCACGTACAAAGCCGCCTGCCTCTACCCGACACCCGACGCCCTTTGACCTTCCGTTCAGAGAGAGCCACTCACTTCTCCTGGAACTGGAGGAAGCCCGGCTTGACCTGAGGCTTGGCGTTTTCGAGGGAGGTGGTCGCCAAGGGGGAGGTGGCCACGTTAGGCATGGAAGCAGCAGGGAGCTGAGACATGGTGGAGGCCAGCTGTTTCCAGGCCAAGAGGGTGGGAGCCGAGGGCACCGTGGCTGGGCTCGGAGCGGGCGCGTCTGGGCCGCAGGTGTTGGCCAGTGCCGTGGAAGAGGCCGAGGGCGAGGAAGGGGCCAAGGAAGTCTTGGTCTCGGCCGCCGTCGGGAAAGAGAGCTCGGCGTTGAGTTTCACCGCGCCACCCTCTGTTCGGAAGTGGAAGCTAGAAGCCATGGGGCAGAAAGGGGAAGAGATAATTTCTTTATTAAGTCATCTATGTGATTACTCCCAACACCATTCGTGGACTCCCGTGGCCTTTGATAACCAAGGATAGTTTGTAGAGCCCATGTTTCATTCTACCTCTCGTGGGATCACGCGACACTCACTTTTAAAAACTCAAGTACGTAGGTCAGGCATGTCCAAACTTCGGCCCTCCAGATGTTTTGGACCACAACTCCCACAGTCCTTTGTCACTGGCAATATAGGCTTGGAATTCTGGGAGTTGCGGTCCAAAACATCAGGAGGGCTGAAGTTTGGCCATGCCTGACGTAGGTGCTCCTGGCACTGCCTTTCTTCCGTTTGGACAAGCATCTGACTTCTTTTTCATTATCACACACCTCCTCCCCCCTCCTCTTGCTCCATTAACATGCTTTTGGAAGTAAAACTGAACTCTACAGATGTGTCTGGGCGGATGTGATTTAAAGGCCGTTTAATGCAACGAGATAAAGTCCGATGCAGCCATCAGGAGGCCAGTCATAGCACAGGTGTTAGAGAGGGCAGTGCAATGAACAGCGTGAGGGTGCCTGCAAATTCTCGCGTCATTTGGGACAGGGAGCTCTTTCACGCTGGGTTGCCCTCTGTTTGGCTCTGGGCCTGCTTGGGCTTGTCCACTTACTTGGCGTGCTTGACGGCTCCATCCAGGGTGCTGAACAGGGCCCCGCACTCCTCCACCACGCAGTGGAAATGCACTTTGTGGAGGAAGTCACACTGGGCGTCACAGAAGTCCTTGGTGCCAAACCTGCCAACGAGAGGCACAGAAACTCAACCCCTGGCGGAGACAAATTGGGGACTCGGTGACGGGGTGCTTCTGGGCGAATGCTGCCTGCTCTCTCACCTTAGCTGAAGAAGTGGGCCAGTGGGGGGGGGGCTGGACCGCCAAACCACCTGCCCTGCCATTAATGGAGTGCCCTCGCCCACCTCAGGCATACAGAAAGCAGTGCTCCACAGCCCACCAGGGGCCCGGTTTCCCCGTCTGGGCTACTCAAGCAAGCATAAAGCCGCCCAGTTGCATGCCCTGGGCTGGATTATTCCTCCCTTCTCTTTCCTTTTCACCAGCTCCTGCCTGGCCCTGGCCCTGGCTCTCACCTGCGCAGGTACATCTTCCAGGGCTCCGAGAGTTTCTCCTGGACCAGAGCCTTCACGGTCTTGCCCAGGTACTGCGTGGCATCGCCTCCAGCCCCTGGCTGGCCGGCCTCGCCTTCTATCTTCAAGCCGAGAAGGTTGCCCAGGTTGGGATTAGTCTGAGACATCTGTGGGGAATAAGCAGGTCATGCATATTAGGAGAGAAACGTCGGTATCCACATGCGAGCGTCTCGTGAGACAGGATGGCCTAGGAGGGAAATGAATGGAGGAGGCATGGATGCTGTGTTGGCGGTACTCCAGACACAGCGGGACAACACTTTGGTCAGGTCTGACTTTGATGGCCATGGTGGCCCCTTCCAACTCCATCATGAGTCTATGAACCTCCGATGGGAGGAGAAAATTAAAAAGCTTTGACGGGAAGCACACAGAAATGGAGGGAGAGAGAGAGAAAGAAGAGAAGGGTGGGTGAAGGCGGTGGGCAAAGTCACTCAGTCACCTTTCTAGGGGGGGGGTTATGTGTCCTGACCGGTGGGGGGGGACAGCAATGTCTTGGAAAACCATCATGCAACCAGGGTCTGAAGGCTGGATATGAGGGCCTCCAAGTCAACTGGGGGGGCACAATCCCTCTAGCTAGAATTCCCCACGTCAAGGCAAATGTGCATGCATTTCCCTTGGGCGTATAATTAAAAAAAATAGATTAAATGAAAACAGCACCACGCTTTTTAAAAAGTACACCCGTTAATAAATATTTCAGTGCCATACCAACAGAGGATTAGGCAAGAAGCAGGGAAGTGTCTCAAAACTTTGGACATTTTCCCCCTCCTCTGAGATACCCAAGGGGGAAAAAAACCCAAAACATTTCTCAGGATGGCCGTGTTTTATTAAGGCAAATAAATAGAATTAATAACAAGAAAAGGCGGGCTTGCCTCTTCCTTTTGAAGGGCTAGGAGGTGGGGGTGGGAGAGAGAGGGGGGGTGAAAGGGAGGGTGTCAGAGGCTGCAATATATTTCTTCAGCCAGTTCATTAAATTAATTCGTAAGCAGTGGCTCTGAAATTATACCCGATGAAAAATGGTCTCAAAATTTAAATGGTACAAACTCATCTTATTAGAGGGAAAACATTAAAAAACAAACGCGTCTGCCCCCTCCCTCCCCACCTTGATGGCACGGCTTTAATTTCTCTTGGTGGGGGGGAATGAAAGGCCCTTGATGGATGGCTCTTACCTTATTCATAAGCGAAGATAAAAGAGATGTATTTGCCGAGACTGTGTGGCCATTTGATTCATTACTGGAATACACAAACCAACAGGGTTTAGTTAAGATGTGCAGAAGTGGGGGGGGGGAGAGAGAGAGAGAGAGATGGCAATTCATCCTCCGTTCAGACCAGTCCCCTCCCTCGTGGTTCCACCTGCTGAATCAGAACGAGCGGAAGGATGCCCGCTCTTGTGTCCCCACAACTACGTCCGTCGGTCTGGCTGGATGGGGCCGCTCGGGGCTGCTCTGTGTGCCCGGGGGCTCCTGCTGGCCACTGGTCCTGCCCTCCCCGCCCCCACTAGGTAGCTCCCTCTCCCTCTCCCTTGCTCACTCCCTGGCCTGTGTAAAGGCAGGAGGGACCACAGAGGCCTCGGTCAGTGCTTGTGGGAACTGCGTTGGCTACTGCCTAACTGGAAGACACTGGCTCTTTCAGCAAGACCATAAAGTCTGCCCAACCCATGGAGGATTGGGGTCCATCTGTGGGTGGGTGGGGGGGGGGGACACCTGGTGCCTGCAAGCCCATTTCCAGGTGGAGGAAAGGCTGCCCTGCGTTGCGTTACTACAAGGTGGCCTCTTTTCGAAGGCGTCCCGGCCTGTCCCAGAGAAGAGGGGATGGCGTTCTCCTGGGCTGACGGATTCCATTTGCCTGCCCGCCTTTGGGACTCCTTGGTGGCCTCTCCTGCCTCAACCCCAGGTCAGGAATCTGCACTGAACTGGACAAGGCATTGCACGGGGGTGGCCCCTCCAGGGTCTGCTAGGCTACGGCCCTCCCCAGGATGGCTGGCCAAGAGAAGAAGAGGAAGAGGGTGCGTGCGCATGGCCTTGCAAGGGCCACCTGCTGGCTCCTGTGCCAGCTTTCTCCTTCGGCCGTACCCAGGCTCCTTCACGCTCAGGTCCAGGCTCTGCTGCTGCTGCTGCTGCTGCTGCTGCTGCTGCAAGGACTCGGCTCCCCTGGTGCTCTGGCTCTCGGGCAGGGACTCCTGCTTCACGGCCGCCGGGTGGAACCGTCCAGGGGTCGGCTGCCCAGTCCCTGCAAGGGAGAGAATGGGGGGGGGAGAAAACCCCGCCGTGGGTCAAAGAAAGGACCAAAGCCAGGGATGTCAACCGACTGTCAGCAAAGGGAAGACGCGAGTGCCCGAGAAAGAGAGAGAGAGTTGGATGCAGGATGATGGAGGAGGAGGAGGAGGATGGAGGAAGAGGAAAAAGGGGCCCCGGGTTTGCCGGTCAGCATTTATGGCCAGCTTGACGTGATGGATCCTGACGTCCACCCCAGCGTGGAAATTCTTCCAAGTGATAATTATTGCAAAATTATGTCAGAGTTGTCTGGAGCGACGGGCGCTCTAAAGGAGGAGAAGGGCGGAAAGCAGCGAGGGCGGCTGGGGAGGTTGTGTGTGTCTGCGTGTGTGTGTGTGTGTGTGTGTGGTGGTAGGGAACCCGATGCTCTCCGCAAACTGTCATAACTAATTTGCGGGGCTGCCTCTTAAGCGTTTATTAAAGACTCTGTTAATGCTGAGGCAATGTGGCAGCTTTAGACTGCTAGTCAAGACCCCCCCCCTTCCCCGCTCCCCAATCTCGACGTTGCCTTGGCGACCGCTCCGGCCTTCTCACCGAGCATGCCCAAAAGGAAACGTCGGGGCCGTGTCAGGTCTATCGAAACTGACAGCCAATCAGATTGGTTCAAACCGCGCAACCTCTACCCCCCCCCAACCTGCCCCCCGCGACGTCCTAAAACACTGGGCGCTCCCCACCCATGGCGCCTTCCCTGGTCCTGGTTGTGTCTGTGCTTGCAGTTTTGTTTTTAAAGGGCAGAAATTAATTTTTTAAAAAAAAATTGCTTCCAAAATTTAATAACAAGACGAAAAAACAAAAAACCAAGGATGAGAGGGACACGCCCTGCAAAGTTAAGGAAACAACAAGATCGAAATGCACAGATGCGCGCACACACGCACACAGAGGATTAAAAGATGGCGAGAGAAAAAGTTGCTGACAGGAACACATCCGCTGAGCTTTCATCCACAATCCCCAAGTGACTAAAATATTAATTTACCCGGAGGCACTACAGCTGATGGTGAAGCGCTTCACAGACAGCAAGTGGCATTTTATTAAAAAATAAAAGGAAAAACAGACCCCTCCGTGACCTCTCTTTCTGCCTCGTTTAGGGAAGATTCTACCACCACCAAAAAGAGAAAGAGAGAGAGAGAGAGAAGCCCTGTCAGCTTTTGCAGCCCCCCCCTCACCTTGCCCTTTGACCTTTGGATGGAGGACCACCCCTACAAACCTCCACCCAGACACCTATTTTGAGTTCCCAGGCAGCCAAGAATGATGAACGCCACTCCTCGGACCAGTCCAGGGCGAGGGACAGGCCTGTTCTGCTCCACTCTGTCCTACTCCCAGTCCCTCTCTAGCTTGTCTAAAGCAGCTAGGAATCAATTTGATTGCTAATTGAGGATGGTGTGGATGATCACATCCTGCCTATGGAAATTCAGTCCATTCGCAGGGGAAAGAGAGGCATCCCGGGCGTGGGCCAGCCATGCAATAGAAAATGCTGGTGCATAGAATAAAAATAGCATTGGATTCAGCCGGGCAGCTCTCCCTGTCTCCTCGGAGCCACCACCCTCTGCTTGCTGCGGGGTGAGGATCTCACCTGCTTCCACCGCCACCGAGGGCTTAAGTGCTGCAGCCGCCAACCTGGCCATCATCGGGGAGATCAAGCCCTTGCTGGCGGAGATCCGTTCCATGATGGATGCCGCTGGAGTCGGAGAAGACGTGGCGGCGGCCCCGGCCTCGCCGGAACCTGAGACGGACGGGGAAGGGGAGCTGCCGGCGGAGGGCGCAGGGTTGGTGCTGGAAGCATTGGCCACTATCAAGCTGGCGGAGCTGGCCGGCAGCGGGGTGGAGACCCGGTTGGGGAGGATGGGGAAGTAAGAGCCGGCCGGTCCGGGAAGAGCTGCATTGGAGAGGGCCAGGGCCAAGGGGATATTGCTCGGGAGCGCTTGGGAGAGCAGCCCGGGGATCTTCGCAGCCGCCGGCAGGCTGTTGGTGGGCTTGCTGGAGGAGGCCTGCGAGGGGGCCAGCTCGGCCGCTGAGGAAAGGGTCCCCCCGGGGACAATCAAGGAGGCGGAAGACTGCTGACTGGTCGGGGAGGCACTCAGGCTGGAGTTCTTGGAGCTCATGGCGGAGAAGTCGACGAGGTCGTCGTTGCTGGACTCCTCCTGGTCGTTCTCCTTGGTCCCCAGGAGGGACGGGGGCAGGCCCAGGACACCGGAGCTGCGGATGTGCCGCCGCTCGTGCTTGCGCTTGTGGGAGGTCATCTGGCTGGTGGAGGTGAAGGTGAAGCCGCAGCCGGGCCGGATGCAGTGGAAGTGGTTGGTGGCCTTGCTGTAGACGCAGCCGTCGTACTTGCACTCCTCGTACTTGTAGAACTTCTTGAAGCCGTCCTTGGCGTAGGCGTCGTCCTTGATGTGGTAGCTCTTGTGCTTCTCAATGTCGCACTTGTTCTTGAAGGTGAAAGTGCAACCGGGCCGCCTGTGAGAGAGAGAGAGAGAGAGAGAGAGAGAGAGAGAGAGAGAGAGAGAGAGAGAGAGAGAGAGAGAGAGAGAGAGAGAGAGAGGAAAGAGGCCGTCAGGACAAGCACAGGGGGTTGGGGACTGTGAGTTTCTCTCAGTCCTCCGAGCCAGGCCATGAATTCCCGGAGCCCGGTATGACTGGTCTCAGCCTTGCCCAACGTTGACAGCCCCTTCCGGGCTGGTCTTCTACCCACCCAGCACAAACGAGCGTGCAAGGCTGTTCCCACACTGAATGGCAGTGGCTCCCTGGGTTTTCAGACCATTTCCCAGTTGTCCCGGGAATGTCACAGGAATAGGTTCCCTCTAGGAATACATTCACGTCCGGTAGTTCTTAAGGGAGGAAGTGCAGTCTAGTGAGAACTGAGGATTATTCCATGGACACAGTTCTGCCACTGGAAGGACTAAGGACACACCTGCGAACCCACCCCCACACTGCCCCACATCACCTCGGACACGAGCCCTCTATGGGCTCCAGTCAATCCACTTAGCAACGGGGGATCCCGAGGCTGTGTGTGGGTTAAGCAAGGCAAACATTTGCCTAAAATCTCAGAGGTCTGGGACATTCGGTAGTGGCATTTCGTTCCACAGGGTTTTCTTGCAAAATTGCCTATGCCCCAATTCCCAAACAGTCAAATCAGACCACATAAATCACCTTCCCATCTGCCGAGTGAGGATGCAAAATGAAGTCTTTTTAAAGCCTGCTGGCATCTTAAGATGACAGAAGAGAGCGTTGTGGCCTCTTCGCTTTGCCAGAAGATGTCTGTCTTCTTTGTGGGTCTGTCCCCCAACCCGCTGGTGCTCCTACTTTGGGGCTCTATGGGTTTCCCTTCCTATGTCCTCCCTGGTCTCTGCTGGTGGACAGTTAGAGGAGCCATGCCAAAGGAGGACGCGCCCAGTCCAGGAGCCAACCTTTTGCTCTGCCATGGGGCTCACCTGCAGTGGAAGTGAGTGGTCTTCTGCCCATAGAACTGGCAGTCCACAGTGCCACAGTCCTCCGTGGCCCGGAACCGCTGGAACCCATCGTTGATGAGTTGCGTGTTCTTCTTGTGGAAGTTTTCGTGGGTCATGACGTCGGAAGTGCTTGTATAGACTTTGTTACAGCCCACCTGATAGAAAAGGGTGTGAGGGGAGGCATCAGTTTGATGGCGGAGCGGCATCTCCATCTAGGAATTACACTACCACTTGAACTTCCACTGCCAGCCAAGATCACAACCCCAGAAGACGAGGGTGAGGAACCTCTGGGCCTCCACCCTCTTTGGCTTATAGCCCCCATCAGCGCCACTCAGCGCGGGAAATGGCAAGGGAGGGTGGGAGTTGTAGACCAACACAACGAGGAGAGCCAAAGATCCCCTGACATGAGATGACGTGGAAGTAAATGAAACAGCAATGCGGGGAGGAGGGTGAGGGGACGGCTTCTTAGACAACCCTGGATGTCTATTTGGCTCTCCAGGGGCTCAAGTGGAGGAAGTCTTTCCCATCACTTGCTGCTCAAGATTCTTCTTCACCGGAAATGCTGGCAACTGAACCCATGGCCTTCTGGCTTCTTCCCAGCGCTACGGCCCTTGTCCCCAAAGTGCAAAATCATCAGATGCGAATTCAGTTGCAAAATGAGAAAGGAACCTCATTCCGAACATCTCAGCTTGAAGCTGAGAAGTTGACATGACAGCCAGTCGACAATGGGAGCCACCTGATTTCCCTCTGATTGACTAGACACAAGAGGGTCCCCCATGCGGGTAGCCATGCAAGCCACCGACGGAATGGATGGAAGCCCTGAACAGGGGCTGGTTCTGTAGAAGAGAGGAAGGGTTGGCAGACGTTGTCCCCTTGTCCGGTTCTTCCAGGAGTGGGGCCACCTGAACAACTAGTTTGGGGATGCAAAGGGCCGCTTCCCTCCTTCCTTGTCGTCACTTGCTTTATTTTAAGCCCGCACGCCTACTGCGTGACGGAGGTGAATTGCTGAAGACCTACCTCCCCCAACCCCTCACCCCGGCTCCCTGCCACTGTTCCCGGGCAAAGTGAGCTAATTTGCCATATTGAGTAAAATCTGACAACGCCGTTGTGCCTGCCGAGAACCCTTCTTCCCTTCCCACCTCTTTCTGCGCACCGTGTGCCAATGCCTGCACCGTCTCAGAAATGAAGCAAACTAAAACATCAACCCCCCCCATCCACCTCCTCCGCTCCCTGTTCAACTTGCGTTGATTCAGAGAAGCCAGATCAAAACATCTGACAAACGCCCAGGAATGGAGGGAGGAGATAAGGTGGTGGCAGCGGTGGTGGTGGTGGTGATGAGGAGGACAGAAGGCAGCAGAGAGGGATCCGAAACTATTTCCAACAGAACGAGGGCCTCTTTCTGCACTGACACCTTGAGAGAAGACAGACCCAGTGCGGTGTTAAAAGGGGGGAAATTTAAACAAAAAACTCCCCGTGAATAATTTGTAACTCGGCTCTTTGTGTTAAAGCAGGGGGAAAAATATGTCCATTTATATAAACAACTAACTGAATTTCGTCCATGCCAATTATGGACATGGGGGGTGGGGGGTGGGGAGGGCCCTCGCGAGGCCTGCGGCGCAAATGCTGCTGTTTAAGAGATATTTGTTCTAATTCGGTCTCCGAGATGCTCTGACACCTTTCTTCTTAACATGGGCATTGGCTTTGGAAGCATTTTTCCAAAGTTTTTTTGCCCTTGGAAGGAGCCTTTTCCCTGCTCCAGCAACGCGCCTGGCACCACCAGGAGGGGGATCCCGTTTCACTGGTGCACCCTAGTTTACCTGAGATACTGGCACATTTTTTTTGGAGGGGGGGAGTGTCCATGTCTTCCCTTGCACCTGCTGAGGTCACCCTATGGGACAGACCCAATGCTGTCCTAAGACGGTTGCCTGCCGATGCCAGCCTTCTTTGTGAGGGGCTGCAGAAGGTTCCAGAGGATCCACCTAAGCTTGGGAACAATGGCTTGTTCTGTTGGAAATGGCAGGCCCCAGGAAGTCAAACTACCCAAGGCAGCCTTGCTGGGTCCAATACTCGCCCTCCTTTTGCCAAGAGCTCCACTCCATGGCCAGAGCAGCCTTGGGAGCAGCGGCCTGGCTAGCTTACCACAAGCCTGGTAGCCTTTGCCCAAAGAGATCGGCCCTAGTCCCTGGGATAATCTGAGAGCCCCCCCCCCCCTCCAATGGCTGGCTTTTGGAATTTCCCACGGGATGATCCTCCTCGTCGTCTTAGGGCCAGAAAGACTCTTTCTTCAGACACCGGGAGGCCATTAATATTGTCGTGGACTTAGCCGTCCACGGTGAAGGGGCAGCCCTGAAGCGAAAGGGCAGCCGATGCATCGGGAGCTGACCGTCTGGGGTCTATCGTCCCAAAGCCCTGCCGTTCAGGCGGCCTGCTTGGCTTGAGGAAGGGGGACCCTGGAGAGTGATGGCCAGAGGGTGGCCCGTCTGCAGCTCCTACAAAGGACCTGCCCAGAGGGACTGCATGGGGTGCAAATGTTGTAGGCGGGTGGGAGGGAATGAAAGGAGAAATGTCTGCCCTCCTTTCCAAACCGTGCAGGGGTTTTCTACACTTACGAGTAATAGGTCTAGGCCTGCGTGTGTTTCCTCCCGCTTACCGAGGGCCACCAGAGACCATTTTGGGGGGAAGGAGTGCTTCAAAAGGCACGATCCCCTTCCAGATTCCAACTCTGTTTGATTCTCAAGTGGACGCTTGGCTCTTGGCATGGTCCCCAATGAGCACCCCTTTTCCTGTTGCTCCTCAGTGGGTCCCCAATATGGACGGACCCTTGCAAGGTCAGACACCACGGCAGGGGCATCCGCTAGCCACCCCCACGCCTCTCCTTGCCAGGGTTCCACTGAGGAGGCTGAGACCTTTGTGTGGCCAAGAGGACTTCTCCTTCAAGAAGTTCCCGTCCGGTCCCTACGTTGCCCCTTCCTCGGCTCGCTGCATGCCATGCCATGCCTCGCGTGTCCGGGTGGCCCCACTGGGAAGCCCGCCAGCCCCCTAGCTAGGTCTCCGCCGGCTCCCCACCCGCTCCCTTCCAGCAACGGGCAAGGCGTCCAGCGGCCCGGCACCATTACCTGCATGCAGTGGTAGTGTGTGCTTTTCCCGTTCAGGTGGCAGCCGTGATAGTACACGCTGCAGTCGTCCAGGGGGCTGAAACGCATGAAGCCGTGCTGAAGGGAATTGTCTCGCTTCTTGTGCATGTTGTAATGCCGGATCACGTCTTGCTTACTTGTGAATCTCTGGTGGGGAGAGGGAGAACGAAAGGATGAGGGGCGCAAGCGGCAGGGCGGGCAGGCGGGCGGGCAGGCAGGCAGCGGGGAGGACGGTTGCAACGTCAGGGGATCAGCAACTCAACCGTTAAAGCTGTTCAAAAAGCCACCAGGGTTCGTTAGCAAGGGGTGCTGCCCTTCTTGAGCAAATGAACTAGGGTGACGACTCAAGTGTAAGGGAGCAGGCTTTGCCCACATCCCTGGCCTGCCGAATAGAGACCCACAGGCTGCCAGGTTTGGAAGAGCTGAGCCAGTTCCCTCTGCCACCACGGCTGCTGCTGCTGCTGCTGCTGCTGCCACGGCCGCTCCTGCAGCCTCCCGGGGTTGGCGGGTGGTGGAGCAGAAGCCGTTGGCCATGGCAATTCCTCCTGGGATTTCCCCACGTCTCCTCCAAAGTCTGGAGGCCCTAACCACAGACACGTCCGGGAGAGTGACACCACGCTCCCTCCGGACTGGAGTGCAGGGTAAACAAACGAAGCATGTGGCCGGGAACTGGCTTGACAATCCTGCTCTGGCAGCTCTCCCGGCCACCGCAAACTGGCCTGTGCTCCTTGCGCCGGCCTGGATACACACACACACACTCTCCTCCTCCTCCTCCTCCTCCTCCTCCTCCTCCTCCTCCTCCTCCTCCTCCTCCTCCTCCTCCTCCTCCTCCTCTTGCACCATCCAGCGACTCCCCTGGCCCTGCTCCCGAGCCACCAACAGCAAGGCCGGCTTCTCTTCCTGGGTGTTTGGCTCCAGATCTCTGCATCCTCCTGGGAAGTGGATGCTCCATGCATGTAGGACGAGATTGCCCCACACCCCCACTGGGCTCTGAGCCTGCAAGCAGTGATATGGCCAAGGCCTTACAATGCTCTCTCTCATTCTCTCTCTCTCTCTCTCTCTCTCTCTGTGATATCTGTTGTAATGCCCTCACTATACATTGAGACCTCATGCCAGTTCCCATTCACTGGCTACTTGGGGTCAGATGCCCCACTGCTGTCAGGTGGAAAAAGAATGTCCCGGACCCACACTTTGCATGCTGCTTACTGGAAATATGATGGACACCACACCCCTTTTCATGAGCATGCAAACTGCTTCTCACCACAGGTCCCAAAGGACCGTCACTTCCAAGTATCTCAGAGCATTCACCAGATTCCCCGTGTCTTGGAAAGAGGCTGTTCTACAGGAGGGTGTGTCAAAAACCCCAGTTTTGTGAAATCATCTTCGTTCTCCAAAGCGGGGGTGGGGGAATCGTGGCTGCCATTCTCATAGGTGAGTAGAAGACAAGTTTACCCCCAATCGGGGGGGGGGGTTAAGAGAGATTTCTTGCACTTTTTCTGGTTGCAACTGCTTTTTGTGAAAAACCTTCCATGTTATACAGGAGCCTGCGGTTTACACGCTAACAATGTAAGGTGTTTATAAAAACCACCATCAACCGCCACCTGATTTGTTTCCCTAAGGCTACTGCTGCTGATGATGATAAAAACAGAGCTGATCTTTCTGACTCCTCTGAAAGAAATCCTACTGGACTAGACTTTTTTTTTAACATCTTGCAACTCTAAACTAAAGTTGAAACCGAGACTGTCAGGGATGGTCTGTCCCGCCTGCCAAGTACATACGTACTCAATGAGTTACTGCTCTGCTTCGAACCTTTCCTTTTATTCCAGCCACGATTTCCTGGTAGCTGTGCTTGCTTGGCTGGGCAATTCAGGGACTGACAACCCCCTGGAAAGAGGAAGCCAATTTCCAACTTGGGAGGGTGAGTGTGACTCTCTGCCCCTACCAAGCCGGGCGGCTAGCTCACGAGAACCCTTGGTGGCCTCCACTTCTTGGCCATGGCTCTTTTGGGTATCAGACCAGTTCAGTGGTTCTCCACCGGTGGGTCCCCAGATGTTCCTGGACTGCAACTCCCAGGATCCTCCTCCACTTGCTGTGTTGGAAGGGGTTTCTGGGAGTTGCAGTCCAGGAACATCTGGGGACCCACCGGTGGAGAACCACTGGACCAGTTGTTTCTCCCAGCTAGGTTATTTTAGATCCTTTTAGCAAGAGGCTCACTGTACCGACGCTCCCCCTGCTCTCTCCGTGAGTTTATTTCCTCCCCGTGGCTCAGTTTTTTTACCTGATAGTTACACTCCGGGTCAAGGCAGTGATAGTGCTCGCGGTATTGGTATGCGCAGTGTATGTGTCCACAGTGCTGGCTTCCAGAAAACCTGAAAAAGAGGGAGGAAGAAAGAGAAAACTGTGAATGAAATTGGGCAGATCGTCAAAAGGTCTTTTTCTCCCTTTCACTGACTTCTTTATTAGGAGCCTGCTTATGTCAAGCCAGGCTCAGGTGCCTTATTGATGTGAGCCTGCCCTGGCCCTAAAGCAGAACACGAAAATGTTCCTTTTTTTGAACTTCTAAATCTCAAAACGCTCTGTTCATAAACTTAAAAGACTACCAATCCTAGATTCCACACTAAGGGCACCATAGGTAAATTTCTCATCATTTCCCGTATGAAAACCCCAATGAATGCCATTATTATTTTAAAAAACTAAAACTGGCGTCAGCACCACAAACCCACAGAAACCTACACTTTATCCTACAATATACATGTAACAACATGAAATGTTGCACAGACCAATGCACAAACTGATGTCCGGTCAAAGTGTGTACCACAATGTGCACATACTAAGAGAAAGGCCTCAACGTTGTCAAATACCACACTCAAAGTGACACATATCAGGGGAAATTGCCTGCCCAAATATTAGGCACGCACAGAGAGGCTCCTTAGGAAAAAAGCTCACAAGAATGACCAGAAAAGTTGACCTAAACTATCGGACATTTTAGCAACTGATGTGGAATGGGATGGGACACACTTAGGGTTGGGAAAATATGACATTAAGTGCAATGCAAAACCAACTGATTTGACCAGGACTGAGGGTGGGGGTAGACTCAGAAGTCCAGCTAGACTCAAGAAGAACCGGATTTTGCACCGTCCACCAGCCAACCTTTGAAAAGCAGAACGTGCCATTGGCAACACAGGAGAGTTTGGAAAAGGCAACCACCCAGGGCATGATTTTCAAGGAGCATATTGCTTCATAATTCTGCAGCGACGGAAGACATTTGAAAAGGGACTCTGAGGGGAAAACACTGAGAGCAAAAGTACCATCTGCTCCCAGGCTACAAATGCCAGGCAGTGCTGCTGCCTACCTTGCCAGAGCCTGGCGGGAGAGGGCCTCCAAGCGGGACCATAAAGTGGAGGGGAAACGAGGGTTCGGGACCAAGGAAGGGGGTCAGGAGAGGCAGTGGGAGAGGACAGGGGGGGGGGGGAGCTGGTGCATTTGCAGAGAGGAGGTCAACTGCACCGGAGCTTCCAGGAGATGGAAATGGTATGTGTGTGTGTGTGACAGAGGAGATAGACATCGCTAAAAAATTTAACCGCTTCTTTGGCTGGCATTCATAAAGAGCAGGGGACAGATGTCAGCAGCAGCCATGGCCCTTTCCCAGGGGAGGGAACAGAAGAGGAAAAAAGTGCTGCTGGAAATCAAGAATCCACCAAACGAGGTGACTTAAGAAATCTCAGCAGCAGCAGCAGCAGCAGCAGCAGGAAAATGAGAGACTGAGAGAGAGAGAGACAGAGACAGAGACAGAGAGAGAGACAGAGGAGCAAACAAAAATGTTAATCAGGAAATCTTTCCTTGAGAAGCAGGGTAAAATGTTCCGAAACGGAGCGAGCGAGTCTTGAGGGACAGACAGCGCCCATGGCCACCGCAACACGCAAAGCGAGCTTCCATTTCACGGATGGAGCTTGGCTTTAAGCCAGGCGGCACATGAGGGCTCAATCCAAGGAAATCTCGGGGGAATCCTCCCTCTGTGAGTATGGAAGGATGCTTGGGAGGTGACCCTGTCAGCAACCCCGGGGAGAGGAAAAACTCACGGATATTAAACCGAGGTTTCCATCGGGGCAATGTTCTGATCACCTCTCGATCACATCACGTTTGCGGCAGGAGTGATGCCGCTTTTCAGAGCATGGGTTTATTTCTTCCATTTCAAAATGTTGTGAGGCGGAAATTCCCTGCAGTCCCTTGCAGGGCCGCTGTTCCCAAACCCTGCTGGGATCTGGCATCCACCCTTACTTGGAGACACACCCTTTTGGTTCGTCCCTGCTATAAATGCTCCAAAAACTGGAAATGGAATGGCCTCTGCATTCCTAGCTTCTCCGTCTCGCTCCCGTGGGCACCGTGGCCCAGAGCTAAGCTGTCGGGCAAGGCAGTTAAGATATGGAGTGGTTGCCCACAGAACGCCTGTTGCTGGCACGGAACAAAAAGTGGCAGGGCTTCTGCTAAAGAGAAGCCTGCCCCACTTCACTCCACTAACTGCAGGAGGAAAGAGCCTTTCACATTACATGCATAACTCAGGGTCACAATGGTCAGGCAACTCGCATTCTGGAGAACGCTGGATGCCTAATTCAGCAGCAAGGAATGGCCTGCCACTTTGAACCGAGAAAGAAGCAGGCAACTTTATAGATGATGGTGGCGGCGGTAGGAACAAGCCACAGAGTACCACCCCAGGGGAGAAGGGCCACGGAACTCCTCCAACCCCCAACCCCTTTTGTTCAGAGCCTTCCAGAGGGTTCTCCCTCTCCCTCCTCCTCCCTTTTCTCTCTGCTTTTCCTGACACTTGAAACAGTTCAAACTTATTAATTTTTAAAGGGCAGCATCTGTTTAGCTGCTCAAAACAACAAAGCTTACACACACCGCACACTTACCGACACGTGCGGGCAGGCACACCTGCTCATCTCCCACACCATCACACACACCCCAACCCACCCCCGCCCTCCCTCATTTACAAGGATGCAAAAAAAAAAATACCATCTCTCGGCACTCCGAGGCACACCGGCAGCCTCAACGCACAATTAAATCCATTCTTCGGGACGGTTCATGCCAACCCTTTCTGAGTGCTTACACTGTAAACTTTGGAAATGAGATTTAACTCTCTCTCTCTCTCTCTCTCTCTCTCTCTCCCCCCCCCCCAGGCACACACCAAACCTCCTCAAACCTGCCCTCCTCTGTATAGGCAGAAAGGGTGGCCAGGCTGGTTATTCACCTCCAACCACCAACAGAGATCAACCTCTTTCCAGATTCATGTGGGAGAGTGTGTGGGGACCAGTGCGCCTGGCCAGCTGAATTGCCCTGCCTTTGACCCATGGAGATAAAAAACCAACCACAACAGCACAGATTTGGAGGTGGAGGGCGGTGGGGGTGGTTGTGGGGTTGAAGGCAGGGGATCCGCAGGTACAAGGAAACAGCCTGATCTTTCCACGGGTCCGTCCCCAAGGGCTTTTGTCCTAATGCGCCCACAGCCACTTGAATGGGGACGTTCAGCAGGGGAGCTCTTGGCTAGCGCTCATATAAGGGAGACCCTAACCCAGGCATGCCCAAACTTCGGCCCTCCTGATGTTTTGGACCACAACTCCCAGGATTCTAAGCTTAGATGGCCAATGGCAAAGGACTGTGGGAGTTGTGGTCCAAAACATCTGGAGGGCTGAAGTTTGGTCATGCCGGCCCTAACCCAACACCAGGAGTTTCCAGGTTGGCTGAAACACTGGAGAGCCACGGGTGGGGTCAACAAGCCAAGGGCCTTGCAAAGGTTTCAAGGAGCTCGCCATGTTCCTATCAGCCAAGCCTCTTGGGAGCTCAGATTCCACCCTGACCTTAGGGTCTCGGAGGAGGGGACGACCCTACCAAGGGGCCGATGCGCCACCAGGAGAAAGAGAGGAATTCAGATCCCCGCTCCGAGAAGTATTTTTTTTTAATAAGTAATATAATAATAAATGCTGTACAGAAGTCAGCATGCTTAGTGAATGTTTACATGCTCATCGTTACTTTGTAACAATGATATGTGTGTTGGCAAAAACAAAAAATGACACCCAGCAACCAACTGCCCCAATCCCGTGTGATGGGGGAGAGAGGAAAAAAATTATGTACAATAAGTATTCAAGCAAGACTTGCAGAAGATAATAATAATAATAATAATAATAATAATAATAATAATAATAATAATAATAATAATAATAATAATAATAATAATAATAATAAACTATTCCAACAGGGAGATGGAGGATCTCACCCATCTCTTGCCAGTCCTTCATATCTACCTCTTCCTCGCCCTGCTCCGAGGCTAACTCTGCTACAAAATAAAATAAAATAAAACACTGGAAAAGAGTTGGATCTGACTGAGGTTGGCCTATACTACATGTTCTGGTTCAGAGACGGGCAACCTGTGGTCCTTGTTCCAGCCAGCAGGTCTGGATGTCTTTGGAGTTTATTCACATCATCACGTAAGGCACAGAGGGCCCTTCTCCATCCGACAGCAGCTGGAGGCGGGGGGGGGGGCAGGTTGGCCACCGCCACCTCCAGGCCAGACCCCCGGTGCCATTCCCAAGAGGTTTGCACCACGGCCAGCACACCACCCGTTCCTCTCCTTCGGCACCAGGCACTCAACAGCTATGGGAATGACCCTCTTGCGTGTCACTGCGCCACAAAAACCATCTCTCCATTGGGGGGACGGCACACAAACCGTTGCTGATTTGCATGTACAAATTCCTTCTAACGTGTCTGGATAGGAAAGACATGGACCGACCATTCCAGGCAGACAGGCAAACAAAGCAAAAGCAAGGCCCTCCCTCGCTGTCTCTCTTTTTCCATCCCGGGCATGCTGAATAGAAGGGGAGAGGCTGACATGTTCAACGCACAGCCTAACCGGCGGTTGTGGGACACCTGTACGAGGCGACACAGAAAGGCCCACTTGGCTGTCCAGCAGCCTCTTGCACTGGCACAGCGCCCATCGGAAGGCATGCAGCTGGCGGGGCGGGGCTGGGCTGCACCTGCTGTTTGCGGTGCTGGCTGCCAGTTGCACGTTCGGTCGTATGCCCGGGTGCTCAAACGACGGCAGGAGAAGGGGCAAAACACACACACACACACAAAAACCACTTGCAGGATCCCCCTCATGCAGGATTCTGACACCTAGAGGCCAAAGTCTCTTCGAGAAAAACAGAACACCGGGAGATGTCCGATGCCAGTTCAGGCTATTGGTCCATCTATCCTGTTCTTCCGGCTCTGACTGGCAGCAGTCAGAGGGAAATGGATAGAAGGGTCAGAAATTGAAACTGGGACTGTATGTGTACAGAGCTGGTGTTTTAACACCGAGTGGTCCCACCCCTGCCTTCTCTCAGCTCTGGCGAGTTCTCTGTCCTGCCTGCTCTGGCCAGCAGCAGCAGCAGCCCTCCTGGGTCTCCCTCTGAGAGGGACGGAGGTGCTGAAAGTGGTGCCCGGGGCGTTCTTGGGCCGTAGCGAGGGTTAAGGCTCCCTAGATGAAACAGAGGCCTTTCCTTCCAGAAGGCCAGGACAGCCTCCCCTTCTCCTTTCACGAAACGTGGGGAACTTTTGCCGTCGGTGGGGTGGAATTGGAGCGGGAAGGATGGTGCTGGTGGCGGCAGCGGCCGTGGGGAGGTCAGTGTGGATGTCAGAGAGAAATGGAAAGACTCAGTTGCTAGGACTGGTTTTGTTTTACATTTCGCCCAGACAGACAGACAGACAGAGACCCCCACCCCTTCCCTGCGCAGAGTGCTGGCTCGCAGCCCCCTTCCACCCCACCCCCCCCCCAAGCAACCCACGGGGTGGGGGTGGGGATGGGTGGGGAAATCAGCCTACCTGGCAATATATTTCTGGTAAATATTTACATCTTCGGTGACAGCTGGTTTGTCAGTGGTTAATCCGTTCCTAATGAGAAACACACACAGGGCAGAGATGGTTAGCACAAGGCGGTGTCAGGATACGCTCCCGAGCCCCTCTTCAATCTCTCTCTCTCTCTCTCTCTCTCTCTCTCTCTCTCTCTCTCTCTCTCTCTCTCTCTCTCTCTCCTCTATGTCTTTCTCTCTGGTGAAAAGGTTTGCATGGAGGGATCGTGGCCAATGTGTTTCCCTGATTCCTTCCTCTTCCTTCAAACCCTGCCTTCCCAGAGGAATGGCTGCCTGTCTGCTGAACAGACCGGGATAAGGGCTGACCTACAGGCCACGCCTGCGATGCCTGTGAAAATGTACAGCACATGGCACATGAAAACAACAACAACAACAACAACAACAACAACAATAACAACAACAACATATATCAGAGGGACCTGGCCATCTGACGTAAGGGGGGGGAAATCAAGAAAGAATCAGAGATTAGACAAATCCTTGTAAAACACAGGCATATGGGACTCGGTCTGCCACAACACCCCCCCCCCCCCACCAGCACTCCAGCTGTCCTTCCAGATGTGGCGGATTGCCACACCCATCACCCCCTGCCAGCATTAGGGTTGGGGGCGATGGGAATCAACCTCTGAAACACCAGGAAGGGACCACTTGAGGAAGATGGCTACCAGAGGTGGACGGTTGCAGCACCAGGGATCACGGCGCCAGGGAGAGTGGCGGCCACAGAAAGGGGTCACCTGAGGAATTGTGGTGCGTGTCTGTTTGGGTGTCCTGCTTCCAGGGCTCAACCCTCCCCTTCCCTTTAATAATGGTAGGCAACAGCGGCGCCCACCCAGCCCAGGCCTTGGTCACACAGAGGCCAACATGTCTCACATCTTTTTTAGGTCTTCTTTTTAGGATGGAAACCAAGCCGTTCCGAGTACCATTTGCCTCGTGCCTTTCCTCCAAGGAGTTCGAGCAGTCCTCCGTGGACCGCCTGCCCTCACCTCTTCCCCTAACTACCCTGCGAGGTAGGTCAAGCAGAAGGGGAAAGTGAGGCCCCCACGGTGACGCAGGGAGCATTGTGGGTGAGCGTGTGGGGGGGAGGGGGGCTTGGGCCTCTAGCTCTGGGAGCCCCCACCCGGCCCTCTTGACATGACACCGCAGAGGAAAGAGCTGCCAGTTCGCTCGCCACCTTCGCTGCTGGCTGCCGGCCAGCGTAAAGTGTCCGTCAAAGCCCTCGTGGGGATCCTCGCTCAGACCCGCAGCACAGAAGAAGAAAGAGCTGAGGTGCACGGCACAAAAGCCATCCATCCCCCCCCCTTCCTCCCTTCCCCTTTACCTTCCTCTGCCTCCCTCCCTCTCTCCTGCCCGCCTGGGCTGCCCGCTGCCACCGTCTGAAGGAAGTCTTGCGGGCAGAGCCGCCAGTGCGCCTGAGGTCCATCCCTAGCCACGTGCGTGTGCGGCAGTGGAAAGAGAGCAAGCGAGCGTGAGAGAAGGGAAGGCAGGAAGGAAACACAGCCAGGAAGGTGATTAAGAGCACACGCACACACGCGCACACACACAAACCAAGCGTGTTTGGGCAGCCCCACATCTGGCTGTCTTTGACACACTCTGAGCTTATTCACGGACTGCTTTTATTCTCCCCGTTTGTTTGCCTGCAGTCAACCACCTCTAGGTGTCTGCCAGCTGGTGTTGTGGTGGAGTGTCTGCCGGAGCAAACCTGGCCCCCAACCAGGTGGATGTGCAGCCTGTGAGAGGGAACACCATGCAGCCAGGTCGCCTGGTTCCCCACTCTGTGGATCAGCTCCAGCCACTATCAGCCCTCTTCTCATAAATGTTATGCCACAAGTGTGTGTGTGTGTGTGGGGGGGCACTTGATCCACTGAATCAGCATTGGGGGTTGGGGTGGCCACTCCACCCATAATAACCTCCACATCAACCCAGTCCAAAGCCAGCCCCTAGCCGGTGGAGGATCCCACAGGATCTGGAGGGCAGCAGCGTAGCTCTGGCCCCTTCCGTCCGTTCAGCCCTTTCTCCCCCTCCCTCTTCCCCCACAATTATTGAACCATGAAAAATACCAGAGAAGTGGAATCAACTAGGCTGCAAAACGGAGGCTGTGTTGGGCACCGTCCCGGTCACGAATGGCTCTCTCCTTGCTACCCTCACGGGACAGGCAGTCAACACCTGCGGCTCCCCCACTGGCACTGTCTGGAGGAAAAGCCCGCAGCGGCACTTCACCCTGGTTTCAAATCCCTGGCGCTAAATTTCGGCTACTGAATTTGGTGCCTTGAGGCCCCTGGATCACTTCTCCTGAGACCCCAATTCCCGGCCTCAACACCCATGCAAATGCTTCAGCTGGACGTGAGTGCTCTTTCGCCATTGGACACAACTGGACACAAAGTCAGCAAGTATTTCTTTGAAATAAATCCGGTCCTTGCAAATGATGAGGTCACAGGGTCCCTTGGACGTCTGGGACAGACATCAACAACAACGCAACAGGGTATGTGAAGAACCCCACTAGGACGTCAGATTCAAGCAGCACCTTCCTGGTACCCAACCGCTGGTTTCCGCTCTCAGCTGCCCTATTTATTACAGACGGGAAGAAGAGACCTAGAGAAGAACTGTGGGATATTCCACATCCAGTCCCCCCACCCCACCCCAAAAACACTCCCTTTCTTGAGATGACCCTTCAGTCCATCTATAAAAGGAAGAGCAGGGATGAACAGGGACCAACTTACTTCACAGTGGAAACTGTGCCGGTGGTGATGGAGTCCGTTTTGGAGAAGGTGGACTTCAGGTACTCGGGAGTGTTGAAGGGCAGAGAGACGGGCTGTTCGGGCCCCGCTGCCGGAGTGCTGCTGGGGGTGCTGGGGAGTGGAGCGGGGGGCCCCAAGCTGGGTGCCGGAGCCTTGACTGGGGTGAGCTTCTGGATATTGCGGACATCGTACTTGGACGGGCGTCCCACTTTGCCGGTCTTGAAGGCGATGGCCCCTCCCATGTCGGGGCTGCCTTCGCCCGGCTTGAAGAGGTGCAAGTACTTGACGTTCTCCAGGTCGTACTTGGAGGCCTTCTTGTAGGTGTTGCCGTTCTGGGGCCGGAGGCTCTCGCCCGTCTTCAGCTTCTGGATGAAGAAGTCGTACTTGGAGGCCCGAGACATCAGCCCTTGCATCTGGGAGCTGCTGGGGGAGGGCAGGGGCAGGATGGTGGCTTTCGTCTCCGGCAGGAGGGAGAGGTCGGGCGCCGGCAGCCGAATCGGCTGCCCCAGCCCCATGGGAGGTTCCTTGACCAGCTTGCCGCTCAGCTCTTCGGCCTTGGAGGGGTGGAGGGGCCACGGGAC
This sequence comes from Phrynocephalus guinanensis, assembly GCA_037367245.1. Classification (NCBI taxonomy): domain Eukaryota; kingdom Metazoa; phylum Chordata; class Lepidosauria; order Squamata; family Agamidae; genus Phrynocephalus; species Phrynocephalus guinanensis. The sequence continues at coordinate 2,253,085 of CM074753.1, read as the reverse complement.
CTGCTCGCCCGATTTCAGCTTGCGGATGTACTCCTCGTACTTGGAGACGCGGGCTCTCTTGGCTAGGGCGTCCTCGCTGGAGAGGGAGGTGGTGGCAGCGGCGGCGGCGGCAGCGGTGGCGCCATCTGAGGTAGCAGCGTTCAGCTTATCAAAGCTAATCTTGCGAGCCAGCTCGTCCCTCATGTTCTGGGTGTCGTAGCCAAACATGCCCAGAAACTCGTTCATGGTGGTAGCGGCGTAGTCACGTAGAGATGAGGCCTCACCTGGAGAGAGAGAGTGACAGAGAAAGAGAGAGGAATGTGTAAGGGCCTTTTCACATGACCCCTAAGATCCGCTGGCCACTTAAATTCGGACCAGAGATCTTGGGGTTTTGTCGCTATTCCTGTGTTCCCACCCCCTCCGCACTCCTGGCTGCTGTCTGCGTGAGTCGAGGGAGAAAAAAAGGAAGAAAAGAATGCCGGCTCACCTCCGTTCTGCCGTCTCGCTCTGCATTAGCATTAGTATCTCTTAAAGGGGCGGGGGGCAAAAAACAACAACAAACAGAAGCGAGGAGAGCCCGGCACTCACTACCTTACATCCGCATCAGGAATTTTTCACCCCCAGAGAGCAGGTACTTGAAAAGTGCGCTGGGACGCACTTAGGTGGGCGTGGTTGCACTTAATGTTTTGTAAACTTCGGAGCTCGTGGGGAAACAATTTTAAGCTCCGGATCTGGGAGCCATTTGCCGCGGATTTTAGGGGTCATGTAAAAAGGCCCTAAGTCAATCAGGGAGATGGACTCTTTGCCTCCAGTGTCAGTGGCCGTTGGGTGGGTGGGTGGCTGATTGGGGAACAGGAAGGAACATGATCTACAGAGGTTTGGCTCACTTGTGCGGTTTTACGGCCCTTAAATTAATTTGTTTTTTTAAAAAAAAAGTAATTAATACTGGGGTAAAATAAAAAGAGTTCATCAATGCCAGGAAAATCAATTTCCTAAATGTTCTAGCCGATGGCTTTTCAGTACATTAAACAAAGTTTCATAAATGTCTCTGCACTCTCGCCTTGGCCTAATATGAGGGGAAAGTCATCTTACTGGAAGTGAGGTTGCTGCCGATATGCCAAAGGCATCAGGAGCTCCCTTCGCCCGTGTTGGGAGAGGATGGAGCAGAGAGAGAGAGGGGGGAGAGAGAGAGAGAGAGAGAGAGAGAGAGAGAGAGAGAGAGAGAGAGACGGGCAGAAGCATCGAGGCAGGGATGGATCGGATCCTGGGGTCCAGGGAGTGGGGAGAGAGATGGTGGCGACTAACAACTGGAAGGCTAGAAGAGAGACGTGTGATCAGAGCAACAGTCCAGCATTTTGATCCCACAGGGATGACCCAGATGTTTTGGGTGAGCCGGGAGGAAAGGCATGAGAGTGATGGGCCCTTCCCGGTTGTATTCCCCAGCAACCGGTCTTGAGATGCACATTGGCCGTGACCCCTCTTGGTGTCGCACACAGCCCTTAGGAGACGGGTTGGGATGGACTACTCCTTCTACACAGATCTGACTCACCCCTTTTTAAAACAAAAAAGCCTGAAGGTGGTTTTTTTTGGGGGGGGGCTGTTTCAGAGCAGTTCCCCCACCCACCCATGCCAGTTTTCTGCTCCATGTTGGCAATGGGGCAGCAGCGGTGAGCATACTACCAGGGAAGTGATTGACAGCGGATCGCTCCCCCAGACCTACAGCCGTTGCCTAACCCTGCTGGAAGATATGAGAGAGAGAGAAAGAGAGAGAGAGAGCAGCTTTTTCCTGGGCTGGTAACTCTTCAAACCTGGTCATTTATTTTATGTTACTTAGATAAAGGAAGGGGGGGAGAGAGAAAGAAAAAAGAGCAGAATTTTTATCCTGGTCCAGAAATGGCCCCCGGAGGAGCCGTGAGAGGCAGTTTGGCTGGTCACGTTAAGAAGGACGGCCTGGAGGTCGCCCTTATATCAGAGCAAAAGAGGAGATAAAGATCATTCTGGAGCGCCCGCCTGGCCTCGTTCGGGGCTTTCGGGCTGACGCGGCATTCGTTCTCTTGGGCCGCCTCCGGCTCCCCCCCCCACCCCTGCTGCCTCCCCACCGAGCCACGATTTACTGTGGGCGAGAGAGTTCCCCAAGCCTCCCTCCTCATCTTGGCCAGCCATTTATTCTCCTTGCCTCCGCGGAAGCTTCAGCTCTTCAGAGCCAAGGAGGGAAACGATCGGAAGGGGGGGGCAAGGCGAAAGCCCAACGGAGGTTGCAGAATTAGTCTTCCTGCTCCTTCGGCTGCCCCCCCCCCACACACACACACAAGGTGCAGCTCAAGGACAGAACACCAGCTTTGCTCCAGGGAAGAGTCCCTACCTCCATCCTCAGCCTCTCTAGCTTGGAGAAAGGTGCCGACCTGAGCAAACACCTCTGGGCCAGATGGACCTGTTTGGGGTAGTCTGCACCCCCTGGGAAGAATGGGGATCCATTTGGGCCACCTCCTCCCCAGGCCCCTGGCCTTTTACGAATAGCCACCCATGTTCAACATTTCTCCCCAGGTCAACTCGCTGGGCTGCTGCCCATCCGCAGGCTCCCGGCCCGGTCCTAACAAAAGCAAAGAAATCCTGTCCCATTCCCTGCTCTTCTGGTTTAAAAGTTTCCCTGCTTTTACACATCCACCTTCCCTGCATCTGCTTTTCGTCTTTCCGCGGCCTGTGAAGAACATGTCTTTTGCTTTTTCCTCCTCACAAGTCACCCACCACCACCACCACCCTGGTTCCCAGGGCTCAGCATTGTGAGACCCCCCCCCCCGCGAGGACGGAAAGAAAGGGAGATGTTCCCTTTGCACAAACGCCCTTTGCACAGGTGTCTGTGCACACAGGTATCCCATGGCGGTGGACAGTGGAGGGCAGGGGAACGGCCGAGCCACCCCAACCAGGACGCGCTTCCTCTAAGCAGCACTCTTCTAAGCTCGGGACCAAGAGGGAAGCCCTCGGGAACCCATCGAGGCGTTGGGATCTCGGGCAGAAATCTCCTCCAGCGTTCTCCTCGCCCCTGCTGGACGGGAGTCAAAGGAACCCACTCCTTGCGCCAGCCCTGCCACCTGTCCATTTGTGGGCATCGGCCAAGGAGCAGGGATGCCACCGTGCGCGCGCGGGCACGCCCGCGCGCCCTCGGAGCAGCTCTCCTATCACAAAGGAATGAGCAAAAGGGGGGAAAGGAAGGAAAAGGGGCAGGCGGGGAAGCACACGCGGTGTGAGTACACCCATCACCCGAAGGGGGCTAAAAATAGCCAAGAGCAACAGGCTATATATGGAAGGGAAAGCCAAACAGCCCAAATGGCGCATAAGCCCTCAATGCAGGGGAACCGGAGGGGGTCCCGGGCAGAGATTCTTCCCCCCTCCCTTTGCTATTCTGAATGGGAAAATGGATAGAGTTGGGAGGTAGCCCAATGGGGCAGGGAAAGGGTTAATCCCAGGAAATCAATGGCCTCTGTGGCATTTCAGGGCATTGGTTGTTGGGTTCAAGCCTCCGGTGCGTCTCCACTTTGACCACACCTGCAGAGAGTTCCCTCCTCGTAAGAGTGTCCAGCGACTCTGCTTCGAAGGTGGAGGTTGGCACGCAGGGGCTCCGAATGGGATTTCCCACCAACGAAAACAACATGGCAAGGCAGTGCCCTCTCTTGCAGGGAGCCAAAAGCTGCTAGGCATTTTTTGATTGCTCAGAGGCCGATTGCTCCCACCGCGGCAACAATACGGCAGAGTTTCCCCACCACCACCACCCATGGCAGAAATTCACCTGCTTTCAAAAGCAGCCGGCAAACTGGGAAACAGCCACCAAGCACCTCCCAGACTGAAATGAACGGCAAACTGAAATACTGTGGCAATGAAACCCCTGTCAGGTTCCAAGAAAGAGGGAGAGAAGAAAGAGAAAGAGAGACAGACAGAGAGAGAGAGAGAATTGGAGCAATCCATTATGAGTCTGCAAGGCAGAAGACACCCTAGAAAGTTCTAGGGCAGATGGACAACAGGGAGATTGGACAAAGAGCATCTCCACTGCTTGAGAGTTACGTGGCCATTCAAGGTAAATCCCAACAGGATCCTTTCTGCCAGCGTCCCGCTTCCTGCCTGTGCATATCGCTTTTCCACCTCTGCTCACCCTAGACCAGCTCAGTTCCCCAAGATATAATCTGGGTATCTTGCTCCAAGCCTAACCATTTCCCCTGCTAACACCCAACCAGTCTCACAGACAGCAAAGGCTCGACACCGGCTCCACTTCCTGACGGGTTTCGGGTCCATGGAACAAAATCCCATCGTTAAGTCTGACCTCACTGGGTGGACATCTTGGAGGAAAGGGCTGGGCAGAAGGCGAAGAGGCACAGGAAGCAACCAATCAACCTCCCATCCAAAAAAAAAATCCTGGACAATTTATGACCATATATCTCTCTGTAACCACCATTTCAGGATGGCCTGCGTGGTTTGTAGTTTGGGAAATCTAAGGCTGGCCCCTCCTGGATCATGACCCTCCCCAGCCCTCAGAAATAACCTCTTTTGGTCCAGTCAGCTAAGCCCGGAAGCTGCCATCACAGTTTGAATGGGGACCCTTGTCCGTTTCAACTTAGGAAGGCTGCCTGATGTAGAAATCAGCAACGCCATAGGGTCCTGTTTAACTCCTCGTGAGGTGGCCGTCATCTCCGCATTCCCTACGGTGCCCCTGTTTCCCATAAGAGTGTTCTTTAAGGGGTGCCCACAGAACTGCCAGTTTTGTTTTTTTTTTAAAAATGGGGAGCGGAGGGAGAAGGTGATGCCGGTGGTGGGGAAGGGGAACGGAAACAAACTTAGGCAGGAGTCCAAGCTCCATCACCTTGCGCTGGCGACAGACAAGGGCTTTTCCTATCAAAGAAAACTGAAGGTCACACTTTTCCTCATTGATCTTGCAATGTTTGTTAATTACTCTGTCACTGATGTGGCGAAGGATAATTAAACAGCTCTGTTTATATCTTATATGCATAATTATGTGCGTTGCCACTGAACTCGGGGAAGGGCTGCAGAAGAGGGAAGGGGACAGATGAGTGGAGATGAGTTTCGGCAGTGTTATTAATGGGGAGCGCAGAGGGGAGGGGAGGCTGGACCCACACAGACAAAAGGGAAAAAGGTTGACGGGGGGGGGCGCAGGCGGCTCCTTGGGAGAGAGACCGGGAGGGGCAAAGTGTCAAAGAAAGTTATTAAACCTGATGGGGAGTTAAGGCTTCCTTTGAAAATGCCCTTCTCCTGGGGGCTGGAAAGGAAGGAAGGGAGGAGGAGGAGAACAGGGGAAACTTGATCCAGGAATTGATCCTGAATTCCCTTCTAAAAAAAAAATCCAAGCATTTTCTCAAGTTTTTTTTTTTAAAGAAGCGTTTTAGAAAATGCTTGTATTTTGAGCACTCATTTTCAAGAGCTTCAAAATTGTGTTTCCTTAGCCTCTCCCTCATACACTTCCCTGCACAGGCCTGGGGTTGGCTTCCCAGAACAGATTTAAGATTCTTCCTCTCTCCAGCCCTTGCAGAGTCTCAGCTAAACACCCGTGTTCTCTCTACATTGTAAAAACAGCCACTGGGGTTCTCTGGCAGGTATGAGAAGGCTCCAGGTTAATTCCTACATCAGATCTGTAACAAAACTGCCCATAAAAGTGCCATACCTTGGTGGGACCCGGTGGTGTAGAAATGGATTTTACTGGCTGCATCCCACAGATTTGTTTGATGTGACTACAAATTCAGAAACTCTTTTTTTAAAATCCACCTTCTTATTCCTTACGTCTGGTACATTGTAATCTACGACTGTGCTCCTTCCAGTTCCACATTTACACGTGCACACTTTTCAGATAACGAATGGAATCACACGGACCCTGAGGAACTCCCTCCCTCCACCCACCACCACATCATGGAAGAGGTTAGGGTGATGTTTTCGAAAAATGCCACACATGATTATTTTCTTTAAAGCAAGCATATTCTCAGACAATTAAAGTGTAATAAAATGCAGGCAAGAGGAGAGAAAGAAAGAGCGCGAGAGAGAAACAGGACCCTCAAAGTACAAGAAAAAGTGGAAATGAAAGGCACACAAGAGATGAAAATCTGTTTTCAAACAGCTGCCAAGATAAGGAAGGACGGATGGAAGGAATGAAAAAGGAAGCAAAGGAAGAGGAGAAAAGAACAAAGGCAGAGGAAGAGGAGGAGAGAGCAGGGGAATGCCGTTGCTCTAACGAGTTTGCTTTGGCAGGTCCAAAGCAAAGTGTCCTGCTTAAAGTGTTCTGCTTATATACCGCCCCATACCACTACAAGTAGTCTCTGGGCAGTTTACAATTTTAATTACAGTGTGCAGGCTACACATTGCCCCCCCCCCCGCAAGCTAGGTTCTCATTTTACTGACCTCGGAAGGATGGAAGGCTGAGTGAACCTTGAGCCTGCTACCAGGGATTGAACCCAGGTCGTGAGCACAGTTTTATATATATGAATGAGATGGAGTTTAATTTCCAGTGCCATGTACAGCATTTGATGAATGTCACTTGTTTTTTACAGTAATGTGTGCTGCCTTTTTTATTTTATTTCTACTTATTATTTTGGCCTTTTGAGCACGCTGTGGCTCCATCGGGCTGAGTTCACGTAAATTGTGCTTTAAAGGATTTCAAAATAACATATATTTATCCATTGCTATTTTCATCTGCTAAATAATATATAGAGGTTGTTCTCATTTATTATATATGTCCAGGGCATCACTGACCGCTTTAATGGCATTCCAGTGTCTCAAGTCACATGCTTAGCAATATACCTGCTGGTGTTTGTTTCTCAAGCTGACACCCTAAATGCCATGGGATCTGGGGGCTGGGCCAGGGTCTTATGGATTTTGCCCAAATACCTGGTCTGTTTGAAGGGATGAGGAGGTCCAACTCAACCGGGAAGTCTTGGCAGACCCAGAACGGCACGGGTCTAAAACAGATGCCAAGGGAGAGGGGTCTAGGTAGCTGTATCTCTCTCTGTGAGTTGAGGCACCTCCAGAACCATGCTGCCTTAAGGGCGAATGAGCAGACGTTGCATAGGGATGGAGGGATCCTTGCTTTTGATGAGTAATGCCAGAGCCACCACCCACCCCCTGCTGATCCATGCAGTCAATCCCAGAAGTGGGGCTCAGCCCCAGAGAAAAAGAACAGAAGGGCGACGCTCCTGCCAATGGCCTTACCCGAAGTCACTCCTTTGCTGAGCTTGGAGCCCGCGTGGCCGCCAGTTGCCTGGAAGCTTTCCTCTTTCGAGGCTGGCCCGTCTGAATCCCGGTCATCCAAGAAGCTGCCGTCCTGGGAGCCTCTCAGGGGCTCGCCTTCGTCCCCGTTGTTGTCCTCCTCATCGCTGCAACCCTTGGGCTGCACCATGTAGACGCCCTCGGGGGGCCCCTCGGAGGAGCCCTTGGCTTCCTTGACCTCCAGGCGGCTCAGCAGGGAGTCCTCGCTGTACTCTCCGTTCACCCACTTCTCGATCACCTCCCTCCGCTTGTCCTCTTCGATCTTCTGCACACGGTTGACCGCGTCGGGAAAGTCGGGTCCTAACCCCTTGGCCCCGGGCGGGGTGGCGTCCTTGGTGAGGGGGCCGCCGCCGGTGATCTCCCGCCCCAGGTGAGCCTTGTCCGGGTGGCCCGGCTTGGGCGCCTTGTGGTCCACCACCACCTGCCGGCTGAGCTTGGCACAGATGGCGTTCAGCTTCAGGCCACCTTTGCGCTTGGCAGCCATCTTGGGGTTTCCTGAGGATGCGTCAGTGCATAGAGTTCTTTCAGCTGGAGGAAGCACACAAGAGGAAGAGAGAGAAAAAGAAAGAAAGAAAAAAAGGGTGTTAGGGGGATATTTATTTATTTATTTATTTATTTATCTTATATGCTGCCCACTACCCAAAGGTCTCTGGGCGGCTTACAATCCAAAGAATAAAACAATTTAAAATAGTTAAAAGTAAAATATCAATAAATCATCAATAAAAACCTTACACTAAAATCATTATCCTAAAATTGTCATCAGCGGACCCACAGTCTATATTATATCAATTAAAAACCTTCTGGAACAGGAAGGTTTTTACTTGGCGATGGAATGTAACCAGTGTTGGCGCCAGGTGGATCTCGATCGGGAGGACATTCCATAGCTTGGGGGCAGCTGCCGAGAAGGCCCTGTGTCTACAAGCCATCCCTCTCACCTCCTTGAGGGATGGCTCTTTCAAAAGGGCCCCCTGGCTCGATCTTAATTGCCGGGTAGTTTTTATTTTATGTTATTTTAAATCTAGATACACCATCCAGCTCTAATGGCAACCCAGGCCTAATCCAGGCATGTGCAAAGTCAGGCCCTGGGGCCAAATTCAGCCCTGTTTTCAAATTTCGAGCGGCCCGCGGCTTCTTCTCCCCACCGGCTCAGCCTGTCATGCATCCCTGCCAGCTGATCCCTCCCCATAGTGGATGGAGGCATCAGCTTGCAGTTTTACATTTGCCTGCCCTCCCTGCCACTGTCTACCCCCCTCCCAGCAACCTGCCCTGCCTACCTGCCCCCAGCTACGTTGCTGCAGCATCCTCTCTGCCTCCTTGCATGTTATAGAGACTGGTCCAAAGTCCGCCCTGGGGGCCAAATGCAGTTCTATGGTCGGGCCCCACACATTTTCACCTCGCCAAATCTGGCCCTCCTTGCAAAAAGTTTGGACACCCCTGGCCTAACCCATCAGACCAGAGCTATGACACACCCCTGAACTCTTGGGTGAGAATCGAGGATAATTCATGGGGGGAAGGAACATTTGCTCATTCTAAGCTTGGGTACAAAACCACCATCAGCAAAGCACTGATACCACAGAATCGAGTAAGGCCCTTTTCTGGATGGTCCCTCATTCCATGAAACTCAGAAGATCGGATTAGAGCCATCTGCAGCACTCAGGCATAGCAAAAACAATTAGCTGTGGATGGCCCTCTGACCAGTGAAAATGAAATGAGTTGAGTGGGCACGAGAGACGGGGCCTTCCCTGTGATGGCCCCACAGTTCTAGCATTGTCTTCTGATCAACATTTGCTTGGCCTTTTAAGTGCAAGCCTCTGAGAAGGTTTTCTAAGATGCTGTCCTTTGACCGCTACCTTTTCTTATGAGAGCCAACCGCCGTGCGATCAGAGGAAGTTGTGAAAACTGTTTGTGACTTCTTGGCCCTGCCCACACAACGGGAGTGATGTCCCCAAATGAAGCAGGTGGCAGTGAATTTCAAAAGTTCCCTTTTTTGGTGGGAGAGTACAAACTCATTCTGTTTGTTGCAAGTGACTTGCGTGCTCCCTGAGAGGAGCATGCTTGTTGCACCTGACCCACGTCCCCCCCCCAAAAAAAAATATTCCTCCCATTTAATTGCACCCATTCTGCCCAAGCCCGGGCACTGGATTCCTGTTAGGTGTAAAGAGCTTAGTCCAAAAGGCAGTGAGAAATGCAGCTGCAAAAAGAACCCACTCCAGTTCCCTAATAATTTGGCAACATTCCTGCATTTCTTCACATTCAGAATAGAAAGACCTCGATAATCTCCTTGTGTGATTGCACTGACACTATGTTATTTAATTTTTAGTTTTAATGTTGCCTTCTAATGCTGTAAGTAAGATACCCCTCAATTCAATGTTTCTCAAACATTGTGTCTTAATTGTAACAGAATGTATAGACTCTCCTTACTGTGAGCCACCTTGGGTCCTTTTCCATGTAGAAAGACAGGGCAAAATACGCAAAAATAAATAAAAATAAATAAATCTCTCTAACCCCCCCCCCCAAAGGAATTTGGAGAAAAGGACAACTGGTACATTTGTCAATCATGTTATTTTCTTAAAACAAGGCAAGATCCCTTCTCTGCTGGGCACAGCTGTTCCACTGATTTTTATTTTGGGGGAGTTTTCCAATGTTGGCACTCTCTTTCCTGTCCATATGCAGGGTAGAAAGAATTTCAGGCTGAAATCTGGATGAGAGGAAAAGTTTAGCTCAAAGAACGTCTCTTGAGGGCCACTCTCCTCCGAGACTAAGATTCTACGTCAAATATTACTTTTTAAACTGCATCTCCCAGAATCCCCAGACACCACGGCCGCTGAGATCTTCTGGGAGCAGCCGTTCAAAAAGTAACAAATAAGTCACTTCCAAGACCTGATTCACATGACTCACAAAAATGCTGCTGATCTACTATGTGTCCCCCACCATCAGGGTTCCTCTGGGTACTCTCTGGTTTGGAAAACAGAAACAGGTTGCTATCTATCAGAACGCTCCCCCCCCCCGCCGCCAGTGGTGCGTCCGGGAGCAATGGAGACACCCCCTAATCCTCTAATGTGACAGCCCAACACATACAGCCTGAAACGTTAGACGCCCTGTCCGACAGCCAGAAAGCGGCTGCTTAGCATTAGCGGCTGACAGCTTTGGGCACGGTCTCTGGTCTCCGGCCGCAGGGAAGAAACCCAAGGACCAAATGCTGCCTGGCAAATGAACACCGGCCAAGAGGAAACCCGCGGCTAGCCATTTCCGTAGCCATGGCAAACAGAGAAACACACTCAACCCTCTCGCCAGCCTCCGAGACGGGCACGCATTGGCGTGTAACGTACGGATGGTTGACACTGAAGTCCCGGGAGGTGCTGCTCAAGTCCTGAATTCCCTATCAGGGTTTTTTAAAGAAAGACCCCCTTTTCTTGCCCTGGGACCATCTGCAAATTGATTTCTTATTTTGAGTCATCTTTAGCCTTTTGGCCACAAATCTAAGCCTTCATTTCTCTTGTGGAGATGGAGAGGGGAGTATTGGAGGATCGGCATCCACTGCTCAAGCCCGATCCCAATTATTTGCAGGGTTTGGGGAGATGCCAGGCCAAAGCTGACCCCCAGGAAAGGGGGTCGGCCCTCCGCACACTTCTTCAAAGTGGCAGGGAGCAGGATCAAACCTCCCTGCTTCACGAGGGAGGCCTGAAACCCACATCAAAAGCAAGGTTCCCTCTTGACTGTGTTTTTCTCACCCACAAGTGTGCGATTCCCAGGTAGCAGTGAAACAAACAGGCATACAACTCACACCTGTGTTATTTACACACCCACCCATGTTCTCAGAGAAGAAGCACGCCCTGGACACACCCAGGTACATCTAGGTGCTGCGAACGAACGAACACACACACACACACACACACACACACACACACACACACACACACACACACACACACACACACACACACACTAGCCTGCTCACTATCACATCTGCTTGTATAAGGTTGGCTCAGGGAGGAATCCAGGTCGTGGTTTCATCATCCCATTTCCTTGGCCCAAGCCGATCTAGAAATCTCCGGCAAGCCTTTTAAACTCTGGGAACGAGCCCTGCCCTCAGCGACACTCCAGCCTACGGCAGGCCATCTGGGAAAGGGGTCGAGCGAGGTGAAGGCAGGCAGGACCGCACATCCCAACCCAGCCCACGGACCAGACCAGGGCTCTGTTTAAAATGGAGCCGGGGCCCCCATCGGCTTTGGAGGGGAGCAGGCTTGGAGAAGCATGATGACAAAACCACTTTGGACAGTACCCTCAGAGGCAACCCGGCAGGCTGATGATGATTCAGCAGAGAGTCGTCCCCTATAAGGGGGGGCAGGAGAGAGAGAGAGAGAGAGAGAGAGAGAGAGAGAGAGAGGATCCACGTGGATCTCTTCTGCAGGCCAGGTCTGCCTTAGCTGGCCATATAACTGGAGGCTACGGTCTGTCGTCTCCTATCAGCCCCCCACCTTCAAAGAACTCATTCTTGGCTCCGCCTGCCTGGCTCTTTCTGTCTCTTCACCTCTCTCCCTCTGCTCTCTCCGGCCCCTCTCTCTGTCCACCAAAGCCCTGGCCCTTGCCTCCCTCCTGTAACCCCGCTATGAAACATTGCCATTGAAGGAATCCAACAGCAAAAACTGGAACCGACCTAAGGGAAATGTCTTAGGGAGAGCTCACGAAGAAGCTCCCAGCACCTGGGCAATTCCTACTGACCGTGAGATTTCCCACTGGGGAGTCGAGAGGCACCTATGAACCAGTGGGGTTCATGTGGAAGTTTGCCGGGAGCTTTTAGAGCTTAGTTTTGGTTTTGGTTCGAATGGAGGCCGAATCATGAACGCCGCAGCTTCTATCCCTCTGGGAAGAGATATCGTTCCCCTCCGCCACTTCTTGCCCCCAGACGTCAGTTCACCCCACCCCCCAGCCCCACAACAGACTGGTTTCCCCATTCAGCCCAGCACAAAAGATTCCAGACTAAGTAAACATCCCTTGCCATTTTCTCTTCCCCCAAAGAGATGTTTTGATTTTGCATCAATCCAAGGAAGCAGTTTATAACCCGGGCCTGTCATGGAGACTTTTTCATCTCTGCCCAGGACAAACTCTCCCACATGCTGTATTTACATTGAGTGCTTCCTGTAAAAACAATGCTCCTGAAAAGTTTACACTTGGGCCAGGGGGACACATGCAAAGACTCCCGGGCCTGAGCAGTTTAAGGCAAGGTCGGACGGACTGTAACCTTTACCATAGGAACCTCCCCACCCCAACTGTCCCGTCCCTGCCACTCTCCAGACTGAGGTTTGGAAGCAGATGGGTAACCGCCCGGGGTAATCTCGCGTGTTGAGGTCTTAACAGCCTGCCTAGTTTCCTCCTCCTCCTCCTCCTCTGGATTTGGCAGATGCAAAATTATGCAAAACTAAGCAAATATGTGCAAATGTGCTTAGCCCACCACCATTTATCCAGGTCACAGAATCCAACTTTTCTCTCTCGGTGTCAGATATGCACTGAATTCACGGACTGCAAACAGCCTTCAGCCAAATTCTTCAGGCAAGCGTGCGGGAGCTCATAGACTCCAGCTCGCCTGCTTCACAGAACGAGGAAAGATCTTTGCCAGGATGCAGGGCACAGTTGTTGTTTTTTTAAAAGGGAATTCCTGAAGGATCGTAGCAGGAAAGCAAGCTGGGAAGGAAAGGGAGGATGGTGACAAAAAAAGAGCTAGATTTTAGCCGGACAAAAGGGGACCAAAGTCCAAGCAAGGGTTACACCCAGGATAAGCAGGCCAACAGGTTATGGAGGGGTGACCTGACTAAAGTAAGGGGGTTCCTCTGTTCTGGAAGGGTATCCGGATACCCCGTGGAGGGACGAGGCCGTGGGTGGGGGGAGAGGAGCAGGTTTCTGAGCACTGTCACTTCAGAGGGCTGCGCAGAGAAGCGAACAGATGGACCGTTTGCATTCTTATTGAAGAATTTTTAAGCCCAGCTGACGAGCTGCACTCAGGAGGGAAGCCACTGACGGTGCCAGCTTTCCCGGAGCTGTGAGGGTTTCATTCAATCAATTATTCACCACATTGTTTGGGGCAAAGGCGGGAAGAAATGGTGGGCTGGTGGAGGACGGGGGGGGGGGAGGGGAGAGAGAGACCACAGAGGAAGGCTCTTTCACATGTGTGGATTTGGGAACGGGATCCTCTCTTTGCTTGACACAGGGCCAAGGCAGCCAAGAGGCGCCGCAACAGGGAATAACATCTCGTGTGCGACAAAAAAAGCAGGAGGTGCCCAAAGCTACCCAGGCCGCCTTGGATCTTCCCCTGGATTTTGACAGCTCGAGTGAGTTGGAAGGAGGGGCGGGTTTGCGACTAGGGCAGCATGGATCCCACACTGGGTTCATGCACCGTTTTGTTGTTGTTGGTGGTAACATTTCCATGTTCTCAGTTTTGAAGGCTGCACCTTTGTTTCTGTGCAAGCACGTTGCTAGACTTTAAGAATGCAAAGGCCGTTTTTAAATATGCAGGTGGAATCCTGGAAGATGGGGGCAGGGATAAGTCAAGAGGAGTAGGGGGGACTACGATTCCTATAAAATTCCCCCAATTGGGAAAAAAAGCACAAATTGGTGAAACAATCAAGTTTATGAGTATCCAAACTTAATTTCCTGGGTCCAAGAGCCGTGGCCCTAAAAAGGAAGGCACAAAAGAAGGTTGTTGGGTGTGTGTCAACTGTCGGGAGGCATTCAGGTCCTGATAATGCTTCTTTAGTTATGGTCCAGACCAAACTGCCCAAGGCACCTTTGCTGCCCTGGCAGTGCCCGGAGTCTATTCGAACAGAGGAGATTTCGAATGTTGAGTTTCCTTGTCTAAAGTTGGCTGAACTTGACCATTCTAGGAGCGGGAGTGTGGATGCAGATGACTTTGCAAAAACATCTGGTCTGCGTTGAAGTGATCTAGGCTTTATTATTTCTTCCCCCAACACACACACACACACACACACACACACACACACACACACACACACACACACACACACACACACACACACACACACACACACACACTCCAGTTTATCAATAAAATATTTTATTGCTTTTAGTTCCAGAGACAACCTCGGCTTAGTGGAACACTGTCTCTTTCGGCTGACCTTGGAGAGTTCCCAGCCAAACAGCGAGAGCGTTCTCCTCAGTCCTGGTGGAAGCACGGACATCTTTTACTATTGGCGGACGTAGGTGGGAGACAAAGAATGCCTAGGGAACAGGCCGTCAGAAGAGGAGAGGGGGAATGCCCCTTAGTCCCATGAGAGACTCAACGGAATGTGATTCCCCAAGGACCATTTTTTAATTTACTAAGAAAGGAAGAAAAAGGTTTCTGCCAAGGACCTGCCCATTCAAAAGAGCAAGGGATTGGCACCGGTGTACTGAATTCAGCCGATGAGAAGCTCGGCTTTCTTCTTCATATTTTAAAATTGAAGTTTCTAGTCCTTAAGACTACTGAGATTCCCCTCATGAGTGTGGGCTAGTAAAACGAAACCAACGGCTGGTGGGGAAAGGAAAGAGAGGATCTTCAGTATTTGTATTTTGCTTTGCAGAGAGAGTTCGATCCAGGTTCCTTGCACCGTTCCTCCCTTTCACTGGGGCTGATGACTAACAGTTTTTTTTGGGGGGGGAACACAACATCGGCATATGGATGCAAACTATGCCAATGTTTTTGCAAAACTCAATCTTTTGGAGGATCCTAATTCCTTTAGAAATCTGTATTACCTATTAAAGTGAGCATAGTAAGACTTTGTTGACACAAGTGACCATTCACGCTAAAATTCTGCCTAATCTTTTGATGCAGGAGTCCCAAACCTTTAAATGCCCATCAACAATAAAATGTTTCCTGTCGAAGCTTCCTTCCACCCCCACCCCATGCACCATCAGATAGTAAGTTCACAAGCAAACACACCCTCTCTCCCTGCTTTGCACAGGTCCCCGACTGCCGCCACCTTCGTCACGGCGTCTCCAAAGGAGAACGAGAGAGTCAGAGAGAGACAGAACACCCTAAAGTGTTAACGGCGATCGGTAAAATGGCATAGCAGATTGCTACAATAAATAATTTACTGATATTTATAAATATTCAAATCAGCAGGCTTCAGAAATTGAAAGTGGGGGGGGGAAGAGATGGTGTCTGGTTGCGAGAGGACGGGCATCGGAGTTGGGGCGGGGGGGGGGAGGGGAAGCTGACATTAATTCCCCGACTCTCCAAATTCATTTGAGAACTGTTTCTCATTTCAAACAAATATTCAATCTTTTGGCACCAGGAAAAAAAAAAGACGAGAGGAGCAGGGGTGGGTGGGTTGAGATGGAAGGAAGATCGGAGTCTCCGGTGCTGGCATCCTGCCCTGCCTGCCGAGTCCATACCTGGTAGCCTCAGAGAGTCCTTGCCAGCTTTTGTGTTACTGAGGGACTGCCTGGCCATTATTTCTAATCGATCCCCAAAAATGGATCCAGAGATGAAGTGTCATGGAGCCGGAGGCACACACCACTTGCCAGGCACACTAGGATGGGTCTTTTGCTGCTTTCCAAGACCAGCATCCTGAAGGACCTTTGTTGACAGGGCCTGGAATATTTCTTTGAAGGCAGACTGACACTGGGGGGTGCGTGGCCCAGTACGCGGGGTCAATACAGTAAAAGACCAGAATACCAGCCGTCAGTTGGGTGCTGTATGAAGAAGATCATTCTGCCTCTGATGAAGAGCCCATGGAAACTCGTGCCAAATAAAACTTGGTAGCCTTTAAGGTATCATGAGATTCTGCTATTAAGTCAGACACATGCCGCCTCCGCAGAGCACCAAAAAGATGCACGAGCAATAGTTAGGGCCTTTTCACACGACCCCTAAAATCCGCGGCAAATGGCTCCCAGATCCGGAGCTTAAAATTGTTTCCCCACCAGCTCCGGAGTTTAGAAAAAATTAAGTGCGACCACCCCCACCTAAGCGCGTCCCAGCGCACTTTTCAAGTACCTGCTCTCCGGGGGTGAAAAATTCCTGATGCGGATGTAACGTAGTGAGTGCCAGGCTCTCCTCGCTTCTGTTTGTTGTTGTTTTTGCCCCCCGCCCCTTTAAGAGATACTAATGGTGCCGGGAGCAGAGCGAGAGGGCAGAAAGGAGGTGAGCCGGCATTCCTTTCTCCCTTTTTTTCTCCCTCCCCTCACGCAGCCAGCAGCCAGGAGTGCGGAGGGAGTGGGAACACAGGAACAGCGACAAACCCCCAAGATCTCTGGTCCAAATTTAAGTGGCCAGCGGATCTTAGGGGTCGTGTGAAAAGGCTCTTAGAAATCTCCCTTTCTTGGCCATCTCTACCGAGCTTTGTTAGTGAGCAAGCCTAAAGTAATTCAGACTTTCCCCCCACCTATCCAAAGGCTAATCTCTCTCCCCACCACCAGCATGGGGCAATGCATACCTACAAGAGCTAAATTGTGCCACCTGAGCTCCTTAACGTGGCAATATGAAGGACAAGCGGGTGCGTGTCCAAATGTACGTCCCCCTCTCCCTATGGGTAGGACAAACCCAGGGCAGAATGTGTAGGCATACAACACGCCTGAGTCTTGGCTCTTCTCACCAGAGGCTGCTCTAGCTTGAGATATTTCTGAAGTGCGTGTGAGGGGTCTATCCTCAGGTTCCTGGCAAAATATGGAGATCTGTACGTTAGGGGACGGATGGAGGCGGAGAGAGTAAATTCTCCTTCTCTAGCCCATAGGATCCCAGGCCTCCTTTGTGCAAATCCAAATGCTTCTGACATTTGCCTGGAATCTAATTAAATGCTGGAAGCGGTTGATCAAATGGTCATCTTTATCTCCCTCCCCGTAAATGGATAATGTTAAACCAGAATGTTTCGAAGGAGGGGATTCTAGAAGTTAAACCAGCCTCCCGAAAGGAGAGCGGGATGAAGTTTGACAGCGAGAGCAGAAAACTGGCACCCCGAAAGCCACCTCCTTCCTTTCACCAAACCTCCCAACCGCCCTGGGAATGTACTTCATCCTTGCTCAAACGCCAGGGGAAGATGGCTACGGGATGAAGCAGAACCCAGAGGCAGGCTCCTGAACGAAGTAATGTCGGAGCCTCAGGCTCGTTGGCATCCTGGACTGCAGACCCATCCCTAAGACAGCACCCCCGCTCCAATCTTCGGTGGGCCCAGCGCTTGGTAGCCAGGGCCCCAAAGTACCCCACTGGTAAATACCAGGCCTCAGCACGTGGGGGTGGGCAGGACTTCCCTCAGGAAGAATAATGGTTTTTCTAATGCACGGGCAGCCTGTCAGCTCCCTTACTCCCCGTGTTTTATGAGCTTAACTGAACGGCTCTGAACTCCCTGGTAAGAAATAAAGTTATCCCTCAGCGTCCCTTCTAAACATTTCACTCAGTGCAAACGGTGTTTAAGAAAAATGAGGACATATTTCTTCTTAAGGATGCAGTATCCCCCTTCAGAGGCCTAATTTATGCCATCTATCAACTGGCCAAGGGAGAGAGAGAGAGGGAGAGAGAGGCCGGCTGGCCGCCAGGGGAGAAACAGAGCTGGGCCCAACGCTCCAGCGCTCAGAGGAGTTGCCCCCTTCCTTCCCTCACCCGCCTGGAGGTGGTTGGGCAAAAGATGGATCAGACCCAGCCTTGGTGCCGGGCACCTTGCTTGATGGACTTCAGTGAGTTTCCCTTGGTGAAAATTGGCTGCTGGGCTAAAGGTGGGCCAAAGCAGGGTTGGTGCTTGGATGGCGCGCTCTCTGACTCAGAGGCACCCGTGGGGTTGGCAGTCCTGGGCCTTGGGCGAAAGAGGCTTTGCCTTTCTCTCCTTGGTTAGGAAGCTCTAGGTCAGTGTTGGCGAACCTATGGCACGGGTGCTAAAGATGGCACTCGGAGCCCGTTCTGTGGGCACCCGACATTGCCCCTTCATAGCCACCTGTATACGGGTTAAATTACTGTATTGGCACTTTGCAAAAAAAAATTGTGGGTTTTGAATTGCAGTTTGGGCACTCGGTCTCTAAAAGGTTCGCCATCACTGCTCTAGGGTTTCCTTTTAGATTAACCTGAGTCTGGAAGAGCGACTTTTGGGAGCCCACCCAATGGGGCCACTTCCGGAAGAAACAAGAAGACTACAGGAAGGGGGTGTTTTGGGGTGGTTCGCTTCTGGGTGGGGGATGGCAATGGTTACCGGGTTGTGTCGCGTTTAATTTTTATGATAGCAACAAGATGTTTGTTGATTGTTCTTAGCCAGCCAGAGCGGCCGTACGGCCAAGGGGGCGGCATAGAAATATAATCCGTCCACCAACCTTCCTTGTTGCCACCCTAAAATAAATAAATAAATAAATAAATAAATAAATAAACCTGCCCCCAAGTCAACTTCCACAGGGCTGATCTGTGCATGGCTGCTTACAAGTCCAGCCCCTACTGCGTTCAGGGACAGCTTCCTCTCTGGGGAATCAGCAAAGAGGAGACTCGGGGGGGGGGGGGGGTTGAAGGTCCCGCCTGCTCGTGCCGTCCCTGCCTCTTGCAAGGGGGAAGGTTAAAAAGGACCTGCTCTTCGTGCTTGCCTGAACGCACGTAGGATCCTCTTGGGATCCAGGGCGCTTGGCAGAGGCCGGGTGGCAATGCCGTCCTCTTTCAGTGCCATGTCCAAAGCTTTTGATTTTTTTTTCACATTCTCACTTATTATTTTGAGCAGGTTGGACAAGTTTTGGCCTCCCAGTTTCGCCACAGCCCTGCTTACATTTGAGGTTGCTTTTTATGGAGCTGAACGTTTGATCTTGAAGGAGGCTGCCCCGAGAGCCTCTTAGACATAAAGACACAGCTTCTATGTTTCAAAATAAACGAATCCACATGGTGAATCAGGCCAGCTAGGATACGTCCAATGTTTGTTTATTTGTCTGTTACAGGTGTCTTCTTCCTTTCCTGCAATGGGTTCAAGGTGGCGCTTTCCTCCCTATTTGATCTTCACAAAAACTCTCTGAGGCAAGGCAGAAAGTGGCTGGCTTAGATACACGGAGTGAGCCTCCGGGTTCTCTGGGGTCTTGACCCACGGCACCCCAGGTCCCCTTTTAATGTGCAAAGCAGACATAACGAGAGGAGAGGCCCATTCCAGACCTCCTGCTCCCCCACGGGAAGAGTGGAAATTAGGGGAGTGTCGTAGGAGATGGGGAAGGGGACCGGGCGCAGGGCCCCAGCCCACACCCAAGCTTAAGACATTCCCGCTTGTAATTGGCTGTGGCCCAAATCTCCCACTGGGACCCAGAAAAGGGTTGCCACAGGGCAGAGGGCATTGATTTTATTCTCAGTTGCATCTGAGGGTATGGCAGGAACCAATGGGTAGAAACCCATCGGAGGGAGAGCCAATCTGGAAAGAAGGGGAAATTTCCTTACAGTGGGAGCCACTAAAAAGCGGGGCAGCTTGCCTCCCGAATTTGTGGGCACCCCTTGGGCAGGGTGTTGGACTAGAAGACCTTCCAGGTCCCTTCCGAACCCTACCATGATTCTAGGAGTCTATGAAAGCTCTGCGGGTGTCCTCAGAGGTGCCCTTGCGGCCTCCGCTTCCCGATCCCATTAGAGCGCCAACAGCTGTCTTTGCCCGCCCGCCTTCCAACCACCTCGCCTCTGAATCTATATTGACAGAACACATTTCTTTCCAAACTAGGAACTGGTCTGTGCGCTTGCAGCTGACATTCTGTTGTTGCTCACTGTCTCGGCTGAGTTCCCTCCCTTTTCTTATTATTATTAGAGAAGAAAGAGAAAGGAAAGGGGGGGGACAGGGGAAGTAAATAAAATTAAAGCATGGCTCTCAAATCAGTATCTCCACTTTCTGCTGGGTTAGCTTCCTTTTTCCTTCATGTCTTATATTTGTCCCCCCTTTGCCCACGTTAAAAGGTTTACTATCAAAAAAAAAAAAGTCTAAGTGGTCTCACTTCTAGGCTAAGTAACTCCATAAATCAGGTAGAAGTGTTAACATCTGCACCACCATCGCCATCAATCTCACCCCATTTTTACAAGGGAACACAAGAGCTGTGGCAGGGTGGGGACAGAGATAGTGGTACTGTAGAGTGGCAAACCGGAAGGCCAGCGGGAAGGCAACCAGGGCTTGCCAAGTGGCCCGGGTTTTCTGGGGAGAGTAGCCCTCTCTTTCAAGTCTGAAAGAGAAGATGGTTCACACACTGCCACCCTAAGGGCCGATGCTCAGTATCGAGCCAACGGGTAACAGAGTGCTGAACTTCTTATTTATTTATTTTGGCACAGTATAGAAAAAGCCTAAAGAAACACAAAAGTATTGTGATGTCTTTTTAAAGAGCAGTCAAGAAGACCCTATTGCAGGGCTGCCACGCCAAAGCCCTTGATGGAGTTTAGCTGCACTTGTCTAAGAAGAATATTCTGTATGCTTGGTGCCTCGCTGGTGGACACAACAACAGCCCCCGTATAAAGCAAGGTTGGCTTTCTATTCTCACAATACTGTTGGAAACCGGGAGGCAGAAAGAGACAGAGGTAAGATCTGCTGAAGAAGTAAAACCCGAGCTAAGGAAGTCTTGGTGTTTCCTCCTTCGTGTTGTGTCTACACAAATCTCGACCCAGATCACGGGAGACTATGGATGGCAGCAGCGAAAGCTGCAAGGGCTATAGTGATGCCTAAGTGCGACCAAGGGTCCAAAAGTTGAGATATTCTCATTACTGCAGCCACCCTTATTCACAACTCCTCCTCCTCCTCCTCTCTGAGTTCAGCAACATCCATGAGAACAGGTGGGACAGGTAGACCTTCCCAAGAGAAAAGTGCTGTTGTGGGACACCCCTGCAAGATTGCAAGGTCCCGACTTGGTCCTGAAGGGGTGCTATTAAGACCCATCTACTTTACAAAAGACCCGATTCTTGCAGAGAGAGCAATACTCTTAGAAGTGGTCATAGAATCAGTCTCCTTATTCTTGTGATAAGACACTCACACTTCAACATTTCCACTACACCACGGAAGCCAGCACACCCCCCGCACTTTTGGTGAAGATGCAGATGGGATAGACAGGAAGGGCTAAGTTATAGTCTCGTGAATCAGTCTCCACTACAGGCACGCAAAGCACCCGAGAAAGGCATGTGAGCACGAGGTCTTATTTATGCACACGCATGCTTTGCCAGACCCACAGTGGCCCCTTTGCATGCAGCCACGCCATGAACCAAAATGGTGAAAAAAACCTCAAGAATTGCATCTAGGCACATCTGGTTAGCGTTGGGCCAGGGACAAAAGATGTGTGTGCCATCACGTGCCCGTGTGCCCAAAGTGAGGATGAGACACACCTAGATCCCTGGGGATGTGTGGGGCAGGATATGCCGAGAGCAGAAATCTCAGCGCATGGATCAAAACGTCCGCGAGACTTGAAAACAGTTCTTCAGTAGGGTTGGTCCAGTGGGACTCTGCAAGGAGAACCAACCCACAGGAGGGGCAAAACATGGGTCCTTCCGAGGGATTTAATTTTTGTCACCCCGGGCCTTCCCAGGCCCACGCGGGGCTGAAGACCCCCCCCCTTGTAAAGGGCCGTCCCAGCTGCACTCATTTCACGTGGCAGGAGAATGTCTCTCTCTCTCTCTCTCTCTCTCTTTCCTCTCTCATCTTTTCATGAACTCTATTTCTCTTTCCTTTCTGAAAACAAGTGAGCTGTAAATACTGTTTAACCTTCTCCCCCCCTCCCCCCTCCTCTCCGCACTATAAAAACACAAATATGCCATAACTCAGCGGGCCCGGCCGCCGCGCCTCCAACATGCCCTGCTCCAGGCCTCTCAGGAAGGTCATAACAAACGACTTTCCGATTCAGTGCTCCTGAAATAATTTTGTGTATTAAAACCTGAATCTGCACTTTCTGGACCGAAAGGCTCTCTTAATTATGGCGCTCGTCCTTGGGGTGGACAGTGATCCTTCACTACGGCACGGCTACCCAACCGGAGAGGCAGCGAGGGCGCTGGCCCCCCTCCCTGGCTTAAAACACCACCAGGGCCGCCACCTCCTCCTCCTCCTCTCTCGCTCCCTCCCTCCCTCCCTCCCGGCTCCCCTTTCGCCCCCCCAAACCACCCCACCCCTCCCTCTCCGCCCCCCCTTCCCTTTGCCCAATCTGTTTTCAAAGTGTGTCTGTCCTTTATTAAATTGTTTTCTTTTCCACATTATCAGTTGCCATGGAGACCTCATCTCTCGGATTATTTGAATTTCATTATATCTATTGATTTGGGAGCATTTCATCTTTTTTATTGTTTTTCTGTCAATTTTCAAAACGAATAACCATCTAATTTGCGTCAGCGCTGATTATGTTTGTCCCTCAATAGAGGTCGGCAGCTGCGTCGAGGAAACAAATCAATGGGAAACCATCATAAACCTCCCCACTACGATCTCCAGGATGTGTGGGTGACATTCCACACGCAGGAGAGAGACACTCATCACGTCAAAACTTCTTGCTTCCCCCGCTCCTCTGCCCCTAAAAATATTAATTAATTAATTTTTTTTTTTTTAAAAAAAGACCTAACTTCTGGCTTGCAAAAGGTTGGTTTCAATGTCTTATTTCCCACGTCCTTTTCTCTTTCGTCGAGAAAGGTGTTCGGAAATAAACTCTTCTTAAAGGACAGAGATGAGACAATAGTGTTTTTTTTTTTTAAAAAAATAGCAATATTGGAGATACTACTACTAATAATAGTGATACTTTTTTTAAAAAGAAAGTTAAGTGTACAATCAAGGGGAAATTGGGGAAAGAATGGGAAAAGAAGCAAAGTGCAATTTGCAAATTGCTTACTATGTTTTTTTAAATAATTTATGCAATTTTAAGCATTTATGTATAAATTTTTTAATAAGCCACCCTGGAGCAAGATGGCCATTAACATCCTAACGTCCTTCTGCCCGATGGACTTGTGTGCAGGATCAATTTCCGAAAGTACTTCCCCCCCCCTTTTATGACATGATAAAATCCTTTTAAAGCAACTTACACAAATATGGAATTTTCTCTCCCCCCCCCGTCCACCTTCATAACAGCCTCTACTGATTTGCCAGGGTGGGAGGGAGAGAGAGAGAGAGAGAGAGAGAGAGAGAGAAGGCACGTATGGATGCAAGGCTGCGTGTGCATGCCCGGGAGAGTGTCAGGGTCTCTCTTGTGTGCGCGAGCCTGCGTGTGCCTGCGCGCACCCACCCGGGGGGGAGGGCAGCTGGCAGGAAGACAGGGCCAGCCCTAACTGGAGCGGACCTGGCTGTCCTTCTAACAAGGGCATAAACTTTCATTAGTGATGCACACAGTCAAAGGCAATTTAGGAAACGCACAGGAGGGAAAAAGAAAACCTCAGCATTTTACACACACACACACACACACACACACACACACACACACACACACACACACACACACACACACACACACACACACACACACCATGGCTCCTTGCATTCATGGGGGCGGGCGGGCAGGGAGGCTCTATTCTTGAGCACAGCTGAGTGGCCAAAGTGACCCCCCACTGGCCATAGGCAAGGAGGAAAATAGGGTGCGTGAGGGGAGGCAGTGAGGAAAGAGTGGAGATTGGTAGGCAGGGATGTGTGTGTGTGTGTGTGTGTGTGTGTGTGTGTGTGTGTGTGTGTGTGTGTGTGTGCATATGTGTGTGTGTATGCACGTGGGGGGGGACTGTTTTCTGCCGTCGGATGCTGTTCTCTGCCTGTTCAGCTCCATCCATCTGGAAGCCCTCGGGCAGATTCGGAGAAAACAGTCAATATTCGTTTTTTTGCAGGGGAACTCGGCAGCCCTTCATCCTCTCCGCTGAAGAGGGACCAATTCCTCCCTGAAAAGCAAAGCGCCTTCGACAAAGGGCTGCTCAATCTACGGATGCCATCTGTGCTTTGTTTCGGCAGGACATCCCTTGGTGGAGGGATTGGAGAAACAGAAGAAGATCCTCTTCCATTTCTCCAATCACAGGGGGGGGTCGGGGGAATACACATCCACAAAATGCCCAGACGTTTGGGGATCTAACCTCTGAAAGTTAAAGAAGAGGTACCCCTAGGACAGATCGTGCTTTCTGGGCCGTAAATGGCCTGGCTGTGCTGACTATCCCTCGACAGGCTCGCCCACCCCGACCTCACCACGTGTTGCCGAGGTCTGTGCAGCTCTGGCTGCTCAAGGCTTTTTGTGGTTCATGTCTTTCTCCTAGCACGTGTTGGCAGCACCTAAAATACTTGGTCCCCCAGGCCACCATCGATTCCTGGAAGTTATTTCAAATATTTCTGTTTGCTTCTGTCAGCAAGCTGTTTCCACCAAGCTGAGAAGGCAGGGTTGGGAGAAGCGGGGAATGCTTACGCACATCAACAGTAGCAGAAGGTGGTAGAAGAAAAGACAAAACACTTTGACTAATTAGCTTAAACACTTCAACTGATTTCTACCCTCAAAGCCTCTCCATCACATTTCTAAGTTCACATATGCCTTATGCGCTGGAATCCTACTCTTCACATCATGTTATTCAGGACTTCCCTACTGCTTTTTTTGGAGAGGAAAGGGCCACTTTTTTTTTAACAAGGCAAGCAAATTCAACCTGGGAAAGGCTTTTGTTAGCCACAGCAGTCAGTGTATTCTGTGAAAACGAAGAAAGGCCGAGGTCTTTAGGGGTAGATTTTTCTGTGGATGGAAAAACAAGCTCGGGTCCTTTGGAGGTCTCAATACATTCTTCTATTCAGAATCTTGGTGTGTGTGTGTGTGTGTGTGTGTGTGTGTGTGTGTGTGTGTGTGTGTGTGTGTGTGTGTGTGTGTGTGTGTGTGTGTGTGTGTGTGTGTGTGCGCGCGCGCGCGCGCGCGTGCGTGCAATGGTGTGTTTTGCACCAAGCCTCAAGATGATGGTCCTTGTGTTTTTAATTTAAAAAAGAAAAAGCCCACAAGCTTGCTACTTGTCGGTCCCAGCTCCACCCAGTCCCCAATGTCACCGTTTAAACGCAGGCAATAAAACCCCCCAAAAATGCATAAGATGGCAGGAGCGACATACTGGGCCGTGTCTCATCTCAGAGAGCCCGCCGGCTCTGAAGCCGCCGACTGGGCCGATTTGGGCCATTTTGGTTCGGCTGCTGGGAGGAGGTCAGCCAAAGTTGAACATTTCCAAGTGGCAGATAGCCATTGACTTTGCTCTCTATCTATAGCTGGGAGCTAAATATAGTCCAGGCTGACACGGAGGTGACTTCAGCTCTGTAGGGTTGCCAAGAGCTTGGTGGGCATCTTTGCTAGCTCCAAAGGACCACGGAAACACAGACAAGGCTCACCCGGAGACAGAGATGCTGATCTTTTCCCAGGGTGCTTCTTGGCATGTCAAAGCACCCGGCCACAAAGCTGGAGTCTGGGCACCTGATTCCCTCTTATGCCCGGGAGAAAAAGAGCCAGCCTGTGTAGCCTGGGGCAAAAACACATGGTTCTAGAGTGTCCTCAGAAGAAGGTAATGGTAAAACCATCTCTGAGTCCTCTGCACCGAGAAAACCTGGAGAAGGTTGCCCTAGCTTGGAATTGAACTGACAGCATGCATTTAATCAGTGGATCAATTATTATTTTGCCTTGTTTGCATGTTAACTAGGTGGAGAGGATCCAAGTTGAGAGCTACTGCCCTGTCAAACCTGAGGGCAGAAGGTGGCCTGTATACACAGCCATTCTTACTAGAATACAGAAGACATCCATCACCACTACTACCCCGGGACCACCAACAGCCTAGTGTTATCTCTTGTGATTTGACCTGCCACCCTCCCTCCCCTTTAAAATCATGCACAACAGTAGCAATCAAGGCATCTCATTGCTGGCTCAACATGCTTTGCTCCTGGAAGGCAGCGGGTAGATACACCCCCTGTGCATTCAAAAATAGACTGGAAGGGCCAATTAGTCTTTCTTCATCAGCAAAGGGGGGCATTTTTTTGCACAGAGCAAGCTTGAGGGTTCAGGGCATTCCACGGGACACATCATTCTCTTCTCCAAGCCCTTGCCTCCACCTCTCGCAGTGCCCTGTTGGGTATAGGTTCCCCCCTTTCTGCCCTGTGGTGGACAAGCCCCACAGACGACGTCTGTAAATTAATTATGTCCTCCAACATGAAGGCCTTTCTGGTTGTCTTTCCCAAACCACCGACCAACTGATTCCACTCCATGAGACCTGCTACTCCTCCGTCTTGCAGACCAATATGGAGGCATGAGGTGAGCTGGACCTCAGGAAGAAGGATTGGACGGGGGAGAGAGGGACAACCTGATTCAGAACATACCGGCGACCCCCTTGTTGGCCAGTCAACGGCATGGCCATTGAAAGCAGACTATGACAACATTGGAAGGGGGTGAGTTGGGGAGGAGGAGAGAAATGATTCTCCCATCCAACTCACTTCCTCCTTTCATTTCCCCACCCCCACCCCTTCTTTGTCTTTAACTGTCATTAAAACAACTAGTTTTTGTTCCAGTCTAAACATTCCCACATTGTATAAAGGGTTATGTTACACCAGAGTCACCGTTGGGCCCAGTGTTTGCACAAAAACCTCACCGCAGGTTCTCCCCCCCTGACAAAGTGACTTATTAAAGTTTAAACAGTAATTAACAGAACAATAAAAATAAAGGGATGTTTGGGGAGTAGTAGAGCACACGGGGTTTTTTGGCAATCCCAGCAAAAAAAATTTTTTTTTGTTGTTGTTGCTCCTAATGCCCTGAGTTGTGGGGAGGGGGTGGTTATAAAACCAAGGAGGAAGACTGTGTGAGAAGAGCCAACTCTGACCGAAAGGAAGCCCCAGGCGCACCAGCAGCAGTACGCAACGGAGTTGGGGTGGGAATGGAAATATTGTGTGGAAGGTGGTTGTGGGGTTCGTGTCTTACACCGGCCCAACCCACACTGATCCGGCTACCACTGTCACAGGGTCCCTCTCGATGCAGCTCTCCCGATCTGCCAGAAAAAGAGTAGATTTGGACCAGAGAGGGGATTCAGCAGTGGGGGTTGGTCAGCTAAGGCAAAGAGAGGAGAGCACCACTCCTGGACTTTAGCACCCCCTCTTTATTGAAGGTGGACAATTGGGGTCCTGTCTATGCTCCCCTCTGGCTCAACCTCACATTTTTTTTTGGAGGGGCAGGAGAGTGAATGTGAGCGACTTGGTCAACAAAACTCTTCTGTCATCCCTAGTTTTCATTGGCGTCTGATGCCGGCATGATTGCCATGGTCCACTTCCGGGCAGAGGTCCTATGACTGATCCCGGCACCAGCCCAGCCTCTGTGGCATGTTCAGCTGCACACATCCAATGGGACAACTGGGATGCACCATCGCCCTCCCTCCTGGCCCTCTCCCTCTGGGCAGCTCATCCACACAGAAAAGGGGGCAAGCAAATCAAGGGGGTGATGGACACTGTCTACATACAGATTGCAGTAGCTGACTAAGCAACCCCCTGCCGCCACCCCCCAGGAAGGCTTCTCACTTGCTGCCCCTCTCCTCCTGTTCACAGGAGTCTTGCGTGCAAGTGGGGTGGGGGAGGATGTGAGCGAAAATGCATTTTCAGTCCCCTTTCAGGAGAAAGCCAGGATATGTCAAACCAACCCACAGATAAAAAACTAAATAGGAGTACAGTGGACCCTCATATAACAAACTGTTTGTATAACATAAAATCTGTACAACATAAAAAATTCCGGAGATAGGGGAAATTTGCTTAACAGAATCGTATATGGGGCGAACCTGTACAACATAAAAATAGTTGCAATTAGCGATTACTCTGTTTTCAATGCATTCCTATGGGAAATTTGTATAAAGGAAAATTTGCTTAACAGAATTTCATTTGGAACAAATTAATTTCTTTATACAAGGTACCACTGTACTTTTCTACAGCAGCAACCTTTTTGTTGGGTTAGATCACTCATTAGTTTGTAGACCTCAACTGAGAACAGCCCCAGACCATGCACTCACGAAATAAATGGTTGTCCTCCCTTGGAGAACATTTGTGTGCAGAGTTAAAATTGGACAACCCTCAGCCAAGAGTCTCCAACAGCTGCTTGAGGGCCCTTCAACACCACGCGAGGGAAGAAAAAAGCCCCGATCTCTTTCTCCCCGACATAATCAAGGGAATTACTGAGGCAGGCAAGACAAATAGGCGTGTTTTCCATCTTCTGTTTTCTAAATAGGTCATCAGCTAACACACAAGTTGTGTGTGTGTGTGTGTGTGTGTGTGTGTGTGTGTGTGTGTGTGTGTGTGTGAGGGGGGTGTACAATAATTATGCCTCGCATAGGCTCACTGCTCAGTGGCAAATGACCTGTCGAAAGCAAAAAGGGGAACTCCACACTTGGACGGCGAGTAGACCCGAAAGATTTCCACTCATTCTGACCTGAGGTTGCATTCCCATGAACAACTCCTGTGGTTTTAACAGAAGCGGAAGAGCTCTGATGAGGTTCAGAACCTACAAAACACCCCAGAGGTCTTCTTTATAGGGACCCTTGGAAGAGAAGTGGCAAGGACCCCCTGAGTCGATGCCAATTCGGTCAACATCCACAATCAAGACTCCCCTCCAGTGAGGCCTCATCAACACAACACAAGGTTTAGGGAGCTTTACAAGGCAAATCGGCCAAGGGCGCTTTTTACACGACCTCTAAAATCCGGTGGCAACTTAAATTCGGACCAGAGAATGTGGGGGTTTGTCGCTCTTCCTGTGTTCCCACCCCTCCGCACTCCATTGTTCCTGTCTGCGTGAAGGGGGGGGGGAGAAAAAAGGGAGAAAAAAATGCAGGCTCATCTCCTGCCCCATAGTGATTCCTGTCTCTTAAAGGGGCGGCGGGGACAAAACAAACAAACAAACAGAAGGTGAGGGAGCCCAGCATTCACAGCTTTACAATCCGCATCGAAAGATTTTTTACCTCTTGGCGGCCAGGTACTTGAAAAGTGCACTGGGACGCGCTTAGGTGGGCGTGGTCGTACTTAATTTTTTTTTTAAAGTCCAGAGCTGGTGGGAAAACATTTTAAAGCTCCGGATCTGGGAGCCCTTTGCCTCGGATTTTAGGGGTGGTGTAAAAGTGCCCCAAGTCAGCAAAATAGTAAGAAACGGCGACTTGGAAGAGCAGATATTTACAGGTTAATTTGCTACTCATTACCAAGCAACGCTTGGAATTCAAAGACTGTAAGTAACAGAGCTACCTGTTCAAAGTCGCAAAAGGGAATGTGGCAGGTGTAAAGGAGTCGTTTTTCAGAGTTCATATAAGAAGAGGCAATGGTGTAGTTCAGGCATGTCCAAACTTCGGCCCTCCTGATGTTTTGGACCACAACTCCCAGAATTCTAAGCCTGTATTTCCAATGGCAAAGGACTTTGGGAGTTGTGGTCCAAAACATCTGGAGGGCTGAAGTTTGGACATGCCTGGGTAGCTGTACTGAGTAACAGTTTTTAGTAGGTTTTAAATGTTTTTTAAAGATACTTTTAGAGCTTTCAATTTCTTATGCTATTTTTGCATATATCCCAAATGCCAAAATCCTAC